>CM062290.1:119839436-120222082 GCA_031216915.1 Pictodentalium vernedei
ATCGCGAAGAAGAGCATCACGGGCTCTTGGTGCCCCCGGGTCCTGACGGTTTTTTTTTTAAAAATAAAAGCATAGAATAGCACACAACATCTTCTCGGAAGGCGACTGTCCATGTAGTAAAGGAGTCCTCTCACTCTGATGGGAAACTCTTTTCCATACAGCTTCTATCGAAAAGTGAGTTATCGTTCTTGGAAACACTACTCTCGGTTGATACTTTGGGGGCCACCTATTCTCGGGAACAGGACATGGAACGGGAACAGGAACGGGTACCTAATCTCAGGAGTGCAGGAACAGAGAAAAAGAGGATTAATCCACGCAAGTGAATAAACTTTATTTAAATGTATGCCCACCATAACGACACACTAATCATATGTGTTTAACCCCCTAGGCCTCTCGTCTATATAATTTTTTGAATGTGTCTTTTTCTCACCTTTTTCAATTTTCATTGAATTCACAGGAACAGTTACCGCCGGTGGAACGGTTCTCTTTGCAGCGGGAGTAAATTTCAACAGCCAAATATTGCTGCTCAACAGGTTGCCAATGATCTCAACTGTGTGTGGAGTAAACTTGGCGGATTGGAGGGGAGGAGGGGAGGGGGGGGGGGACTATATCTAACACGACAATTATTTGAGGAATATTTAACAAATAGATGAGATAATAATTCTGGAATTTTCATTTTCCCTGTATTTTTTTTCTCTCTAAATTTGTTGTGTGGAAAAGATGAAGAGGTGCTGCGATGACTGAAAATCTTAACAAAAATTTGAAATAAACTATTATTTTTTTTCAAGGTAAGTGTGAGGCAGAGCCTTACATATCTTGTTAATCAAACCGAAAACGAAAAATGTGAAAAAAGACATTCTCGGATGATATGTCGGAGAAGGTGGGCGACTACATAACGGGGCAGGGGGGGGGGGGGGGGGGAGGGGGCTGGGGGCTCGGGAAAAGTTTAAGCAAATCAAATTCTGTCGAATATATTATATTACTGCAGTTAATGAAGGTCATTGATAACATGGTTGTTTTTTTTCCCGAGCCACACCTCCATCCCCCCTATCCCCTGGTTATGTACTCGTCCACCTTCCCAACATATCATCCGGAATGTCTTTTTTCACATTTTTTTTTGTTTTCGGTCTGATTACAAGATATGTAAGGCTCTGCCTTACACTTACCTTGAAAAATAATAGTTTATTTCCAATTTTTGTTCAGATTTTCAGTCATCGCAGTGCCTCTTCATCTTTTGCACACAACAAAGTTAGAGAAAAAATACTGGAAAATGAAAATGAAAATTCCAAAATTATTGTCTCATCTATTTGTTAAATATTCCACGAGTAAGTGTCGTGTTAGACATAGCCCCCCCCCCCCCCCCCCCCTCCCGAGGGTCTTTTCTTTCAAGTGGTTTCTTTCAAGTGGTTTCTTTTCAGATTACTACAAAGTTTTCCTGCCAAAACATTCCAGAATTTTTACATAGATCCATATAAATTTGGAAAAAGAAGCCAATTTATTATGACTCTCATGAGATCCGCACAGGAGGTATTGAAGCATGCATGTGACGTGGTGTTATCCGCGAAAAAACATGGACATCCACCAGCCATGATTATCACGGATAATATCGTGTTCCTTGGTGTCGGTGCTGACGAAAAAAATCATTTCCAAAACTAGGAAGGGCGTGCGCTCTGATTGCCCTGTTTCAACAAGCGCCCCTAAACCCCTCCCCGTATCCGTCCATGAAACGCATTAGACCCATTCACACGAGCACATTACGTTGTTGACCAAATTTTAATAATTGTAACACAACTCCGCATCACACGATTTGCCCCTTAACTGGTAGAGTATTGGAAGCCCCTATTTGGGCTCTATTCTGAAGTGTGAGTACTGCAACTTAAAGGCTTCATATTTAGTGGCTGTACTTCATCTTATCTTATTTTTTCAGTAGAGATTTGCCTTGTTACAATTTATGGGAGAGTGCCTTTGGGCACTCTCCCATAAATTGTAACAAGTCAAAGACATGTCAACAAATTTTGATGGCCAAATATAATTTAGCCCTCTACCGGTTGAATAACAGGTGAAATAATTAAGCCTACCGTTCACTTTCAGATTCACAGATGATTCTTCGATGTGTCCATCCACTGTTATGACTATCCTGTATATACCACTGTCGATGCAGGTTGGAACAAGATCATAGACCACGGTAACCATATCTTCAGACAGCAACACCGTTAGTTTTTTTCCCGTCGTTGTTCACATCATTGCTCCTACTGGAACCCAAAAAGGATAAATTGAACCTCATCTCCTCAATCTCGCTCCTTGCGTCATTGCGGAAGTAGACCTCCACAGAGATGATACTCATTGATGTGATGTTACCACTCAAAAGAGTACACTCAAACTTCGAGGATGTCGCATAATCCACCACGGACGAAGACGGACAGCTTAATGCTAAAAATAGAAGGAATCCCAATGTTTGTTAATTGTTTATTGAGGTTTTAATCACGCTTTCAACAGCCAGGTTCATACCATGTTGGAGAGCCGTACGGGGGGGGGGGGGGGGGGGGGGGGGGGGGGTCGGAATACCTGGAGAGAACCACCCAGCAGCGGCGTGCAACTATCAGGCTCCCCAAACTATACTATTCCAAAAAAGTACGGGATATGCAAACTGACGTTGATATTTTCGGAAAATGGTAATGGATACGCGTGATTTATTTATTTATTTATTTATTTATTTATTTATTTATTTATTTATTTATTTAATTATTTATTTATTTATTTATTTATTTATTTATTTATTTATTTATCAGGGTTTAATTAACAGTCAAGGTCATATCGTGTCTGTGACAGTTTTACGGGTGTAGGAAGCCGGAGGGAACCACCGAGCAACGACGAGCAGCTGTCAGCTCCCCAACATCGTAACTCCGCACTGCAGCACAGACAAGGTTAGATTGGTTGAAGACATGCACACCATCTACGTGCATTACGCCTTAGTACACGGCATCATCGTGCCCCCTTGTGGACAATCGGGGGTGAAGTGCCTTGCCCAAGGACACAACATGGGAGCCTGTATCGATCGCTCAGACGGTCACCCATCCAAGGACTCACCGGGATCAACGTTGCCTGACTTCGGTAAATCTGACGAGAACCGGTTACCGCAATTTCACTGCGCCCCCGATACGCGTGATTGGACACATCAATATGTAACCAAGTTTAGTGTGGATCGCGAATGTCACCGACCCACGAAAACTCCGTGCAGGTTTTTCGCACGAGCGCCGCTTAATGTCTGTGGGGTATGTTTTGAAATTTTCATTTCTGTTGGATGGACTTTTTCGGAAGCCTCGTCGTTCTTTTCTTGGTAAAACTCGTTTATCATTAGTTTCTGGTCGAAACGTAACTTTTGAGGTATGCGAAGACTGACACGTGACGAACGTTCACGCGCCGTTGGCGCATGTTGGAAGATGGCAACAGATAGACTGCAGTGGCTCAAATTCGCAACGTTACTCAATTGGTGATTAGCAGGTTGTGGTCAGGCTACCGTCTGACAGGCAATGTTGATGACCGACGTTGGTCAGGCCGTCCAAGGGCGACAACTGCTAACCAGTATCGTTTCAAACAAACCGCAGCATTACGTAACCGCCATCACAGTGCCTCGGAAATTGGACAGCAGCAGCATAGAGCGACAGATGTGCGAGCAAGGCGTAATTTGTGTGGAGCACGACCGCGCTGGGCCAATCGCCGGTGGAGCAACGTCATGTTTTCCAATGAATTGAGGTTCACTTTCGACTTTCACGACGGGTGAATCAGAGTGTGGCGGTGGCAGCGGCGGAACGAACGATACCATGACGCAACCGTTAGGGTTAGGCAGCACGATCGTTTTGGTGGTAGATCGGTTATGGTGTGGGGAGGCATAACCATGACAAGCAGAACAGCATTACGTGTCACCAAAGGGCGTGTCACAGGGCAGTACTACCGTGACAACATATTAGCAGCTCATGTGGTGCCATTTGCGCGACGTCACGGACTTTGATTTATTTTCCAAGAGTTGCAGAATTACTCCAGGAGCAGAACATCACTGCACTACCTTGGCCAGCACTAAGTCCAGACCTTTCACCAATCGAGCATGCTTATGCTTGCCAGGCGCGTACGGCAACGTCGACAGACCCCTACCAAAATCCAGGAACTCGCCGCAGCACTGCAGGAAGAATGGAATAACATCAGTCAAGCTGATATTGGACGTTTGGTGATGAACATGCCACGTCGGATCTGCGCTTGTCTTGAGGCGTATTTACAAGGTATTGAGGTAGGTCTTGGAATAAATGTGGTAAATTCTCTGACGGACCGTCATGTCTTCTACAGCTCAGTGTGTGAAATGTGTGCTTGTCAGACACCCAACTATCGTTGAAATCATTCACCAGATGTCACAGTGCAATGCCTTAACTGCCTTTTTGATGAAAATATAAATAAATTTCTTTATAAATATTCCATTTTATCAAATATCCCCATCTTTCTTGAATAGTATACTAACTCCACACATGCAGCATGAGCTGCGGTTGAAGGCAAGTGCGCTATCGATATACAGTACGCCTTAGTACACAGTGCCATCGTGTCCCCACGTGGGTAATCGAGATTAAGTGTCTTGCTCAAGGACAAAACTGAAGAAAATCCACATTTTATGATAACGATATAAGCATGTAGGCCTCCTCACTGGGTGAGACATGAGCTTGCGATAAAGTTAAGAAGAAAGAATGTTCTTATGATTTGGATATTTTGTGTTATGTCAGTAGTATGTGATGTGGTTTTCACCTCATATTGGCAGGACACCGGGCAGGACCCCGGAAGTGACGTCATGTCAGGTGACCCAGTGGCGCCATGTTTGGTTGTCATGGTAACTCGCGCGAGCGGCCATCTTGTGACATCATCCCCATAGTGATACACGGTGTTAGTGCGCATTCGCAGTGCGTGTTGTCAGGGTCATCCGTTTCCGTTGTCCATTTTGTATACATTTTGTATACTGGAGGCCGCCATCTTGGTTTCTACGGTACAACGTGGTTGCTATGTGATCTAAAATCTTCTTACCCAATTTTACGGAGTCGAATGGGAATCCCATTTCCGGAATCCGTTTTTAAGAATCCGTTTTTAAAAATCCCTTTTCGGAAAACGGCTGTGACTATGGAATCCCTTTTTCCTGAAATGAGGCTAAGAGTCGTATGTGCGAGTCAATCGGTCGAGCAATTGCTCTAAAGCACATTTGCTCGATGGGATTCGAGTCGTTCGAGCAGTATGTGCGAGTCACTGGACGTTAGACGGAATCCCACTTATGGAACCCCCTTTTTTGGAATCCCTATAAAGTCTCTTTTTGGATATGTCTGTGGCTACAGAATCCCTTTTTGGTCGTATGTGCCTAGTGCACAATGCGTCACATTTTGCATTTTCACATAAGCACATATTATTATTATTTATTGGTGTTTAAGATCACACAACATAAGCACATATCAGCACATCCAGCATGTGTCTATGTACTACCAATAATGTGTAGACCTTGTGACACAATGTGTAATAACGCACAAACACATTCCACCAAACACCTACGTTCCATGGAATCCCTTTTTGGAATCCCTTTTTAGGATATGTCTCAGGTTATAGAATACCTTTTTTTATCGCATGTGCCTATCTGCTAGTCACATTGTGCATTTCCATATAAGCACATACCGACACATTAAGGTATGTGCTAATGTGCTACAGGTAATGTGTACACATTGTGACACAGTGTGTAATAACACACAGCACATTCTACCAAACACCAAAGTTCCCTATAGAATCCCTTTTTGGAATCCATATGGAATCCCTTTTTTTAGGATATGTCTCAGGTTATAGAATCCCTTTTTAGTCGCACGTGCCCATGTGCTAGTGCACAGTGTGTCACATTGTGCTTTTTCACATAAGCACATATCGGCACACCCAGCATGTGCATATGTGCTAGTGCACAATGTGTCACATTGTGCCTTTTCACATAAGCTCATATTGGCACATCCAGCTTGTGCCTATGTGCTACCTGTGATGTGTACAATAGAAGATAAACATGTTTAGGGGAGTCAGAATAAATAAAACAAAGAAATCATAACAGAGCTTGTAGATAAATAGGTAGAAACCGAGAATTCACTGGGTAATCCGAGCCAAGTAAACACAAATCTTGTTGTTTTTGGTATTTCTAAGAAGATTCCGAGCCTGAATATTACACTAGTTCAATCGAACTCACCCGGGGCTCCTCAGTACCATGGTATGGCGGTCCTAAAAAGGATTCTGGGGGAATCCGTATCAAATAAAGTAGTTTTTGGAGGGATTGTCGGGTTTATTTGGGTAATTCTACGAATTTGGAAATTGCTCCTGTTTAATCGAATACCGCCTCCGAACATACCCCTGTCCTATAAGGTTTTAGGTCACTTAGCAGCCACGTGGTACCATAGAAACCAAGCCTCCAGAATACAGAATGGACGACGGAAACACGTATCGCCCTAACAATACGAGCTGCGCATGCGCACTGACACCACACGTCTCTATGGGGATGACGCCACAAGATGGCCGCTCACGCGAGTCACCGTGACAACCAAACCTGGAACCACTGGGTCACGTGACATGACGTTACTTCCGGGGTCCTGCCCGTGGTCCTGCCAATATGAGGTGAAAAGTACATCACATACTACTTATGCCTCTCGTGTGAACTTTGTTGTAGGACAATGATAATAATTAACTACACTAAAAACAAAGTACAAAGTGAAATTTGAAATCACTGATTATAATTTTGACGCAACGAATCGTTGCGTCAAAAGTAAATTCAGTGATTGTCTGGCTTCACTTTGTTCATTGAACTTGGTGAAAATTTATGAACATCGACATCACCTTTCTCCCCAAGATATTGGGCTGTACCAATTATATAATCCGCATTTCACTTACTGTAATGTGGTTTCACTAAACTGTGGAGCTGATTACAATTTATCTGAATACTACATGGAGGCATGATCATCAAAACAACGGATGACTATGCAGTCTTTCGCTCTGAGAGGAAAAATAAATCAAGGGTGGTAACCCAAATTTGATGCGTATAAAATATGCCCAAGAATACTTTCCACCAAGAATGATAATATTGCTTCAATTTTCATGGTATGAGGTGGTGGATTTAATATAATTCATTGCAACTTGATGTGGTGTATAATGACAATACACCATTATATTATAAAAATTATTGACAATTTTTGTATGAAATAATAATTTCATTAAAAAAAATCAACTCTTTTCTTATATCTGGGGTTAGCTCTCAGTGTAAATTGTTGACAGCTCGCCAACTGGATACATATTCTGTATGGGTTAGTTACTTGTGCAAAATGTACGAACAAAATACACCCTCCCCACCAGTACCGGTAGTACTGGGGTGGCGGCTATAGGCTTTGTCTCCATTTGGCCCATCACACACACATACACCGTTCCTCACACACACTTGAGCCTACGCTCTGATCAAGAACATGTCTAGTTCTCCCTTCTAAACAAAACGTTTCACTTCTACTGCCTCCTTATCAACTCACACAAAATTCAGGAACCTTATGTCTTCTTTGGACAGGAATCTGACCAGTATTGGTAATATGTTAATCGCCCCAACCCACCCCACCCCACCCAGAGCTGCAGAGGCGATAGCAATATGCTACTCACTGTGTAACTGCCTATTGCAATTGACGACAGTTATATGTGTACTAGAAAACAAAAGTGCTTTTAGATGACAATTCGATACAAACAGCGTCGTTAAACAAATCTGTACGGTCAAATACCCGAACACTTATTTTTGCAAATTCTGTGGAAAAAGAGTCTTAAACGCTTGTAATAAAACAAAATAAACATTATATGGCAAGACATATTGAAATGCTTCTATTTGAACACGTTTTGGTTTTAAAAAATATATCTGAAAGCTTATAATTCTTGTTTCTTTTGTTTCTTAGCAATCAGGTTTTTCACCAACTCAAAGAGGTAGAGGGTTCCAAAGCCGACAAACAGATTCCCGGAAGCTGAATAGCTGTTGTAGTCCCTCATAGAAACGTAGCATGCAGTCCCTCATAGAAACGTAGCATGCAGGGTACGCCATGATATTGTCTAAAAACATAATTGTATACTAGGCATACAACCTAGTATATGTTGGTATTTTGAGATAATATATGGTTTATAATGAGGCTTAACTATGGTGGTTAAGGGGTGTGGTCTCCCGCCCCCCACCCAGCAACGTGAACAATCGGGATGATGTGCCTTGCCCAAGGACACAACGAAGTAACCCCTGATCGAACCGAGGAACATTCGGTTTGGAGTCCAAGCTGTAATCGCTGAGCCACCACACTCCCTATCCACAAATAGATTTCCTGACGTTTTTTGTTAACTATAATTTCCATTGACAATTCCAACTACATCATCAAGGCATGCCTTCGAAGAAGACATGCTTTGATGATGTGGTTGGAATATTTCTTCAGTCGGGACAAATTGGGCTTATCCCTCTTCACCAGCCACAAAATCGGTCCCATCCCCCCCCCCCCAATCGGTCATCTTTGCGACGCCCCTGATCATGGTTCTCTTTATGTGGGGCTCTCGGGTGATCTCATGGTCATTTTCTCGCAAACTTTCTTGCCTCAGTTTGGAAGCATTACTATTAAAATAAATACTAAAACCAAATTGTGATTTCGCTGTTTATCAAAGAAGCAAAATACTCATGTGTGCACTTGCTTAAATTGGTAAATTTTAGACAAGAAGTGTGCCGGTTCTCTCCGCGCGAATCCGCTACTGCAGACATTTCTAAGAAATGTTTGTGTTAAATAGTAAGGGTAACTATTGTAACGAAGTCTGCCAGAGTCACAACTCACCACCATCTTGGTCTTGTTTTTCAATATTAGAAGGTTTGCTCTGATTGATCTCATTTGAATCGAACTTTCCTGTCGCATAAAGGATGAGGTACGTTATGCCTCCACCAATCAACAGCAAGGCAACGACAACAAGAAGCGCAATTCCACATTTCCGGGCACCGGAATCAGGCCTGTTCGCTTTTCTTGGTTTCTGAAATGAAGAAAAAATTAAACATTTCGATGCACTTCTAAAACTATTCGTTCATAAATTCGTTGATATTCTAACATTTCAGTGTCCTAGGTTTTGGGTGTGAGTTTGGATGGGCGAAAAGGACCTCTAGGGCGGCAGATTAAGCTGTTCTTCTTGAATGTAGGCCTAGTTGCGAGAAAAATGCAGACGTAGTTTCCTTTGGAAAAAATGTGTAACAACATCAATAAAATCTTTGAATATCACTGTACCTAACACGAGTAGCAGACGACACTGCAAAAAAATCTTGAATAACAATTTTGTTTTTAGTTTTTTCCTCCAGAATATAACGTATAAATTCCTCGTTGAACAGAGATCGACGAGGCTATTCTAACGGGAGTTGTTAATAAGTTTTATCTTACAATCAACATGTATTTTGTCTGTATTAACTCTGCAACTGTCGTGTATCCGACCCTCTGATACAGATGTTTGTATCAGGGGGTCGGATACAAACACGTTCTTTTCGCGTGAGTTCCATTTGTTTTCTTTTTGTTCATCCGTTCGAATAAATAGTTCTTTATATATTCGTCTACATTCTTGACTTATCCCCAATATATTGTAAGATAAAATGATTATTACCATTATGCGGATGTAGAAAATATGTATCCTAGTCTCGCTCCGGGTTCTAAGGGTAGATCACTACTCGTCTTCGACTCGCCGTGATCTGCCCTTAGAACCCGGAGTTCGACTCGGATACATATTTTGTACATCCACATAATGGTAATAATCTCTATTTATTCTGGAATAAATTATTAACAAACAAGAATTTGAATGGCGATTTCTTGTGAATATCTGATCGGGTGTGGCCGTTATAATGGGTATAAATGGATGCACCCATAACTGCATGGGTTTAATTTGAGAAAAATACAATGCTGTGTGTTCGTTTGTGCAAATCAAAACAAAAACGTTCGGGATCGTTCTGGAAATTAATCTAACAATCATATAGATTTTGGCATGAAAACCACAAGAAACGGTACGCATCCCATAATGTGTTCCGATTCCGTATCATAAAGACAACTAATTCTGATTCCGTATCATATAGATTCAGCTTCCGTTAAACACCGCGCTATGATAAATAATATCATTATATGTATTGTTATTACGCATTGAAATATGAAATTCAAAATTTTGACCAATTTCTACCCAATTTAAACTGAAAACGAAAAAACAGGCTTTATGTAACGGGATTGTTAGATAAATGTATTATCATGACCAAATGCATGTCCTGTAATTTGTACCAGATTCTCGGTCGTGTTTACAATCGGATCACAACTCGCCCTGACGGGCTCGTTGCGATCTGATTGTAAACACGACCTCGAATCTGATACAAATTACAGGACGTGCACATGGCTATGATAATGTATACATATTATTAAGTCTACAAAGTCTACAAACTGATGTCAAATTACCAGCATTTCAAGAAGCAAATTTTCCCACAACAGAACTTTGAATATAACCAATTTAATCTTGTTTGATGAAGCACAATGAGCTCTGTAAAAGAAGAATGAATCGAGTAAATTCAATGTCGCATTTTGGAAAATATTATCAGCTTGATATTTCGACATCAGTTTTCCAATGGTTATCCGCAACTTTACTTGTCTTTACTTTGCATTTTCAAAGCACGCGAGTTACTGTCTGCGTGATAACTACACCTAGTAGTTGTGTTTGCATTTATCCAAACGTATGGTATGAAGCTAAATCTTTTTTAGTTTTTTTGAACAGACCGTTCTTTACGGGAGCAAAGGAGAGCTACCCTCTAAACAAATTTATATGAGAACAAGAAGCACGCCAGTTGGCTAACCGCTTGCCGTTTGGGTGTCTTCAATTCTTGGTACGTTTTCTGAACTCACGTATATACTCATAACGGCAAATGGAGGTATTACAATTTGCGTTACCACATACCGGTAGAGGTGGTGGGATGTTGTCCAATCGGTAGGCTGGAATTTCATCATACGTTTTTGCTGACACATTGTATCTGTGTTTTGGGGAATGTTTAACCTGCAAAAGTAAAGTCACGAATGAAGCTACGAAGTGGAGAAAAATAAAAGAGGAAGAATGCGGCTTCCATACCAGGGCATATATTTCACGAGAATCCACTCACACAAATATTCGCGCAACAATACCAAGAAGAATCCCTGTAGATTATCGGCGCACTTCTAATACAAGGATATGATGACCTGAAATATCCTGACACTTTGTCAATAAAATTATGCAAATAGCGCTGTCAGTGGAACCGGCTCACTGAGATGGTTCGAATGGCATCCACATTTGTAAGGCGTTATTGATAAACATTGTTTATATTTTTATTTTTTTAATCAAATTCAGCCTATATTTTAAAAAAAAGAAAAAGGTGTTTTGCGTAAAGGACTAACCTGTGTTATCAGTATACAGCAGGGGTTCAACCATGGTGGCAAAATGGGATTCTGGGAGACTCATAGCGGGTATGGATTCACGCAACCACATTCGCGAGAATCCAAATGGATTCTCCCAAATGTAGATGAAATATGAGCCCTGAGTATTAGTTTTGATCTTCAGCTCGGATTGTGTGAACGCCTTTTTTATTTTGCATAAACACTGTTATATTGTTGTAAGACCGCTTGCTCGCTTTACAATGATTCACCTTTTTAATTATGTTGTTGTTTTATTTATTTTAGTTGGAAGCATTCGGTATCAACAAAGATGACACGACTACGCACTGACAGACACCGGAGAACGGAAATAATTTAGCCTGTTGTAATTTCAATAGATCACACCAACTTTCTCCATAAATGGGATCCTAGTAGCACTTAAACTCTAAAGACAAAGCACCAGACATTTGTTTCCATTAACCCTTTACCTAACATGAAAAGCAGACGACACTTGCAATAAAAATTCTTGAATAACTAGTTTTTTCATTTTTTGTCTCAAAAACATAGGTTATGACCCCTCGTTGGAACGAGCTCGACGAGCTCGTTCCAACGAGGGGTCATAACCTATGTTTTTGATACAAAAAATGAAAAAATAATGAAAATTAATTGGCGAATTTTGAGAATAGCGCTGGCCGGTTTTGGCCGTTACGTTGGGTAAAGGGTTAAGGTCTTGCTTGCTTATATTCAATAAAAGCATAAAAGGGCGCTAGAGTCATAGGCCAAAGTGCGACTTCACCTCTGCCCTCAGCCAAGGAACGAAGGACGAAGTGCATTCTCTGTGAGATAAGCTGCCGAAAATTGGATCCCGGGCGGCCTTTCTCTCACGAGTGCAGAGTGACCCGCTGTGACCCGTAGATAGTACCTTCACACGAGGGTAAAGTAAGCCAAATCACAAGGTTCTTGTTTTTCTCACGGAACATCTGTCGAATTTGCCAAACTTTCCGATTCGAACATTGGGGCGAATTCTGCGGTTATGCCGGAGTTGTGACTAGTAATTAAAATCCATCTCACTTAACAGCACAACATCGAGATTATTTTAGAAAAATTTCCCAAGAGTAATCTGATATGTCAGTTCTTTTTAAGGAGTTAACTGCTCGTGGAAACGGCTCTACTGCTCGGGCATTTTACTTAAACACATTGAAAACCATACTATGAATAAATCGTATGCCTGAGTGCACCAGGGTGCTACAGCATTGCAGATGGCACCTTCGGGTGCAATCTCCAATGCTTTAGCGTCCAGATGCATACAAGGGAATAATGTTGATGTCAACCAAACACAACGTATAACCTCACTGGAAAGTATGGTTCCGATAATGGGGTCACAAGCTCTGTTTTCTGAAAAAAAATGAATTAAGCTTTAACGTGTCCGACGTGTTTGTTTATGTGTGAGTGGGGTGAGGGTAAGTGGATGTGTATGGGTGTATAATTGCGATGGCTTGGAGTAAGTGCTGAAACATGTTTTATTCAAAGATTCATTACCTGATCTCTCGGTAGACTTATTTGCAAAAACGAATACTGTGGTCTAATAGAATCATGCTGTAATTTAATTTTGTCTGTGCCCATGAATACAAACAAAATCCGGAGTTCTGACACACTATTTTTATCTGCTAAGATCTTAACTCGAAACTCCGAAAGGTAGTGAGTATGGCTTTCAACTCCATATTCTCGGATAAACGAAAACATCCGTGAGTAGGGCTTTTAACTCTATATTCACGGATAAGTGAAATCACATCCATCCTTATCAAAGGTGGACATGAGGGTAAAATATTTTAAGAGCCGCCAGGAAGACACATAGTTCCCATTTAGAAAACACAAATTCGGCATCCTTCAGCTTAACACAATGTATACGGCTATGTTCCATGTTTGTCTGGTCTCATTGTGGCAACGAAACAGAATGTATACTTTTAATAATATGCCGCGAATCATAAACACAACATCCAATTTATTTTCAAATTAGGCATGTCGTGGAACTTTCATGAGTTTTATCTGGAGGGGGAGGTTAAATTAACGTGATACTCGTCACGTGCGAAATAATTTAACGTGTCTTGTCATGGTAACCCACGCGAGCGACTATGCTGTAGCAATAAATCAATGATGAATCCTGATGTTAGTTCACAAGCTTAAGCTGTCATGGGGATTCAGGTGTCCATCATTTCTTCTGAGTGGTGAAGACCGTCATGTTAGAGTGATTTTGTGACACATCGATAGAACTGGTATGAAACCGTTGGGGTGAAGTCTGGGTGCATTCTGATAAACTGTTCAACTTGCCAGGGGTATTCTTACGTGCTTAGGTTTTGCTGGAATCCTGAAGAAAATTTTTAAACATGGCTTTTGTTTTGACCAAGACGCGATGTTTGACAGTTCAATGTACGACTTAACTCTTTACCCAACGTAACGGCCAAAACCGGCCAGCGCTATTCTCAAAAATGGCCAATTAATTTTCAGAATATTTTCATTTTTTGTCTCAAAAACATAGGTTATGACCCCTCGTTGGAACGAGCTCATTGAGCTCGTTCCAACGAGGGGGTCATAACCTATGTTTTTGAGACAAAAAATGAAAAACATTAGTTATTCAAGAATTTTTTTTGCAAGTGTCGTCTGCTTTTCAGGTTAGGTAAAGGGTTAAATGTGTAAACTGATTGTACTTACAAAGGAATCATACGAGCCTTTAGAAATATACTGCACTCCTCGATCATTGTAAACATCGTACTTCCCTGATGAAATGATTGAGTTGCTTGTTGGTTGTTTGAAGAACTTTTTATCAATCGATCTACCACTGTGTAGTGAAGTTCTGGAACTGGACGAAATACGATTATGTGGATCGTAGTCTATACCAATGTTGCTCTTAAGATTTCCAATGCGGCGATATGGTGTATCCTCATCGTCAAATCGGTTGTCGTATATGTCCTATAAAAATAAATTTTATTACTTCTTTCTTAATTTTGACCTTAACCTCTTCACACTGATGTCAAATGTAAAAATGTTGCCCTGCAAATTTTCCAATTCAGTCTTGTTTGACAGTGCTTGTTGTGCTCTGTCCAAAAAAGATTGAATTGGTTAAATTCCAGGTTGCATTGTGGGAAAATATCTGCCGGAAAATGCGGCATTTACCCATCACCGTACAATGGGGGGGGGGGGGGGGGATAAATTAAAGCTCGAGAGGCAGAAATAGAATAGCGGAACATCACTCACTGCTCTTATTGACATATGACCTGGCAGGAAGACAACACTTGACTGAACAACAACTGCTCAAAACCTTACCATTCACTCTGTTGACTCGGTTAAAGCAGTTGCTATGCCCCGCCCACTGTTGTACATCACGGGCAAGTTAACACGAGTAGAGCAGGTTTTTAGATTACGCTCTCTTGTTCGTTTTTAACCAAACCATGTTTTCCTAAATTGACTGGCCGAACAATTAGAGAACTAGTGAGTATGTACTGATAGCTGTATTTAGCGGATAGGGGATCAAGAAGGTGGTAGTAGTGGCACTGTTTAGGTACTAATTTGGTTGCATGACAAAACCTACCAGGAGCAGATCATAAATAAATGGGGATCAATATTCAAGATGAACCGGGTGTGCCATTGTGCTAGTCCCTTTTGTTTTTGTGTTCGTTTGTGTTTGTTTTTTTAGGGGGGGGGGGGGGCGGGGGCTGATAGAATTAATTGGTCATTATCACCGTGGGCTGGCAATGCGGAGTTCCTATATGGTGTTTTGAAGTCTCCCATTCGTCTCTGGGCCATAATATTAGCCGACCTTCAGAATTGTCAATATACGCCCAGATGAGGCATCGGTTGCAGTACACCATCGTTTCCCCTCTCATCCACAGGACGATACTAACCTATTTTGAATGTACAGCTTTAAAAAGTAAATTGATCAGTTTCGAAATCGTTTTGTAAACCGTCACCCCCCAAATAAACTGGAACAATCGATATGGCAGCATACCACTTTTTCACTGTAATTATTCTGTGTCCTCCAAATTAGGGAGGGTTGGCTGGCGCCACACAGGAAGCATGTCAGTCCCCCTTTTTCACAGGTATGCTACACGATTACACAATGAGTTGGGAAATATGGTAACATGCGGATGTATCTAGATACAGGTATTTCTCAATACGTCATATGTAAATACAAACAAATATAGTTGTTGTTGTTGGCGACGACGACAGAATTCCACCCTTCAGCGGTTCGGCCTGTTTTGTTAACTTCAATCATCGTCTAACCCGAAGGCTGGCCTTCGGGTTGGAAGATGTTTGAAGTAGATAAAATGGCCCGAACTATGACATGCACACCTAGAAAGAGAGACTAGCAGATACTTGTACATTCGCCGATATTTGATTGTGACCTCCCCCCCCCCCCCCCCCCACCGAGTCGCTCTTGCCTATGATAGGTGCGGTGCGTCGTGCCAAGTTATGCCCCTCTACTTGTATTGAATTACCACCACTGTTGTCATTATTTTCAGTCACTGTCAAAAAGATGAAGAATAATTAAAATGGGAGGGAACAAGTCAAAAGTGATACGGATACGCAATATACAATTATATACTATAGAATAAAGTTTATAATATACTAATACTGTAGATGGTTTGTTCTCCTTAGTCATTATTATAATGCTTTTTTCTGTTGGATTATTTCCTGTAGAGTCTTTGTACTGCAGAACTTTTGTCAGTTTGTCTTTTCGTCTACAGAGGTATTGCAGATGGTCTTTTGTCTTTTTGGGATTTTGATTGTTGCGATTTTGTTTATTGAACTTTTGACTATGTGGCTTTACGACGTGCTTTTGTCCGTTCGGTTCCTGTCCTGTTAAGTTTGTTGGGTTTTTTCTCTATGTAGGCTTTGCTCTGGGGGAATTTTGTTATATCTGACTTTCACTCCATAAGGGTGTTGCTCTGTATGGCCTTTGGTAAGGATTTTGTTTTGTATCGCATTTGTTCTATAGAGCGTTTGTTCTCTGTTGCCTTTGCTCTATGGAGCTTTGTTCTGTATGGCTTTATACTCTGTAGGGATTTCATTTTGCATGACATTTATTCTGGTAAGGCTTTTGTAAGTATATTTTTCACTCTGTAGGTCCTTTGTTGTACATTGTCTTCACTCTGTATAGATGTTACTATGTATGATGTTTGCTCTGTAGAAATTTTCTTCTGTATGACTGTTGCTCTGTGTGGGCTTTCTTCAGTATTACGTTTGTTCTGCAGGGTCTGTCTTCTGTATGGCTTTTGCCCTGTAGAATTCTTGTTCTGCGTGACTCTTACTCATCAGGGCGATGTTCTGCATCACTATCGCTCCATTTAGTCCGGCCGCCAAATGAAACTTTCTCCTCAACCTCAAAGTCGCGTCCAAAGTTTATTTCTCTGTGGTTTCTGATGGAAGAATATCTCCTGATTCAGAAAACGTTTACTGGATTTCTGACAGCACTGAGCAATTTGAGGTGTTCGTCGTTACTCATACAGGCACAAATGACACTATTCGATGCATAAATAAGTACATGTTCGAAATAAGACGACACCCCACCAGGGATGCTGATTAGCAACATTGTAACTTCACTGGCACAAATTGGCCTTGCTGCTAAAGATCCCATAAAACGATGCATGACTTCGGAATAACATGCTCCGATGATGACTTGTTGTGTTTCAAGAGATCGGCAGCAAATACGGCAGCTCGCAATGTTGACTTCACACCAGTATTTGGTTTTGACCGTGGGCTAAAACGGGTAGTGGTAGATAATTTTAATATTGACTTTGCATAACAGAATGGAAAGCTTTGTACCCATTCTCTGACTGTTTTGTTGACTCAAGCAAATAACACAACCCAGTCGCAAAATAATCAGCTCCCGCGACTGAAAAAAGTCAGAAATGTCAGAACATGACAGCTATGTGTTTATTGACAGAATAATTTCTCCCTGAAATTATTCGAGAAAAACAACTTTGAATGTCCGGAAGATCAGTCCTCTTCATTGGAAGATTTAAGTGATTAAAGTCGGGCAACGGAAATGTGGGTGGTTGCTCCGCCAAATGGAGGAACTTGAGCCCAATGTTTTGGCTCATTTCATGAGAGGTGAACATGTCATGAGAAACATTCCCGAACTTTGCACCGTGTTATGGAGTGACACGTTCGTAGAGACTACATTTATGAGATGTGGTCGCCATCAGTCGTGTATTATTACATTACTCCCCAATCGGAAACCCTTAAGGTATAGGCTCTAAGTTTGCATGTCTGTGGCTCTTTGTCTCATAGCACATCAGAGATACTTGAAGACAAGAACACAGAATGATCCCAAATTCCCCACAAAAAGAGGGCAAAAAGGGAATTGCGTCCGATGTTATTGACCGTAAAGATCTCCACTCCAAACCTGAGATGTGTGTAGATCCTATGGATCCGTCACAGCTCCCTGAAACCATTGTCAATATCATAACCGGAAAGGTAAGTCCTGGGTCTAGCAACGTGGACAAGGTCCTAGAGTTAGGTTCAGCAATGATGATCAAGTTCGAACAGAATCTTCCTGCGGCAGTCTACAACCCTATTCCAGTGCCGGTCCAAACCATGGCTGTGTCAAGAAACTCTGTCACGGTTGTGATGTTAAAGTTTATGATACGAACTTCATATACTCCGGAGTAATCGGACTACTATCAAGTTCCCACAACTTGGATGGTAAGGGACTTCTCTCTTACGAATCGTCGCCACCCCCTACATCACTCTTTGATGAGACTGGTGACATGCGAATTTCTAAATCAAAGTGGGATTTAAAATATAAGGCGATGGTTGTTTTGTCCAACAGATTGGTTGGCAGGGGCATACATCAGTAGTGACAGATGGCTAGATTGTTGTGCATTGTTGTGGATTCCACATTGCCCAGTTTCGGGAAAAACGTACTAAGCAACAGTTGTGAACTTTGTAGAAAAGTTTAAAGATCATATTAATCAGCACTTAAGTAGAGTGACGTCTATTCGATCTTTGACACATTTGTAGATTTCAGCACCAAGTCTGTAACAGGGCTGACAGAAGTTCTTCTGGTTTCTGGTTGAAGAGTGTTTGAACTAGCCGCCAAAGCTAATCTCTCACCACAAAGAGAAATAATATGTGAACAGGTTGTCACTGACAAGTTGTTTGAGCTGAATACAATGAAGCATAAACTGGTGTTTACTGGCAAAAATGAAGATATGGTCGCCCCCCCCCCCCCCCCCCCCGCCGAATTGAGCAAAGGATCTGTGAGAAAACGATTCGATCTGACAATTACGCACGAAGAAGCAGACAATATGATCGCAAAAGATCCCATAAAATATATATAGGCTCGGATGCAATTCTGGTATGCGCCTAGAATGTTATATTAGCCATCGTCAAGCATTGCAGTCCGCGAAATAATGATGTCACCAGAAACGTGGATATTTCGAATTGCTCAATGCTGCCAGTCGTCCAGTAAACCTTTTCGTATGTTACTCTTACACATTCCATCGAGAAAAAACTTCGGACGCCACATTGACTAATGTGGCTCTTAATCCTTATAACCTTTGCTCTATAATGCTTTCGTTCTGCATGGATTTTGCTTTGTTTTGGGCTTTTGTCAGTAGACCGTCTTCGAAAATTTTACTCGCATAGAATAGAAGTGTCATTTTTGTCGAACTAGAAAACTCTTTCATCCAAAAATAAGAAATACTTTTTATTTGGTTTGGTTAACCATTCACCCAACACGAAATGAAACTATACTTGCAAAAAAAAATTCTTAAGTAACAATAACTGTTCATTTTTTACCTTTGAGATACATCTTGTGCTCTTTCATTGGGACGAGCTCGTGCGATTTAGTTAAATACTACGTTACATGTGGGCTAAAAACAATAATAAGGCGAAGTGGTCGAAATCCTTAAAGCTTTGAACTCTGGTGGTATATTCCATGCCAGTTCAATAGCAGCAATCAGGAGAGTCCATATTCAATATTTAGCGTAGACCCATCAATATTTTCAACGTGCAGCCTCAAGGCTGCACGTTGAAAATATTGATTGGTCTACCAACATTTACTGAACAGCCATCCTATTTAATGAGGCTGTGACGTATCATGCAACTGAGCGAAAAACGTGGCCCTTCAGGTACAAAGGGTTAAACCTCCCCTGAGCAGACGTTCCTCAGATGCCACTGACTCGAATGAATTAAGGACAATGATTTTTCATTTCAGCTTACAATGGGTTTATGGAAGCTTAATGAGTTAAACCTATAACTTAATTTTTATAAACTAGGCCCAGCGGTTGTTGATTCGAAAGGCTGTCGATTCGACCATGACCACTGTAACTGCGTTATGTCCTAGGGAAAAACACTTTATCCCGATTGCTCATGTGGGGACAAGGTAGCACTGCGTTCTAAAGCGTACTGCACGTCGATAGTGAACTTGTCGCCTTCAACCTCCGCTAACCCTGCTTGTGCAGAATTAATACATTAGATAGACTGACAGTTGCTCGCCGTTGCTCGCTGGCTCTCTTCGGGTATTCCGTCTTTCTCCACAAGTAAAACTGATCGACACCATGTAACCGTGGCTGTCGAAAGTATAATAATAAACAATAAAGCAAAGCAATAAATGGTTGCCAACGTCCAGCCCAAGGCTGGACGTTGAAAATATTAATTGGTCCGCCAACAAATAATAAATATGGAATCTTTCAATTGCCGGCTTTGAGTTGGCATAGAATATACCACCGGGGTTCAATATGGTTAAAACATATAGCCTTAAAACGAGCTATCACTAAGAATTGTCCACATCTCTTTCCCCACACAGAGTAGGGTGGTAAATATATGAGGATGACATTGTAATTCTCATTCTTTCTTTCTGAACAATCTCAGCATTATCATCCTTTCAAACTCTACCATGAGCAAAAGTTTGGAACATACCTGTAACCGCCGACTATCATCCATTGTTTATGTCTTGCGTTGGTCTAATAATTCCCGGCTGAATTTGCGACAAACATTTTTGCACTTTGCTGATCTCTATCGAATAAACTTCCAATATCCTTCACTCGAATAGTACTCAACTGATCCTTGCATTTCTTAACAACATTTTCACTTATAACTAAACAGCTACAAGTCCCCTCGTGACACAAACGGTAACAAACAGCATGGGACCCATCATTTAATGGAGGGGAAGTAATGTTACACCTTTCATTCTATTATGCAAATAAAGTTTATCCTTATTCTGCCCTGGATATGAAGCTGTATTCCTTATACCTGTCTCACGTTAACACTTCATCTGATGTATCTAGAGAATCAATGTATTGATAACATCTTCTCTGTAAAACATAACAGTTAAAACACGATAAAACGACTGGCGATCCATTGCTTGCCCCGTCACCTGCAGCAATACGTCCATATTAATTTAGCATCTCTGCGTGATAATTTAACACACTTCCGGTGTGATGAAGCTGTCCCAAAAATTAGTTCCAAGGCTCTTCACCTTTGTCAAACAAAAAAAGGTAATTGCAAAAATCCGGATTTTTTTCTCCAAAACATTTTATGTTTGTAGCACCGGTGACCAGTTACAACTCCTTTTATCCTACTTAATGGTACTTTTTAAATGTGGGTTGTTGAGTGTATTCACAATATTTGTCAAATGGCTTGTTGTCGCATGAAAAGAGACAGCATTGTTACGTAGGATTGGTGGGAATATTTATTCATAGTTTAAAAAGAATTAATCTAAAACTTGATAACTTCATCGTGCCTAACTGATAATGCGGGTGAGAGAAATCTCGAAGTTCGGATTCAATTCTGTGACGGGGGCCGAGCCCTTTGATAATCTCTGGCTCAACATGTAGAAATACGGTACGAGTCACGAAGGGGCGAGAGGTAGGGTTTGCGAGCGAGGGAACCTGAGACATGACGAGCATCTACAAATTCTGCAGTGCAAATTCGAAAAATTCCCCGGGATATCATGTCCCGGACATTTTTCGAATTTGCACTGCAAAAGTCGCAATTTCTAGGCCCCCGGCTCGAAGTGGTCGTAATAATGTAGCCAGCACATCGAACGTCTCTTTGGGGCCTTCAGATGTCATACGTGTGTTTTATTCAAATTCAGAGAGTGACTTGGTTGATAATCCTGGGCTGTTGAGCAATCTTTTGTTTAACAGACCGTTAGGTATGAACTTAATGGACCGTTCCTGTTAACTGAAAGAGTGCAGAAAGACCATATTTGGCCTGTATTCTGAAGTACATTACTGCTACAAAAGAATTCATATTCTATGGATGTCTTCATATTATTTTTGAAATAAAATTATTTAATCTGTTAAGATTTGTCTTGTTACAATTATTTGTCTTCACTCTCCCATGGGGGGGGGGGGGGGGGTGCGGTGGCTCAGTTGGTAGAGATGCAGGCTGCAAGCCGAGAGGTCCTCGGTTCGAATCCCACCTGCGGCAACCGCGTTGTGTCCTTGGGCAAGACACTTCACCCCCATTGCCCACGTGGGGGCACGGTGACGCTGTGTACTAAGGCGTACAGCACGTCGATGGTGCACCTGTCTTCAACCAATGCTAACCCTGCTTGTGTGAAGTTGGTATGTTAGGTAGCTGACAGTTGCTCGCCGTTGCTCGGTGGTTCTCTCCGGCTTCCTCCATCCGTAAAACTGTCACGGTCATGGTTAGCCATTGGGCAGAAATATGTGACCTTAAAACACCAATAAATAGATATAAATACTCTCCCATGAATCGTAACGAACCAAATACCTGAGAACAAATTTTGACGATGAAAAAAGTTAATATAGCACTCTTGCAGTTAAGGCCGTGAATTACAATTTATCATATTTCTGGATGAATGGCCAGTGGCATATCAAACCCGTGGGAAGGTATGGGGGACATTTTAATTCTCCAAAAACGAGCGGAACAAACATTAATGACCCACCAAATTACATCACTCTTCTCTCCACTAATGTCAAAAACAGCCACTTCAAGTAAAATACTTTACTCGCCGATGCCGAAATCGTTTTGGCCATTTTTCGCTATCTTCGAGTGCCCAGTTTGTCTCGTCTTGTGCAGCCAGGAACGCTGAGAGACGAAAAGTTAGTAATCCATCTTTATGTATGAGACCACGCCGAAGAAACGGAGCGGTTAAACCAATTTTCACCAGTCTTCATACGCAATATAATTCCATTTTTGGTTTCACTGGATGGTTCTTCGATGCACTTATTTTCACATTTTCTGTAAGCTATGACTTTGACTTCAAGATAGAATCTGATTTAACCGTAACAATAATATATACCAATTTGTATTTTTTTTTTAATTTATAAACGTGCCATGTTGTCAATCCTCCGACCTCAAGGTTGTCGAAAACATAGTGTGCAATACCTGTCAAAGACTTCTTACACAGTACCTCAGAACTGTGTAAGAAATATGTAATAATTCACAGCGTTTCTAGTTTTTAAAACTGGAACGGTGTGGAAAGGTTACATTATAAGATCCTCAATTTTTACCTTTCAGTTCAGTTACCCGGTTATCTTTTTTTCTGGATTTTCAGATGGATTGTGCACCTAACCATTTCAATCCCGATGGCATTTCGCATGTACTGCATGGATGTGGAGAATACATATCCTTTAATGGGGGTAAACCAATTAATATTTTTAATGTGCAGCCACAAAGCTGCAGATTAAGAATTTTAATGGGCACACCCCATACATTTATGGGCCATCCAGTTATTTGATGCAATAAGGGAGCATTTCGATCATGGTTCCAAAAAGTGGCCGTTAGGGTTCAACGGTTCCTGAAAAAATATTGTTGCTCCTATCTAGAACTGCTGTCGTGGTATTTATTTATTGATGTCTTACGTCATTCATCAGGTATGGCTATATTGTGGCCGCAACAAAAGCATAAAGTTAAGTTTAGCGAATCGTTATACCTATACTGCCCACTTTAGAGGACTTCAACCCCAGGCGTTGGCCACCATGTCCAGTCTTCCTGGTAGGCAGAACTTATTTACTGTAATAGACTGACACTGTTCCTCCCTGACTGGACAATCATATGTAAATATTCAACATAGACCGCAAGATGTCCATCATTCATGTTCTATAAACTAAGTTTGTCCCTGCGACTATTTCTACTGTTGATAATGGAACAATTCCCAGTTGGCATAGAGTTAAAATATGAGTTTGGTTTTGCGCAAAATAATATGAATATCATATGCCAAGAATGAAAATAAAATCTATATGGGGGAAATTTGAATCCTTGAAGGAGAAAATTAACTTTTCAAATTTAGTGATGCGACGCCGCGGATGTTTCCACTTCATTTAATCTTTGCTCTGATTCACTTCACGACTTTTAAGTTTCCATGAAACAAATGAAGTCTTGTCTGATTAAATGGGAATTTCATCTATTTCGAGCACTGTAATTTCAACCCATGTATCATCTTGGGACAACGATACTTCGCTTTCAACTCTTTAGTACACGCCCTATCTTCATATTTACCGGATTTAGCCTTTTATCCAACGCAGACGATATCAAAATTTATTATTTTAAATATCATTTTTTAAAATTTTTCAAAAAATTTTCAACAAAATCATATCATGTGACCCCTCGTTGGAACGAGCTCGACGAGCTCGTTCCAACTAGGAGTCACATGATATGGTTTTATTGAAATTTTTTGAAAATTAATCTTTTTTCAACTGTTGAATTTGCATATTATACGGGCAGATGCGGCCGATTCGTTGGGTAAAGGGTTAAGCCTTTTACCCTACGTAACGGTGAAACAAACAACCCGACAGCGCTATTCACAAAAATCATCCTTCAATTTTCATTATTTTTTTTCATTTTTTATCTCAAAAACATAGCTTAAGGATCCCCTTTGGAACAAGCTCGTTCCAACGAGGGGTCATAAGCTATGTTTTTGATGCAAAAAATGAAAAAAATATAGGTATTCAAGAATTTCGTTTGCAAGCGTGGTCTGCCTTGCACGCCTGGAGGACGCCAACTGCAAAACTATTTCATGAATGACAGAAAAAGTATTATTTTCTACCTCCAAACATAACTTTTTACACTTGCTACAGTAAAGGTTCTTAGGCTGTGCTTTGCAGTATTTACAACAAATAATACAATTTGACTAGGAGTGTCTTTCGAAATAGCGCTAGCCCGATGAAACTAACAATAACACTTCAGTCAGCTGCTGATTTGTCGCGGTAGTCAACAAAGATCTCGTTTTCCACGCACAATTCATGCTACCTCCCAATACCGCTGTCCCAGCCCTCCGCCCAACATCCAGAAAGTTAGTTCCTTTGATATCCCGTACTTATTCCTTTCAAATTTTATTAATAAGCATTCTTACCTGTTACACAATTCCCAAATATCCTTCATTCTCCCATCGAATTCCCTCATTATCGTCCCAGTGAATCGTATTCTGTCAGAATGATATTTGGTGCATTCAAGCAAAAAGTGTTCCGGTGTAAAAGGAATGGAAGTCCGTAGGAACGTTAGTACCGCTGGACTATTATTCCGCGGAATTATAGTCCTAGGTCTAACATTTCTAGGAATAGTAGTCCGGCGGACTACTATTCCTAGAAATGTTAGACCTAGGACTATAATTCCGCGGAATAATAGTCCAGAGGGACTAATTTTCCAACGGACTTCCATTCCTGTTACACCGGCACTTCTACTATCGCTACATAAAAGAGGAGTGTCAAACGCAGTTTAATCGACCGTATTTCGAAGTGCAAATACGGATTGGTAAACAAACACCCGGAGTACGCTTAGGAATGTGGATAGACCATGAGTAGGTAATAATTGAGAGTTTACTATCACTTTGTACATGTACGTGTACACGATGCGTTTACCAACGTGGGATTCGGTGTTAAATCGCACGCTTGTTCACAAAAATGTTCAGTGATGTTGAATCTCCCATGTTTTTTTGTGACTCCTAGATCGCACTTTTAACGTTCAAATACTCGTGGTGAACGTTGAATGTCACGCGTTTTTTTAAAAAAAAATGAAATTGTACATTTTCACTTTTTTTTTCACTTTAAAAATTTTTGTTGACGTTCCCATCGCAGATCAGACCATCGATCCATCGTTGGTGAACTCGAGCAAAATATTCTAGGCTATCATCAAAAAACGGTTTGCGGATTCTGGATCAGTGATCCAGAATCCGCAATTGTTTTGAGGCGGTGGGTTTTTCCCTTTTATGATGTCATTAGGGGAATTCCCACTATTGACCAATTGGATCGCTCGATTCTCATAAACTCGATCATACAGAGTTTTCTCCCCTCGTCGTGGGGTGGGGGGAATACCCGGATTTTTTTTCCTCCAAAAAACTTGACGGACAACTGTCGAACGCTTCCATTTCTGACGTGAGCGGGGGGAATACCCTAGGAAATAAATAAAAAAAAGTGATCGATATATATAGGAGAGAAAAACATAAACATAAAAATAATTATACATTTAATTTTGAAAATAATAAAACAATTAAAAACGAAAGATGTTTTTACAGATGGATTCTAGACACCGAGATCGAATTTTAGAAGAGTTTGAGCGTGCTAAGAAGGGCATTCAGTCGGCTGATAGGAGCAGACGTCTTGGTGAGATGGAACTCAAACGCGAAGCCACAAAAATATTTAAACCCGTGACGGAGGGTCAAGAGCGAAGCAGGAAGGGGATAGTCGAAGAATTGAGACCCATAAAGGAGAGTTCTTTGAGAATGGGTTCGTTGTCTCCTAGTTTTGGAAATCGGTATTCCGTTCAATCTACACCGGATTACGTTCCCACGGGAATTCAAACAGATTTGAGCGAGAGCGACGATACAGCTTCGACTATCACCACTAGTAGCGTCGCATCGTCCGATGATGATGGCGGTAAGAGAGATCAGTTGTATGGATTTTAGAAGGATCGGAGGGAAGGATTTTTGTAGGAGACACAGAAGTAGATATTGGCGATGATGAATTGATCGTGGGTTCGAACAGATACGAATTGACTGATGGGCTGCGCAGATTGCTCCTTTACGACAAGCCCGGCCATTACACGGATCATGATTTCGACAATTACGGCGACATTCTGGTCCAGACCCACTCCATGAAGAGAAATAACGATGCCAGACAGACGAGACCCAAAGCCAACAGAGGTTACAAGTGGACGAAAGTGGTGAAACCCATATGGGATATGAACAAGAAGTTCGTCGAATCGGTGACTGGCAAAGGGGTGAAAACCACTTTTCTTCCGAGCGATTCTGACGCTCTGTCTCAGAGATTGAGTTTGTTGATGGCGAGCAGACGGGCTGGTAACACAGGATTAGATAATCAGATAGTTGCTATATCTGACGAATTGTTAAGACAGAAGGTTTTGAATAAAAACCAGTATAAAAGGCTGATGAACGAATTGAAGGATTGATGTATATAATAAGTAGAGAGAAACAAACAAACAAATAAAAATAAAACAGTAAATTCTTACACTAGAATAATAAAAGTATTTAAAAACAACAAAACGATTTACCAGTGAAAAAACAAAAAATATAGCATAAAAATAAAATATGTTAGTGATAAAGAACAGGGGATACGTCAGGACTTACGTTCAAGGCGGTTCTGGCATCGTCGATTCTATAATGCGAGCGTTCACGGGCGATGCGGGTAGAAAACTCGCATCGACCGCGTTTGAGGTCGGTAAGAAGACGGCTTTGGATGCTGGTAAGAAAGCCGCTTCCGAAGCCAATGGTAGGATAGCTTCTGTGGCTGGCAAGAGGGCAGCCGACGCGTTGATCGACAAGCTGATCAGTCCGCCGGCGAAGCGAGCTGCGTTAGAGCGAACGCCGAAAAGTTGGAAAGATTTTAAGGATGCTGTGGTGCCCATACAAGATTTAGCCAAAATGACGAGTGGATCCGGATTGAAGAGAACTCGCGACGGTGCGATATAAATAAATAATAACATTAAAAACAGAGTTTGAAAAACATAAAAAAATTGCGTTTGAAAAGAATCTAAAATAACAAACAAAAAAAGGTCGAATAACGGGTTCTTTCCCAAAAGCATAAGAGGCTTGATAGTGGGAAAATCGAATTGTGGAAAGACCAATCTGTTGATGAATCTGTTGTCCCGACCCGACTGGTTGGATTACGACAGATTGTTCGTGTTTGGCAAGAGCTTGTTTCAACCCGAATACAGATTGCTTCGAGAGTGCATGGATCGCAGATTGCCCAAGGACGTCATAGCCAGAATCTTTGAAAGTAGGGAGGAATTCGACAAGAGTGAAGCTCCACTTTCGACCATTTTGGACGGTGCGGCGACGGAGCTGATGAAGAGAAATGCAACTTCGAACGTCGAGTGTCGATTTTATGAGAACGCTAGCGACGTTCCGGATCCTAGAGAACTGAAATCGGAAGATAAGAATCTCATGATTTTCGACGATCTGCTTTTGGAGAGACAGAACCGATGCGAATCGTATTACGTAAGGGGTCGACACAGCAACGTGGACTGTTTCTACCTGTCGCAGAATTATTTTCGATTGCCCAGACAGACGATAAGGGAGAACGCTAATTTTCTATGTCTCTTTCGCCAAGATCTCAAGAATCTCAATCACATCTACGGCGATCACGTCGCAAACGACATGAGCGCGGCGGAATTCAGGAGATTCTGCAAGAGGGTTTGGGATGGTGGACTTTACAATTTCGTCGTGATCGATTTGACAAGCGAATTTAATCGTAGAAAATATCGGTGCGGATTCGACAAGTTTTATGTTTCTGTGGTACGAGCCGGGTACGAACCGGGTTAAGATATTATCAAGATTGATGAACTGTGTTCACTACACGAAAAACAGGAGTTCGAGTCACGTGACATCCAGATTCTAAAAGCGAGAGACTGGGCTTTTCGCCATGATAATTCGAGCTGTCAAGATGTATTGATTTATTACTCCTCGATATATTACTTGATTCCTGCTGTTGATATGTTTATATAATTAATTCTTCAAGATGTATAATTGATGCTGCTTATATTGATATTTTTACCACCGTTTCTACGGACTCTTGTTGACATGTTATGGCATCCTTAAAGTTGGACTTGTGCGTTGCCTAGAGGACTCTCAACGGCATTGTGACGCTGTGAGTGTGAACAGATTTATGGACTCAACTTTACACAGTATTGGTGTGAGGCATCGCCAAGGACATTAGGTATATTTAACCTCTGTATAATAACAACAAGCCCATTGTCATTCGTCCAATAGCCTGTTTCCCACGATCATTTCCTTCCATAGTGTGACCCCCAATATAGCGGTTACATTATTATGGCGCTGCGAGCATTCGGCCCTGCGTTGGACAACAATAAAATAATTAATTAAATTTGATCAAAAGAAACGGCAAAAATAACATCAGCTTCAAAAACAAAAAAAAAAAAGGATATCAGCAATTTCGCACCCCAGTAAAGTTGAGCCAATAAATTAGGACCAAATTTTTTTGACTTTTCAAATTCAATTTTTTCAACATTTCAACTTTAGATTTTTTGCATGTCATGATTTATTTATACCAATATTTTTGGCAACTTTTCATATCAAATTAAATTATTAAAATTTGATGTGATTTTCTAAATAAATTGTTCATCTTATTTTTTTATGTCAATTGCCTCATTGACTTTTGCATTTAAAGTCAAAGTATTAGTTGTTTATTTAAATTCAAATATATTTTGTATAGACTTGAAGATATTGTAGAACCAAATACTGTTTCAATTCCAAAAATTTTGAATTGAATTTTCGGCTGAAATTAATAATTGTACATATTAAATAATAATTTATTTTTTTTGGCCGAGTTACAAATTGCTGATTTTAATAAAAAATGTTAACTTTACATGTAGCATCAATTACTGAGAAACAAAAGTTGAGCGGCAGTTCGGCATCGTTTTTCAGTAAATGAAAATATTTTTTTGAATTTGAATTTACTACTGGAAGGCAAAAAGTTGAGCAATAGTTCGGCATTGTTTTTCCAGTAAATAAGGTCTGAAAAACACAAGTTGAGCGGCAGTTCGGCATCGTTTTTCAGTAAATGAAAATATTTTTTGAATTTGAATTTACTACTGGAAGGCAAAATGTTGAGCAATAGTTCGGCATTGTTTTTCCAGTAAATAAGGTCTGAAAAACACAAGTTGAGCGGCAGTTCGGCATCGTTTTTCAGTAAATGAAAATATTTTTTGAATTTGAATTTACTACTGGAAGGCAAAATGTTGAGCAATAGTTCGGCATTGTTTTTCCAGTAAATAAGGTCTGAAAAACACAAGTTGAGCGGCAGTTCGGCATCGTTTTTCAATGTTTATAAAAATTGTTTTGTTTTTTTTTGAAAACTAAACTTTCAATACAAATTTACTTGTGAAAAACAAGTCGAGCGAAAGTTCGGTAAAGTTTTTTGCATTGAGTACAATTTGTGTATACTGATATATTTTTGAAAAACCAAGGTTGAGCGGAAGTTCGGACATAGTTTTTCAATATATCAGATTTGAACAGACATAAATCAAGTGATAATAAAGTATTGTCAAATATACTGTATCACTAAATAATTACAAACAAAAATGTCCAGTACTGAACAACCAAAAATCCAAATAAATAAATGCTCATTTGTTCAGTTGCTCGAGTTACCTGGTGTAGGCCACAACATTGCACCTGTTTTACTCAAAACTCGAGCAAGATATATAAACTTGGATGAAGATCTAGTAAGATCCATACCGAGATTGAGATGGACACCAGAATTAGAAAATATGATCGACTACACACCTCATAATGAGGGGGATGATGATCAAAGATCAAAAGATATGTGTAGCATTCAGGCTAAACAAGAAGCCGAGGAGGATTTGTTAGCTAGCCCTCTTAGCTCGCCTGTTAAAAAAATTGACACCGACACGGCATTATCATCGCCAACAACATATATTAAAAAAGTTTCAACAGTAATTGATAATGCAAATAAACACCCCCCTCAAAATCCTGGAAATATTGGAAATATTCAAAATATGGGAGGAAATAATAGCACTGGTATGCAAAATATAGGAGGAAATTCATCAATAGATGGGAACCAACAAATATTTCAAAATCCATATGTGGCACAATCTCAACAAAATTTCGTAAATAGGCCACAACAACCCATCCAAGGCCAATCAGCACCCACTTATATGCCACCCATGTATCCTCCTATGGGGTATCCCTATCCATACCCTCCTCCACCACCTTTCAACTGGCCATCTCAACCAAATCCATATACGCCAATTCCTCCGCCGCCAATACCAAATTATCAACAACAGACACCTGTGCAAAATCAGTCTGTTATTAATTATAGAGTACAAACACCTCAACAAAATCAGCAGCAGTACTCGAATGTTACTTCAGAACATAAAACTCCACAATATCAAAATGTGTATGAGGATAGAAGGAATAAGAAGAATATTCAATATCCCAAATCATTAATGTATGACGGCACCACAAATTGGCGAGCATACAGGACAAAATTTTTAAAATATGCCGATTTACAAGATTGGTCTACGCAAGACTGTACAGATAATTTATGCTGGTGTTTAATAGGCAAGGCCAGTGAGTACTATGCGCTACTGTTAAAGAGCAACCCAACGATTAGATTCGGGGAATTGTTAGAAAAACTGGAAAAAAGATTTGGGTATCAGGACTTACCAGAAACTGCCCAGGTAGAATTTCAGAGCATTTCACAAAAAGAAGCGAACCTTTACAAGAATGGGCAGACCGAATTTTATCCTTGGGAACTCGTGCTTTTCAAGATCTACCTGATGAGCACATGTATAAACAGGTCATTTTTCGATTCTGTCATGGGGTTATCGACAAAAAAGCGGGTCAGCATGCAGCTAATACCAGACCCACAACAATTGAGCAAGCCATCGACTCAATTAGGTGGTACCAACACACAAATAAAGCTATCCATGGCTCATATGATGAATCTAAAATTGAAAATTTTAATAAATCTGACTCGGATACAAAACTAAGAAGCCCCAGTAAACCGATTGTAGTCGAGGCAGCTTCTCTTTTTGAGAAATCAAAGAATACAACAATCGAAAAAAGACTGTCTCGACTAGAATCTCAGATGTCATCAACTATTTCCACCGTCGATGATTTAAAATCAGGCATGTCCGATATTTTATCAAAATTAAATGAGATCGGCAGGGCAATAAATAGAAAATCAAGAACGCCGAGCCCATCACCCTCGCCCACACGTAACGAAAACAGTAAATGTTTTAAATGCGGGGGCACCGGACATTTTCAAAACGTATGTCCATCTAAGAGCCCTATCAATCAATCATCCAGGGTGAGGTTTGAAAAAACAGAGCAAAAAAACTTGAACGGGTCAAAGAAAAAAGAGGTCCAACCTTGACCCAAGGTGTTCAGGACCTCCAAATAGTCAACAACACTTCAGTACCTCTGGATGATCAACAAAACATTACCGAAATAACAATTTGTCAATTGAACTGTTGTTCCATGTATACAGTTCTATTAGAAATCGAAGAAATTCCAATCACAGCAATTATCGACACTGCGGCCGAAGTTACTATCATAAGTGACAAATTATTGGAGAGATTTGCTAGAAAACCACAAATCATTCAAAAAGTTAAAATGAGAACCGCAGGTCGGGAACTTACAATGTTTGTTCATCTATTAGATTCGGTCTCCATCAAATTGGGATCACAAAAATTTATAGAAAATATTTATGTTGCTCCTATCGAAGATGACATGCTATTGGGGTTGGATTTTCTTAGAAAATATGAGGCAAAAACTGATTTTAAGAATAATATACTAAAATTGGGTAATGATAAGATCACATTACATTTTGAACCACGTAATGAATCACCCAGAGTTGCAGAAGTCAGAGTGAGTAACCAAATGAAAATTCCACCAAACACATTGTGTATGTTACCTTGCTCTATTAATGTAAACTTAACAAAATATATGATAGAACCAGTAAATGGACTTGAGCTTTGGGTACTACCATCTTTGTATCAGGATAATGAAAACCCCAAAGTTTGTCTAATAAATTTTAATGACAATAATGTTACAGTTAAACAAAATCAATTGGTTGCTCATGCTGAAGAAGTAGATATGTGTCAAATTATAGACCTCTTGACAGAATCACAAAACGGGGAAAGCAGTGGCCCTGAAACTAAACTTGATTTTAGTAATGAATTTCAAACGAATTTGAATTCAAGGGAGCAGAACTCACAGCCAAGTTTTGTTCAACCCAGTTCAGTAAACACAGGGGAGCAAAATTTACAACCAAATTTTGTTCATTCCAGTTTACATGCAACAAATAAACAGATTGATAAAACCTCAGTGGAGCAGAATTTGAAAAATAATTCTGTTCATGCACGGGTAGACAGTCTAAATAAAATTCAAGCTGTTGAAACTTCAAGGGAGCAGGATTCGGAATATCATTCTGTTCATTTAGGGTTAAACGGCTTGAATGATTCTCGGACTGATAAAACCTCAGTGGAGCAGAATTTGAAAAATAATTCTGTTCATGCATGGTCAAACAATCTAAGTAGTCAAACTGTTAAAACTTCAAGGGAACAGGATTTGGAATATATACAAGGGGTTAAACAGTCAAAATGCTACTCGGACTGATAAAACCACAGTGGAGCAGGATTTGGACCATAATTCTGTTCATGCACGGTTAGAAGGCCGAAATGATACTCAAACTGTTAAAACCTCATGGGAGCAGGATTTTGAAAAGTATTCTGTTCATACCAGGTTAAACAGTTCACATAACTCTTGTAATGACCCAAACTTGAAAATATCATCAATCTCAGAATTACCCTTATCAAAAATTGAGATGATTAAAAAGGAAATTCCAGATTTTTTAGTGGATTTAACAGTAAGATCGTCCAAAGAGTTAAATGTTCATCAGCTAAAACAATTGATTGAACTCCTACTTGAATATCAGGACGTTTTTGCAAAAAATGAATTTGATTTGGGTAATTTTACGGAAATAGAACACAAAATTGATACAAAAGATGCTAAACCCATTAAACATCGCATTCGTCGCACTCCTGTAGGATTTGAAAAGGAAGAGGAAGAACATTTAAATAAAATGTTAAGTGCAGGGGTCATTCAGCCTTCATGTTCAGAATGGGCTGCCGCACCTGTTTTAGTAAGAAAACGGGACGGGGGAGTACGATGGTGTGTTGATTATAGAGCCTTAAATGCAGTTACAGTTAAGGATATGTATCCTCTGCCACTAGTGGAGGAATGCTTGGACACTTTGGCAAACAATGAATGGTTTTCAAAGTTAGATGCAAATTCAGCATATTGGCAGGTTTCAATAAATGAAAAAGATAGACAAAAAACTGCTTTCATTACTAAACATGGCCTATTTGAATTTGTGAGAATGGGTTTTGGATTATGTAACGCCCCAGCTTGCTATTCTCGTATTATGAATTTTGTACTACAAGGATTAAATTGGAAAATTGCATTGGCATTCCTCGACGATATTGTCACATTGGGAAAAAATTTTACTGATCATTTGAATAATCTTGAGGAAGTTTTAGACCGTTTCAGAAAATATCAATTAAAATTAAAACCTAAGAAGTGTGAATTTTTTAAAAAACAAATTGAATTTTTGGGACGAATTGTAAGCAAAAATGGTATGGAAATTGGAGATGAGGCTATTGCGACAGTTAAAAATTGGCCCAAACCTACTAATTCCAAGGAGGTAGAGAGATTTTTGGGCTTATCAAATTATCATAGAGCTTTTATAAAAGATTATTCCAAAATATCAAAACCATTATACAATCTAACAGGTAAAAATGCCTTTATATGGGGTGAGGAACAGGAAAAAGCTTTTATACAAATTATAAATCTGCTTACTACTGCCCCAATTTTGGCTCTTCCAAATAATGAAGACCCGTTTATTTTAGACACTGACTCCTCTGATAATGCCATTGGGGGTGAATTAATACAAATTCAAAATGGGATTGAACGAGTTATTGCATATGGCAGTTTCGTTTTAAGTCCCGAGCAAAGGCGATACTGTACTACCCGAAAAGAATTATTGGCTGTCATTAGATTCACAAGGCAGTTCAGGCATTATCTTTTGGGAAGACAATTTGTTGTAAGAACTGACCACAACAGCTTGACTTGGTTATTAAACTTCAAGCAACCCCAAGGTCAAATAGCTCGTTGGATGGAAGAATTGAGCCAGTATAATATGGTTCTCCAGCACAGACCTGGGAATAAACATGGCAATGCGGATTCACTATCTCGTATACCAGAAACTGAGTACTGCCCAAACTACCAATTTGGCGTTAGAATAGAGGACTTGCCATGTCAAGGGTGCCCCTATTGTAGGCGAGCACATCAAAAATGGAATTCCTTTGCCACAGAGGTAGATTATGTAGTGCCTTTATCTTCTCGAGATAGGGAGTCAAGTGATCATGTATCAATTTCCCAGGTCAAACAAAATGAAAAGGCCCCAGTTGATAGACAGCCAGTATTTGAAACAACCAATGTAGGAACTGAGGGTTTTAATGAAAATTACTGCCCCGAAATGGTTTCAGTTCCATGGGATCCTGGGGGTTTAGGAGAATGTGAAAAATCACCCTTGATGAGTACATTAGAATCATTTAAAGAGCTCACATCAAGTAATGACCCTTGGGAAAGTAGTGGTTGTTGGAAAATCTATCCAAGTGTAAATAATGTTGAAAATCCTTTGCCATTTACTCATGTGGATTTAGCATTTGAATCAGAAAATTTTGAAGTCAAACAGTGTAAAAATGTAAATGTCGAAACCGATGGGTATTCTGGATTTTCTTTATCAGATTTTAGTTGTGAAGATTGGGTGGATTCTCAAAAGAAAGACCCAGATATATTAATTTTGAGGAGATGGTTGAAACACTCTGAAGAACCATCCGAAGGTGAAATCTTTTTAGCAAGTTCTGCCTCAAAATATTATTGGATCAACAAATCATTGTTTTTTTTAGAAAATGAAATAATTAAAAAAGAAAGCGATTCAGCGTCTTCATGTATTTTGGTACCAAATTCTCTCACCAAAGATTTAATTATGTTGAATCATGATATCCCCTCGGCTGGTCACCAGGGCATTGATCGAACCACAGCAAAAATAAAGCAATTATATTATTGGTATGGAATGACACGAGATATTGAAAATTTTGTACTTACTTGTGTCAAATGTAACAAAAATAAAAAGATTTCTAGAAAGGGCAAATACAATTTGACAAAGTTTCACGCAGGTGCCCCAATGGAACGTGTCCATTTAGATTTTCTCGGACCGTTGCCTAAAAGTAAGAAAGGAAACGAATATATACTGATGATGGTAGATCAATTCACCAAATGGGTGGAATGTATACCGCTACCATCGCAAACAGCAGAAGTAACTGCTCAAGCAGCAGTGAATGAGTTTTTTTCTAGATTCGGCTATCCTTTCCAAATATTTACAGACCAAGGTAGAAATTTTGAGAGTAATCTCTTTTCACAAATATGCGAGCTATTAAGAATTCATAAGACACGAACTACGCCGTACAGACCTTCAGCTAATGGTCAGGTTGAGAGATACAACCGTACCTTATTGGACGCTATTCGTTGTTTTATTGATAAATCACAACATTTATGGGATGAAAATTTAGCCCAGATTGCTGGAGCCTTGCGGTGTTCAGTCAATCGAAATACAGGATATACCCCAAACAAACTAATGTTGGGTCGGGAAATTAACCAGCCTGCTGACCTTATGTATAGAGTGCCACGTGAATCAGAACCCAAAAATGAAGATTTAAATGAATATGTAGCTCATTTGGGGGAAACCATCAAACTTGCCCATGAATCGGCTCGTTCTACTTTAAAGACCTCGCAAGAAAGAATGAAAAGAGATTACGACTTGAAAGTTCTTGTTAAAAATTATAATTGTAATGACCTTGTCTACATTCTTGACTCCTCGACAAAAAAAAGGAAATGCAAAAAAATATCCCCTGTATGGAAAGGACCAGGGGTCGTAACATCAAAATTAACACCCTATCTTTATGAAGTGAAACTAAACAATTTGACCTTCATTATCAACCATGATCGAATGAAACTCTGCAAAGATAGAGTTGTTCCTAAATGGATAACAAATTATTTCAACAGAAGCTCAAGGGAGCGACCTGAGGAGAATAATGATTCAACTCAGGAAGTTCATTATTGCATCTGTCGGAAACCAGATAATGGAACATTTATGATTCAGTGTGACTTCTGTCACGAATGGTTTCATGGATCATGCGTTGATATAGAAGCTGATGAAGCTAAAAATTTAGACACATATCAGTGTCAAGCATGTACATAAATATTTTCAGCAGAATAATTGTTTTTATGTGTTATATAAAAGCTGATGAAGCTAAAAATCTTGAGACAATGTATTGTTGATCTTGTACAAAGGTGTTTTGGTAAAACAATGGTTTTTATCTTTTAATTCAGGAAAAATGAATAAGCAATGTTTTGTTGATGAGGTGAAAAGGATGACTGCTGCAGGAAAATTATATAGGCCAGTCAATAAATTGGTATTGGAGCTTGGTTTGGTTTCAAGAAATATATTAAGTCAGGAAGAGATGAATGAATTAGTCAAACAACAATATAATATTGCCAAACGCAATAAAGACGCAAATTACATCAGTTTATTACGAAGAGATGGTCAAGTAATATACTCCAATTCCTGGCTAGATGAACATCTACCACCTCTGGACGGAAAGAAATTTACTGTTAAGACAGCTAAACCAACTTCACATTCATGGTCACCATGCAAAGATGTACGTTTGAAAACTCAGCCCGGTCTTCAAACTGTTAGAACGACTGTATCAGCCTCCTCTTCCTCGACAAATGAAAATTCAGCAGCATCCAAGGAAAAAGTAACCTCAGATAATACATCCAGTGGGTTCGACGGTTGCTTGGGAGATGTCCCTACGGGTGCTACTGCTACTGTGGATCAAGTCCCTCTGCCTAAGGTGAGCGACTTGGTTAAAAAGACAGAAGGTGTGGCATCTGGGGGGAAGTCTGCTCGGGTATCAAGGGAGCCCAAGTCTTATCCTGGTTCATCTGTTAGTGATGGCGGTCCGATGGGCGGAGTGATGTCTGATTTTGAGATCATTTTATCTTCAGAAGGTAAACGTAAAGTTATGGAAACTGATATCACTGTGCCTAGCGGTCAGTCAGCATTTGTAAGGGAGCCAAGGACCTTGGAAATTAAAAAGAGAACTCTAGAAGAATCTCCTCATTCACGACAATCGAGAGAATTTACTACAAAGAAATTATGCAGCAACCCTACTGTAGCTACAACAGCATCATTGGACCTCAGACAAATTACCACTAGCTCATCAATGCCTGAAGATTTGCATATTGAAAAAGTTACTGGGAAGAAAAGCGGCTCCAAATGCCCTATTTCTACTTGTGGAGTGGTCACGAAGAAAATGAAGAAACATTGTTACTTTTATCATCTACCAGTAGCATTGTGGGATGGAGATTTGGGATGTGATGATAACAGTCCTGCTAACCAAATGATTGTATTGCAGAAGCTTTGTTCTCTCCTCATCGGATCGACTGGTACTCTACAGGAGTTAACCCATTTTATATCATCTTTAGAACGTCTTCCTAGAGATGTGGCTGTATCTCCTTTAGATGAAATGGCAATGGTAAAATTATGTAAACATCAAAATTGGCAGATTCCACAGTCATTTACACTTCAGCCATGTAATTCACCTGCTGTAGTATTACATTGGAGAGTGGCTATGATGTTGATCAACAAATTATCACCGGCTGATAGAAAATCTCTTCAGTTATGGGATGGTCATAGTAGAAATGTCAACAAACTTTTTACGAAGAGAAAACCAATCATCTCTGGCAATCCAACTGAATCTTCTTCCCACACTATTACTACAACTTCAGCCAGTATTGCAACTTCAGCCAGTATTGCAACTTCAGATAGTATTGTATCTGCACCCAGCATTGTAACTTCAACCAGCAAAGAAAAACAGGGAAAATGTACACAACAACGGGCGGCTCTTGATCAAAAATATGACCTCAAAATCACTGTCAGGAATTCATCGTCCAGTAAGGTACCACTTTATTCCGAAGATGCCAATGAATCTGCATTAATTGCTATAGACAGCCATTTTCACTTCGATAGAACCTGTAGAGAATTGAAAATTACATCAACATCAATAGAAGATATGTTGCACTACATGCCAAGAGAACCTTTAGTCAAGGTCAAACTCATCGGTGGGGTGGACATACATTGTGACCCAGAAAACTATAATTTTACACTTCCTAGTAGAGCATCATCTTGGAAGGTAGCCATTGGAGTTCATCCAAAGAAAGTAGACAAATTGAGTATATCCAGATTTGATCACCTAAAAGAATTAATTGACTCACCCAGCGTCAGTGCTGTAGGAGAGATTGGTTTGGATCATACTGTTAATCCCATGTACTGGAAGAAACAGGAAGAAGTTTTGGAAGAAATACTGGATATCTGCACCAAAAGAAAGCCTATTATTATCCATGTTCGTGGCACAAATGCTACAGATACTGCTGCAAATTTCTCGAAATGTCTAGAGGCTGTCAAGCGGAATTGTGCACCTACACAACGAATTCATCTGCATTGCTTCACTGGTGGCAGAGGCCAGTTATATGCTTGGAAGGATTATTTTAAGAACTGCTATTTTGGTTTTACTGGTCTTGTCAAAAGCTTTAACAAGGAACAGATTTTGGCTTTGAGAGAAGTACCAACAAATCGTCTTCTGTTGGAAACGGATTCACCGTATTTTGGCTGGGCATGTGGGACAGATATAAACACTCCGTCTTTTATAGGTATGGTAGCACAAATGGTCTCTCGGGAACGAGAAGAAACACTTCTAGAGATCCTTAATATCACTACTGCAAACGCACAACAGCTTTACAGTATTTAGAAGAAAAATATTTGATATTTTTAATTCAGCAGCACAACAAAATTATCTTGAAATATATAACTTCAGAAATGGTATGGAGCTTTATAGAACTGGGAGGAGTGTGGTACGAGCCGGGTACGAACCGGGTTAAGATATTATCAAGATTGATGAACTGTGTTCACTACACGAAAAACAGGAGTTCGAGTCACGTGACATCCAGATTCTAAAAGCGAGAGACTGGGCTTTTCGCCATGATAATTCGAGCTGTCAAGATGTATTGATTTATTACTCCTCGATATATTACTTGATTCCTGCTGTTGATATGTTTATATAATTAATTCTTCAAGATGTATAATTGATGCTGCTTATATTGATATTTTTACCACCGTTTCTACGGACTCTTGTTGACATGTTATGGCATCCTTAAAGTTGGACTTGTGCGTTGCCTAGAGGACTCTCAACGGCATTGTGACGCTGTGAGTGTGAACAGATTTATGGACTCAACTTTACACAGTATTGGTGTGAGGCATCGCCAAGGACATTAGGTATATTTAACCTCTGTATAATAACAACAAGCCCATTGTCATTCGTCCAATAGCCTGTTTCCCACGATCATTTCCTTCCATAGTGTGACCCCCAATATAGCGGTTACATTATTTCTGATGATAATAATAAGATAGAGCGTGAAAATAAAATTTAGAAAATAATAAATCTTCAAATAATTAGTTTTGAAAAAATAAAAATAAAATTAAATATAATGTTCGAACATGGAGAATTGTTAGAACGGATAGCCGAGAATACGGCTGCAAAACAATCCATTCAAATCGTGGTGAGTGGCGATTCGACTCGATTCGCTACGAAATTCGAACCTTCCATCGAATTGAATAGAGAGAAAAGTTACGAGATGGCTTTGGTGAATCTGGAGACTTATTATTCCTTTCCCAACGTCACCGAAAAGAATAACTCGTTCAAGTATTCCGACGGAACGTATTGGTTGGAGATTCGAATTCCCAAAGGGAGTTACGACATAGACGATTTGAACGATTACATTCAGACGCGAATGAAGACGGATGGAAAGGGAAGCAACAAGATCAGACTCACTCCCAATCCTAATACCTTACAGACGATGTTGGATTTGGAAGATAATTTTCGAGTGGATTTCAACATGGACGATTCTATTGGCAAGATGTTGGGATTCGATCGAAAGATGTATCGAGGCCACGCGGCATCTGAAAATACGGTCGACATTCTCGCTGTCAATAGCATTCTGGTGAACATAGACGTGATTGCTGGAAGCTACGTGAATGGTAGCACTCAACCGACGATCTATTCCTTCTTTCCAAACGTGTCGCCGGGTTATAAGATCGTGGAGCGACCTCGAAATTTAGTTTATCTACCAGTGATTTTGGACACGTTGTATAGTCTGAAAACCACGTTGACGGATCAAAATGGTGAACTGTTAGATCTTCGCGGAGAGAGAGTGACGATACGATTTCACATAAGAGAAATATAAAAGCAAAAAAAAAATATTATATATATATAGATAACAAAAATAAAATAAACGCAATATTAATTTTACACAATTATTTTAATATAATTATTAAACAAGAAACAATTGAAGTAAATATATTTTAAAAAACAGAATTATGACACAATACGTGGTTAAAAACGTGAAAATATCCGCAGGACAGAGGAAGAAACTTGAGAGAGCGTTAACAACTCGAGGTGAGGCGGTGAGATTCAAATTCACTCACGAAGATCTGACGAGAGGCGGTCAGGATTCGATCGCCTGGACCAGAAGTCAAATCAAAAGGATGGAGAAAGCGATTCGCGATGGAATAGGGTTGACGGTGAGATTGAGTCCCGCTCAATTGAGATACAATTTGAGAATGAAAGGCGGTTTCCTACCGCTATTGGCAGGAATCGCCGCAAAGGTGCTACCCTTCGCTGCAAAGGCGCTACCCTTTCTCGGAAAGACTCTCGTCGTGGGATCTCCCACGGGACTCGCTAGTTCGGCAGTTGAGAAATTAATGGGAGGCAGCGGACTGTTTTTGAAGAAGGGAGGAGCCGTGTGTCGCGTCCACGTAGACGACAGCGGTAAAGGATTGTATCTAGAACCCGTTAGAGGTGGCAACTCTCTGAGAGGAAACGGTCTCTATCTGAAGAGTGGACGGAACATTGAGCGACTCGGCAAGGGTTTGTTGCTCAGTGAGAATTCGCTGTTTAAGAACATACCAATTTTGAATATGTTATTATAATATAAAATTGTATAAAACATAAATCATAGAAAGTATAAAATAATATATTTAAAATGGATAAAAAGTTGGAGAAACAATTAGACGATAATGACGAATATCGCGAGACAGAGTGCGAAGAAACAAAAAAAAAATGAGATCAAAAGATGATCTCATTACTTTTTTTTTTTTCATTCTTCTTCGCTAAAAATCAATCACTCTATTGTTTATATTTCCCAGTCCGTTATTAGCATGTTGACACTCGTGTCTTCTCCTTTTTCGAAAACGTGTTGAATGTTTATCTTTACTCTTTTGAGTTTTTTTACATCGGTCAACTCGCTCTCACCACCCAATTTCTCCACGAGTTCGAATGAGATGTTTGGAAATATGTAATTTCCATAGGGCAACGACAAATCGGCCTTGTCGAATTCTCTATCTTTGGCGATGACGATGTTCTGCAGGTCGCTTTGGCACTTGTAAAACAAATCGAGTGCGGCTTCATCCAATTTCAAAGGCATGCGATATTTGTCATATTTGTGCTCTAAGCCCTTCATCTCGACCTCGTTCAATTCGATGGGGTCGTGTCGTTGTAATCTATAGATTTTCTGATTTTTTCTTATACGTTTCGACTCGTTTCAATTTCAATTCGCATCTATCTTTGGCGATGACGATGTTCTGCAGGCCGCTTTGGCACTCATAAAACAAATCGAGTGCGGCTTCATCCAATTTCAAAGGCATGCGATATTTGTCATATTTGTGCTCTAAGCCCTTCATCTCGACCTCGTTCAATTCGATGGGATCGTGTCGTTGTAATCTATAGATTTTATGATTTTTTCTTATACGTTTCGACTCGTTTCAATTTCAATTCGCATCTTTTAGGTGTTGCTGTCTTCATGATCGATTATTAGTTTTTTGTTTTACGAATTCTTGCAAATAATGTATATTTTAAATTTTGTATTTAAATAATAATTTGTTTAAAAAGTTTTTTTTTTTTTGCTCTTTATATATATATAAAAAAGTTGTTTTTTTAATTTTTAATTTTTTTTAATGTAAAATTTTGTAGTAATAGTTTTTTTCTCTTTATATATATATAAAAAGTTAAATTTTAAATTTCAATCTCTCTATTGTTTATATTTCCAAGTCCGTTATTAGCATGTTGACATTCATCATTTTTCCACTTACGAAAATGGTTTGAATGTTTATCTTTACTCTTTTGAGTTTTTTTTCATCGGCGAATGCGCTCTCACCACCCGATTTGTTCACGAGTTCAAGTGAGATTATTGGATATATGTAACTTCCATAGGACAACAATAAATCACCCTTGTCGAATTCTCTGTCTTTGGCGACGATGATATTATTCAGCAGATCGCTTTAGTACTCGTAAAACAAATCGAGCGTGGCTTCATCCAATTTCAAACACATTCAATATTTGTTGTAGTAGTGCTCTAAGTCCACCATCTCAACCTCATTCAATTCGATGGGATCGTGTTATTGTAATGTATAGATATTAAAACCGAATTTCTCATATGCTTTGTCTCGTTTCAATTTCAATTCGCATCTTTTAGGTGTTGTTGTCATGATTGAATATTTGGTTTTTATGAATTCTTGCAAATAATGTATATTTTAAATTTTGTATTTAAATAATAATTTGTTAAAAAAGTTTCTCTTTATTTCTCTTTATATATAAATAAAAGTTAAAAAAAAATATTCTTACAAACTCAATTTTGAGGTAAAAACAATGATCAAGTCCAAACATCCGAATTATACTCTAGAACGTGCAAGACTTCAAACGTTTAAAAATTGGCCTTCGCATCTCGCTAAAAAACCTGAAGATTTAGCAACCGCGGGTTTCGTTTACGTGGGTAAAGGCGACAAAGTCAAATGTTTTTGTTGTAACATACATTTGATGAATTGGGAACCTCACGACAGACCTTTACTAGAACACATAAGTAATATTAAAAAAGGTGAATGTGATTATTTGAACAAGATCCTAACGTTGGGATTGATCAAAATCCAAGACGAAGAGAGGGATAGAGATAAAAACCAAAAATTATTGATGGATATGTTACAACTCGGACACACCAAGGAACAATTGTACAATGCATTAAACAATGCGAACAAGACCCTGTCTCAATACATAACTCGTCGAAAACGAGCCGAGCAAAACGTCCACTAAGTGTCTACTCTGCGAAGGTGTCGCAAACGTCTTGTTTCTACCGTGCACACACCTGCGTTACTGTAGAGAATGTTATTCTGAAGACGAGAAAACGTGTTCATTTTGCAAACGAGAAATAAAAGCGGTCTTAAATTGTTTTTGAATAAAAAACACATTAAAGAAAAAAATTGAATTTCAAATTGAATTTTTTTTTTTTTTTATATATATATAGAAAGAGTAAAAAAGCAAAACTTTTTTAACAAATTATTTAATACAAAATTCCAAAAAAAATATTCTTACAAATGAGGCAAACAGATAAAACAATGGTAAATTTAAATGAGAAAACCATACCTCAGTCAAACGAGATTTGTAAACTATTACAAATTTCAGATTTCATAAATCATAGAACTAAATAAAAAAAATTGAAGTCATACAAGAATATTTGCGAAACGCTAGAAAGGCAAACGAAATGTCGATAGCAATGACGTCAAAAGATGCATCGGTTGTGAAAAATGAGAAGATAGTAAAAGGAATCGAAATGCCGACGTCGAAAAAAACCAAAAACGTTTCGATTAAGAAAAATAAGAAGACGACTAAATGAAAAGCCTTTGAAGAACATCAAGTTTCCAAAGAAAAGAAAAGAAAAACTAAAACGAAAATGAGTGATGCACTTCAGATTCTAGACAAACGAGATATATCGAGTGAAATTCAACGAGCAATCGACGAAGAGAAAGGAGAAGAATATGTAACACGACTCATTGCAGAACTATTCCAATCGAAACCTGTAGAACGGGAGAGTGCGATCAAAGGCGTTTTTAAAACTTTCGACGTGGTTCCCTCGTTCAAGAAAATCGATCCGAAATTGTTCATGGAACGGGTGAAGAAAAAAGTATTGGATTTGTTTCGCGAATACATGAACGTGGGATTAAAAATTAAGATGATACTCCATTGCATAATGAATAAAAGCGACATGAAGTCCGGCGAGAGCATCGTGAAAAATGCATATTTCAGATCTAACGTCGAACCCGTATTTCGAGGTTCAGATCTATCGGACGTTTTCGAAAAGATGAAAGACAAGATGTTGACGTCTCTCATGAATTATCAACATGAAGGTAGTAATTGGACGTTCGATGAGGTGTTGAAACTCGAAATTCACATAAATAAAAACGAACCGTTGAAAGGATCTTCCTACTTGGAATTACCGTATTTCTTGACTAAGAAACACGCTGTGGTCAACGTGAGAAATAAAGATGATCAGTGTTTTAAATGGGCAGTCACCTCCGCTTTATACCCTGTCGAAATAAACTCCGATAGAGTTTCTCGTTATGTGGAAACTTCTAAAAATCTCGATTGGACCGGAGTGACTTTTCCAACAGAGTTAAAACATATCAAACGTTTCGAGGCTCAAAATCCCACCGTAGCGGTGAACGTCTTGGGATACGATGAGGAAAAACAAATGATCTATCCTCTTAGACAGACTTCGTATCTCGGAAGAGAAAAGACGATTATTTTATTATTGATTTCGAATGGTGACAATCGTCATTATTGTTGGGTTAAACATCCGACTCGATTACTGTCGAAACAAAATAATAAACATAAAGGAAAGATATCTTTATGTTTCAATTGCATGAACGTGTTTCACAGCGAAGACTCGTTGGCGAAACATCTTGAATATTTCAACGAAAATCAAGGTGTCGCCATGGAAATGCCAAAACCTAACACCATTGTGAACTTTGAAAATCACAATAGAAGGTTAAAAGTACCATTCGTCGTGTACGCCGATTTCGAATGTTTCACCACGAAAATGAGTTCCTGTCCACCCAATGCTCTTCAAAGTTACGTTGAAAGATATCAAAAACACATACCTTTGGGCTATTGCATTTACATGAAATGCATTTTCGACTCGCAACACGACATGGGTCCCTTCACCTACATGAAACAGTGTGAAGATGACGATGTGGCTCAAAGGTTCGTGGAAGAGTTAGAATCGAAAATTCAAATGTTATATGATAAATTCAAAACTCTGGCAAAAATGATCATCACGCGAGAGCAGCAGGACGAAAATAACAGAGCCACCGAATGTCACATATGCAGACAATCATTCGACGAGAATTCAAAGGAAAATAAGAAGGTCAGAGACCACGATCATTACACAGGTCTGTTTCGCGGTCCGGCTCACAGCAAGTGTAATTTAAAATATCGAGATGCCGTTTTCTATCTGGTGATGTTTCACAATCTCTCGGGTTACGACAGTCATCTGTTCGTGAAAAATCTCGGCACCTCACACGAAGAATTAAATTGCATCGCGAACAGCGAAGAAAGATACATTTCCTTCATGAAATGGAAGCTCATGGAGAAGAAAAGAGTAATCAATGGAGAGACATTGAAAGAAAAAAACGAAATCCATTCGTAGAGCCATACGTTTCATCGACAGTTTTAAATTCATGTCGACCGCTCTGGAAAAATTAGTCGATAACATGAGCAAAGATAAATTTAAAATCATGAGCGAACATTTCGGAGAATGAGTAGACGTCATGTTGAGGAAAAGAGTCTATCCTTACGATTACATGAATGATCTAAAGAGATTCGAAGACACCGCACTACCTTCGAAAGAAGATTTTTATTCGAAATTATACGCATCCGACATTTCCGACGAGAATTATGAACACGCCAAAAACGTGTGGAAATCATTCGATATGAAAACCATGAGAGATTATCACGATCTCTATCTGAAGACTGACGTTCTGCTCTTGGCAGACGTGTTCGAAAATTTTCGAGACGACTGTCGTCAAAATTATGATCTGGATCCCGCTTGGTATTTCACCACACCCGGTCTGGCATGGGACGCTCTGTTGAAGACCACCGAAGTCCAATTGGAATTATTATCTGATGTGGACATGTTGCTCATGTTCGAAAGGGCTGCAAGAGGTGGCGTCTCGATGATCTCCCACAGATATTCTGAGGCTAGCAATCCCTACATGAAAGAAGGTTTTGATTCAAAACGGTCGACTAAATACATACAGTATTGGGATGCCAATAATCTGTACAGTTCTGCTATGAGTCATCCTTTACCGATTGGAAATTTCGAATGGGTGAAGGAACTGGAAGAGATGCAAAAATGGAGAGACTATCCTTGCATTTTAGAAGTCGATTTGAACTATCCAGAAGAATTACACAATCCACACAACGATTATCTGCTAGCTCCCGAACGAATGAAACCGAACGAAGGAGACGAGGAAAAACTCATTCCCAATTTATTTAACAAACGTAACTACGTCGTCTACAGCGAGAATTTGAAACAGTACGTCGATTATGGGATGAAATTAGTCGACATACATCGCATCATTCGATTCGATGAAGAGCCTTGGATGAAAAAATACATCGATCTCAACACGAATCTCAGAACTCGAGCCGAGAACGATTTTGAAAAAGATTTCTTCAAACTCATGAACAACTGCATGTACGGCAAATCGATGGAAAACATCAGGAAGAGAACCGACGTTCGACTCGTCACGTCTGAGAAAAGAGCTAAAAAATTAGTGGCAAAACCCAATTACAAACACCGAACCATATTCGACGAAAATCTAGTGGCCGTTCACATGCAAAAGACGCACCTGAAGTTCGACAAACCGTATTATCTCGGACCGATCATTTTAGATATCAGCAAGCAATTGATGTACGAGTTTCACTACGATTACGTCAAACGAAAATTTGGTGATAAAACCAAACTACTGTTCACCGACATGGTCAGTTTAGTTTACGAGATAGAGACGAAAGATGTCTACCGAGATATATCTCTGGACATGGCCGAGTGGTTCGACACGAGCAATTATCCCATCGATCACCAGTGCAACATTCAATCGAACGACAACAAGAAGGTGTTGGGTAAATTTAAGGACGAGAGCGGCGGTAAACAGATCGTCGAATTCGTGGGCTTGAGACCCAAACTGTATGCTTATCGTCTAGAAGATGATGAAGATCAAGAAGTGCAAAGGAGTTAAAGCGTGAGTGGTGAAGAAAAACATCTCTTTCCAAGAGTATAAAGATTGTCTGTTAGGAAGTGGTCCGGTGTATAAGACTATGAAATCGATTCGAAGCGAAAATCACGACTTGTATACCGAAATAGTCAACAAGATTTCGCTGTGCTGACGGCCGACGATGATAAGAGATTCGTGTAGACAATAAAATAAGCACTTTGGCACTCGGATATTGGACTGTGGATCTAATTAGAGACGATATGAATATGGATGATTGGATTCTAGATACGATTGTGGATGATAAGATTCCAGATATGATTGTGGATGATAGGATTCCCAAAAATCAAGAAGAATTAGATGAACAGAAAATTATAGAAATCGATAGTGACATCGAGAAAGTTAGTTTAAAAAGAAAAAGAAATAAAAACCCTAACGACCTCCAATTCTTAAATTCCGAAAACGTTTGAGCTAAGAGAGACAAACTACGTTTGATATCTCTTTTTGCGTCGTCTTTTTTTGCAGGTAGCGAAAAAGACGTATTTGAATATAATAGATATTTGCAGTTGTTATTCCTGTTCAAAAAATTGTCAAAAGATCAAGTGAAATACATTTACGATGCGGTATCTAAAAAATTTCATTCGTTAAATCACCACAAAACGATCGAATCTGTTCTACTAAAAGATGGTAATATCGAGATTCCAGAAAATCAAGAGGAATTAGACAAATTCAAGATTATGGAAATCGATAGAGACATCGAGAGTGTTAGTTTAAAAAGAAAAAAAATAAATAAAAAAAAAATAACGTTATTTTAGTGAATTATAATAAAATAAATAATTTAAAAAATATATACGCATTATGAATAAGAAAATAAAGATATCCATAGAAGGTGTCATCTTACCTAACGAACCCCTATCCAACATCGATCTGTTGAATGCAGCAAAAGATTTGAAAATCAAAGATTTTTCCAGAGATGCCTTGCCGAAGAGAAGACCTCGACAATCGGAATGCGGAATTTTAAATCTAGATGATTCATCAGGTGAAGGCACTCACTGGGTGGCGTGGATCAAGAACGGGAAGAAGAAAAATTATTATTTCGACAGCTACGGAATCTCGCCGCCAAAAGAAATAAAGAACTATTTCAACAAATCGATGGTTCATTATAACACGGAACAAGTGCAATCACCAGATCAAGTGTTTTGCGGTCACCTGTGTCTCTACATTCTCAAGAGATGGTCCGAAGGAGATCGATTTCAAGACATTCTCAATGATTTACATTAGAGAGAGATTGTTTTTTTTTATAGTATATATAAAGATAAAAAATTATTTTAAAAAAAATTTAATCGAATAAAAACGAAAAATAAAATAACATAGTTCATTTTTAATAAACTGCGTTTGAACATATTTTTCTAAAAAACAAAAAATCCCACAACAACATGCCAGTCGATAAATTTGGTAGAAGTGACGACGAAAAAGTCAACCCAAGAAAGAAGAGGAAGACGTTCGAAGTCGACGATGGTTACGACGTTGCCAACTTGGATGAACGTTACGTTCGGAGATACAAACCTCGAGAAGAACCTTTGAACATGAACGATAAGAAGCTCTACAATCTTCCCGAGCCAATAGATCTCGCAGATGCTGCGACTAAAAAATACGTCGACAGGGGGAACGCCAATTTCGAATGAATCCTGCTGGATAATTACGTGGATAAAACCATGACCGACGATCTCGATCTGAAATCCAAATGTTTGGTGAACGTCGCAAATCCCATAAATCCCACTGATGCCGCGACCAAGAAATACGCGGACGACTCTCACGCGAGATTCAGCGAACACCTGAGAAATAGATATGTTATGAAAACGATGCACTCAGAATTGAACGCCAATTATAACAAGATAACGAACGTGGCCACTCCCACGAATCCCAAGGACGTGGCGACCAAACACTACGTAGATCTGGAACAGAGAAAGTCTGACGGACGAGAAATGAAATCAGATTTGAATGCGGGATTCCACAAGATATTGAATCTGTCGGAGATCAACAACACGGATGCAGACTCAACCACGGTCAACAAGGGCTGCGTAGATTCTGCCATGATACAATCGCAAGAATACCTAGAATCGCAAGTGGATGATCTCTACCTGAACAAACAATCTGGTGGAACCATGGAGAGTGGCATCAACATGAACGGTCACAATTTATTCGGTCTCGATCACGATCCCGAATTCGATTCCAGCGTGGTCAGCAGAAAGTACGTGGACGACAACTCGGTCTGGAGAAAGGGCAACATCATGGAAGGTAAACTAGACATGGGTGGACACGCGCTCACGAATCTACCGGATCCCGTGAACATGACGGATGCCTGCACCCTGATTTCGGTGGTGGAGAAAGTCAAATATGCTAGACAATTGATCACCGTGTGGGCCAAAGAGGCCGGCACCTTAGATGAAGGAAAAGCTGAGTGGTCTTTCGGAAATGGAGGTAGCGGATCGAAACATGGTCAGGTGGGATATCCCATGCCACTGGGAGGTGAAATCCTTCGAATGAGTCTGGCTTCCTCGGATTTGAATAACAGAGCAGTCGTCAATCTCATGGTGAATGGTGTTGAGAGCGATAAGAGATACAGCATCAAAAAGACTGAGAATCAACACGTGAATGTTAGCACGTTCGGCACACCTCTCAAAGTGAACGCCGGAGACAGGATTAATTTCATCACGGAAACTAATAATCCCGAAGCCATCACTTCCGTGGTGAGTCTACTGATCGAACTAGATTCTTTGAACAAACAGTGAACGCGTGGAAAATAATGAATTAAAAAAAAAATAAAGTGTGATTATTAAAAACAAAAAACAAAAAAAAAAGTAATGAGATCATCTTTAGATCTCATTTTTTTTGTTTTCCTTCTTCTTCACTATCACCATATATTATAATAACGTTTCCTTTTTTCTCAATTTTCAGCGTCGATTCTTCTTTTTCTTTTTTTCTTTTTTTTTGTGATATGATACATTTATAACAACACTTTTGTTTATCCGAATCATAATTATGAACGAATGTTGTGCATCTCTTGGTAACACTCGCATCATTACCATTCTCTTCAGAAGGTAGTGGTGATGGTGGAAAGCGTCTCATTCTTTTCATTTCCAACCGTCTATCCCGCTGTTTATCTAACCATTTTTCCACATCTTTTTTTCTGTTTTTTGGCTTGCAACACAGGATGGAACATCTGACGGAAACGGAGAGACGATCGCACAGGATCGAACAATCTAAGATCTGTTCGAGTTTTAATATCTTCATCACGAAATATCCTTTTTGTTTCTCTCGAGTGAATAGCACGCGATCTTTTAAATAATTCAGAACGTAATCGTAAAAGTCTTTTTTTTTTTCAAATGCGAAAATGGAATGTGTATTTCGTTTTCTATGTGACTACTTATGAATTGTAACATTTTGTACGTCGAGAATGTTGAAAAAAGATGATTTTTTCTCGGATGAAACTTTTTTTTTTTGTTAAAAAAATATCATTAAAAACGAATTTATTTTTTTATTTTTTTTTGTTTTTTTGTTTTTAATAATTACTCATTACTTTTTATTTTTTTTTGTTTTTTATTTTTTTTCACACTCGTCTCTCATCGAATGATCGACATCTTATTTCCATCCGATTCGAATTGTAATTCTCTGTCCGACAGGACTAGGGCGAAGGTTTCGGTTTTTCTTGGCACGTTCCTATCGAATTGCATCTTGATCTGAATGTCTAAGATGCTACTCTTGAGTCATTCACTCTGTTTACTAAAGTCGAATACGAACATGGGATACATCGATTTGTATTCGCTGGGAGATATGTTAGGGTTGCTCATCAATTCGTCTAGACCGTGATACTTCTTTCTAAAATCAGCGGCGTCGCCGTACAGTCTGCAGAAATCATTGTTGTCAAACGACACATTGTAATCGATTGCTGGATATCTTGTGGCGTTCAGAAACACTTGCATGTTTCTCAAATGGCAGTGATCGAACAGTGACGCATTCTTTTCCTGAGACCCATCCCTATCAGTCTGAAATGCAACCACTATGAAACGCGGTCTCTCGGAAGTGGATTTCACCGTCAATCTCCAATCAAAGTGATTCGTGGAGAGAGGAATGCTAGCCGTGTCGCACTGTCTCATTCTAAATCCCACGGGTAATTTACTCTTGGATTCTATGATCTTGTACAGACGCGCTTTTTCCACGATTGAAGGCTCCACGTGTGGAACGAACCACGATATCTTATGTAGAGTTATCTTACCCGCATCGGTCACAGTGAGTCTCACTATTGCATCATCGTTTCCTTTTCGAATCAACGTCAGATTGTGTTTGAATCCATACATGATCTTGTTGTAATCGTCCGCAAATCCCAAGATGTGTTTCAAAGGTATCCTGAATGAAAACGTTCCTTTAGGTCTGGACGTCTTGACGACGTAGTCGAATATCAAGGCGGCGCCTGCGCTAGCAGGGCCTACGGTGTCTTTCACCCACAACTGATTAAGTCCTCTGGATTTCAAAAAATCATCAGGATACGTCAAGAGTCTGAACATTGTGGTGGCCTGACTGGGATGAAACACAGATTCTATCTCTTGTCCGGATAGCATGTATTTTATGTTACTGAATAGATGCATGATGCCATTATTGGCTAGAGTAACCGTGTCATCGTCGGCGTAGTCGCTCGCATCTTCCTTGGTGAGACGTCCCTGCACCACTATGTAACTCTCGCTAGGATGTACGAATAGATCTGGAGTTTTGACGTTGATTCTTATCTCTCCCGCATTGTTCAAACTCATTCCGGTTACCGGTTCGTATTCGTGAACCTCATATTCTTGAATACTTTCATCTTTCACTATGCTTTGTGCTATATCTAGTATATTTGTCATTTTAAAGGATTTTTAGTTTTTTGTTTATTAATTAACTTGCTTTTTTTTTAAAGAGAGTAAATAAAAAAAAATTTGTCTTCTTCATCAAAACTTCGTCTTCTGTAATTGTTGTTCGTAAAACTTCCGATGATCTCTTCTCCATCCAAAGCTTCGATTTCGTAAGTCACCGGATCGGTGTGAAATAGTTTGATTATCACAAAGATTTCCGAGGTCGATCGAGGAGTATAACCCTTTTTCGAAGTGCTTCTTATAAGCGTAAATTCTCACTCGATCACCGACCGCAAATTTCGGCGTTCTAGCCTTCTTCCTGATCTTAGATCTCTCGGGATATAGATTCGCGTAGACCCGTTTTTCGTTTCGAGGATCGCTAGCTTCCGCGGGAGTCATCTTGATCAATCTGTGTTGCGTGTTGTTGTAATCTTTGACCAGACCGTTCAGAGCGTATATGTATTTCTTGGTCGAATTCCCCGTGAAGTATCTGTGCATCTTTTCCTTCATCGTTCGATTCCAACGTTCCACCACGCTGGCTTTCTCTTCATTTTCGATCGAGTAGAGGTCTACCAATCGACGAACGTGCTTGTTGTAGAATTCCTTTCCCTTATCCATCCACAATTTACTCGGTTTTCGAGAATATGAGTTGAACACGCTCTTCAGAGCCTCGGCGACGCAAGGTCCCGATTTATCCTTCAAAGCTCTGATCCAACCGTATTTGGAAAACACGTCGATGACTGTCAATCGATATTTGACGCCGTCGTTCCACCTCGAAAACGATCCCATGTCGACCAAGTCGGCAGACCAAATATCATCCAGACCCTTCACGAACACCCTTCTCTTTCGAAATTTACGCACTATGGGTTTGTGTAACTCCTCGGCCAATTCGCTCGTCAATAGTCGTTTCTTCTTCTTTTCAGATGAGCTTTTTTTTTTTGAACGCCCCATCCGAATCGACGTTTCGCACCGATCAGATTGCCGACCAGCGAACGTTCCATCTTCTCTCTCCTGGTCGGATTCGATAATTTCCCCAACATGTTTTTGTCGCAGACGTCGTTGCGAGTCTTGGTGTTGGGATGTCCGGCGTAGCACAGATCGTGATCATACGCGGCCGCGTCCACCCTATTCACAGGTTTGCTCCAAGATTTGGGTGTCAGATCGGCGTTGAGTCTCTTGTTCAATTTCGTTCCGGGTCCAGTGAAACTGTGACCGGGCAGATGCATTTCGAAAGGTAGATTATTGATCATTTTATTCATGATGCCTTTACCTTTGCTCGCGTTCTTTTTTTTGATGAATCGTGTCTTGACAGAACCACACACGTCGCAAATTCCGCGAAGCATCTGTCTGTCGTTTTTAGTTCGCACTTCTTTAGAATTACTCGTCTCGGTAACTCTCTTACACTTTACGCAATACATTTTCAAGAGTTATTTAAATTAATTTTGTTTTTTTTATTTTATATATAAATTTAATAATTAATTAATTCTGTTCTTATATATATATATTTTTTTTTCAATCGCTGCTCTTGAGTTCTATCATCTTACTGAATTCCTCCCTGGCCTCTTTCCTCCCCTTTTCCACGAGAGAATCCTTCATCTCTTCCTTGATGATCTGATGAGTCTTGATTCTCACGGCTTCTTTCGTGGCATCGTATTTCGTTTTCTCGCTCAATATCGCGAAGTATTCTCCGTCCGATATCCTACCATCTTTCAATGCCATAGAGATCATTTCGGATATCGTGTCGATCTTGGAGTCGGCCAAGATGCGAATCTTGTCGTGTTTCCTCGCCTTCAGATATAATTTCCTACTCAAAAAGTTTCCGAGCGTGCTAAACAATCCGGCAGCGAGAGCCACTCCTTCTATGGTCAACACGATCGGAATGGCGACTGCGGTCGACAACAATCCGATGCCGGCCGTGTGTAAACCCATGGAAATCGTGATGAGTGTCGTGTCGATCGCGTTGACGAATGTCACGAAATGCGAATACTTCTTCTTGAGAGAATGGCGAGAATCTCTCTCTCGAGTTAGATACTCTTGGATTCTATTGATTTGATCGATGCGATACCTCTCTCCTCTTTCTCTTTCTTCTAGCGACGGCGCCGTCGGCAAAACGTCGATCGGCTTCTCATCCTCATCGTCCACTAACGTTGGATACAATTTATTTCTGGTTCTCATTTTTATATTTTTTTTCTTTTTAATATTAGATAAAAAATTTTATGTGTGTATTTATTTTTTATTTTCTATTCTCCCTTATTTTATATCAACGAAAAAACTTAGACGTATGCTTCATTCAGCAATAATTTCTTGATGCATCCCTTATCTTCTAAAGTCAGACTTCTACGCACCAATTTCAGTTCTTCCGAAACTGTGGGCTTGTCTTGATTCTTACAAAAGACTAATCTCTTCCAAAACGTGATCACATCGTCGAATCTAACGCTTTCGAACGCCGGTTCGAAATACATGACGACGATATCTTCCCTTTCCATCGTCAGACACGAATGATTCTCGTGATCGAAGTCTAGATGATCCCAACATCCGACGCATCGTTCTAACAAGATGGAACGTAGTTCATCGTTCACGCAGATTGCGTATGCTCTCATCAGCATGTTTAAAAGAATCCTCGCTCTAATAGTCTGGGAAGCGCTCATGATTTAGGTTTTTTTATTATCTATTCGATTTGATATATTTATTTTTCTAAATAGCTATTATTTATATATTTTTTCTCTCTCCTATATATATCAATCACTTTTTTTTAATTTATTTCCTCGGGTATTCCCCCCGCTCACGTCAGAAATGGAAGCGTTCGACAGTTGTCCGTCAAGTTTTTTGGAGGAAAAAAAATCCGGGTATTCCCCCCACCCCACGACGAGGGGAGATAACTCTGTATGATCGAGTTTATGAAAATCGAGCGATCCGAATATATTCCTGTAAGCATTTGTTAACCCTATGCAGGTTCTCAAACATCAAAATGTTGATAAAATGGGCTGTGTTTGCGTACCCACAGCACCCAAAGTTGGGAGGAGAGATCAAAATAAGTGGAAGTAGAATTCACTGAGAATTATTTTTGGAAGTAATAAGAGTATTTAAAAAACAACACTTAACCCGTTTTGGGCCGGATAAACAATGATACCCATCAAAAGCTTAAAATTCATGTTCTCCCTGGATTTCTCTGAAAACATCTTGTAGATTTTAAAGAAAAAAATGGCCATTCACAGTTCTTGGTGTGACATTACAAGTTGCATGAATAAATATTCCTGTTAGCACTTGTTAACCCTCTACAAGCTGCCAGACATCAATATTTGGGATACATTTGAGATAAAATGAACCATTTTAAAATTGACACAGCACTCAGTGGGTATGTGTCAAACAAACATAACTCCTTTTGTCGGTCATTGACTTGTTGGAAGACGATATTGACATTAAACCAGTCCACCGTTAATGATGGTTTTTACCTAAACTATTTTTTATCAAACTCTGTCATTTCAGATTACTATCTTCACCTTTTTCATAACATCAATGAAGGGACTTCAGTGAGACAGTTAAAAACAACAAGACACTGTGGGGTCATGAAAAATCATGGAATCTCATCGGGAAAAGCCATGATTCTCCAGAATCATAAAGTCTAGTTTTTTGGGTTTTTTTTTTTTTTCCACACATTTTTGTCCGTACGATTCAGAAGCCATTTTCGAACCGATTTTCACACAATTTGGCACACGCATAGAGAGGCAAAAAATCTAAAAATGTACCGAAGCGGAATTTTCGATTTAACCCTTATTTCGCCAGAAGTGGCAAAAAACTGCCAAAATTGGGGTTTATCGGCACTTTCTTGAAACACGTCTTTAGGATTTTTATTAAATATTCATAATTACTAGACCTGCCTATGACACAACCTTTGATACACACGACATATTAGGCGATGCATATGGTAACCCTCCACAGGCTGCCAAACATCGAAATTTTGATGAAATGGGCCGGTTTCAGACCCCCACAGCACCCAAACGATACGCGAGAGGTAAACATAACTTTCTTTGTTGGAAGTGGAATTCACCGAGGATCATTTTTGTAAGTAATAAGGGTGTTCAGAAAACCAAGTGTTAACCCGTTTTGGACTGGTTAAACAGCAATACCCCAAAAAAGCTCAAAACTTCATGTTTTCCGTGGATTTCTCTAAACGAGTCTTGTAGATTTTCAAGAAACATTGGTCACTCTCAGGTCATGGTGTGACATTACAAGTTGCATGGATAAAATATTCTGGTCAGCATTAGTTAACCCTCCCCGAGCTGCTAAACGTAAAATTGTGATAAAATGGGCTGTTTTTAGACACCAACAGCACCCAAACGATATACCACAGAGAAAGGGGCCTTCATTTATCGGACGCACAATTGATCGAAAAATATTTTTGAAAGTGGTAAGGGTATTCAAAATTTGACGTCTTAACCCATTTTGGGCTGGTTAAAGAGAGATACCCATTAAAATCTTAAAATCCCCGTTTTCTGTGGATTTCTCTAACAGCATCTTGTAGGTTTTCAAGAAAAATCGGCTATTTGCAGGTCTTGGTGTGACATTACAAGTCGCATGAACAAAATATTCCGGTCAGCATTAGTTAACCCTCCCCGGGCTGCTGAAGGTCAAAATTGCGATAAAATGGGCTGTTTTTGCACACCAACAGCACCCAAAGGGTACACCACAAAGAAAAGTGCCTTCTTTTATCGCGCGTACAATTTATACAGAAACATTTTTATAAGTAGTAAGGGTATTCAAAAGTCGACGTCTTAACCCATTTTGGAAAGCTAAAGAGAGATATCCCTTGAAAGCTTTAAATTCCCATTTTCTGTGAATTTCCCTAACGGTAACTTGTAGGGTTTCAAGACAAATTGACTATTCGTAGGTCTTTATGTGACATTACAAGTTGCATGGACAAAATACTGCGGTGAGCGTTTTTTAACCATCTACAAGCTGCCAAGCATCGTAATGTTGTTAACATGGGACTGTTTTCAGACACGCACAGCACCTAATGTATACATGAGAGATAAATATAATCTCCTTTGTTTGAAGTGGAATTCACAGAGGACCATTTTTGTAAGTAATAAAGGTATTCAAAAAGCCAAGCGTTAACCCCTGTTGGGGAGGTTAACAGGGATACCCATCAAAAGCTTAAAAAATCGGTTTCCCTGGATTTCTACAAACATTTTGTGGGGTTTTCAAGAGAAAATGGCCGTTGATAGGTCTTGATGTCATATGACCAGTTGCATGGATGAATTATTCTGGTAGGCATTTGTTAACCCTTCATGGGCTGCTAAATGTAAAAAAAATTGAGAAAATAGTCTGTTTTTGGACACCAACAACATCAAATGGAAATGCCACAGAGAAACGTAACTTCTTTTACCGGACGCAAAACTGATAGGGAAACATTGATATTGATATTAACCCATTCTACCATTAATGATGGGTTTTACCTAAACATTTTTTTGTCAAACCCAAACCGAGTCATTTGAGACTACTATACTCACCTTTCTCACAACATCAATGAAGGAACTTTAGTGAGACAGTTAAAAACAATTCATCAGACATTGTGGGGTCAAGAAAAATCATGGAATCTAATCGGGAAAAGCCATGATTCTCCAGAATCATAAAGTCTAGTTTTTATCTCAACTTCTTCTGAATCGTGCATTTTATGAGGTTACCGTGTACCGTAAATGGAACCAACTCAAGTGAGACCAGGTTATCTTCTGAAATTGATACCATGAATTCCGAAACACATGTCAGTTTTTTATGCTTGCGCAACATAGAAACAGTTTATGTTAAAAGGAGAATAGGTGAAATGAAAACGAGAAGTAATAATTCCGCAAATTAGTGGATCCAGTATACTTTGGGTTCCATTTTGTTTGTCCCCCTAAGTCAATTGAAAGGGGCGCGGTGGCGTTGCGGTAACCGGTTCTCGTCAGATCTCCGCAGTTAAGCAATGTCGAGTCCGGTTAGTCCCTGGATGGGTGAACACCTAAGCGATCGATTCGGACTCCCACGTTATGTCCCGGGGCAAGCCACTTAACTCCGAATGACCACAGGAGGCAAGATGACGCCCTCTAAGGTGTACTGCACGTCGACGGTGCGCATGTCTTCAACCAATCTAACCCTGTCTGTGCTGCAGTGTGGAGTTACGATGTTGGGCAGCTGCTCGTCGTTGATCGGTGATTCTCTCCGGGTACTCCGACTTCCTCCACCCGTAAAACTGTCACCGACACGACATGACCTTGGTTGTTAAAGTGTCGTTGAACCTAAATAAATAAATGAATAAGTCAATTGAATCGACCTAAGAAGTGAATGTTGCAGTATCATATTTCTAATTTGAGCCAATATGTACGGGCGCATACGCGCTAAATAAACTGCATACCGTTCACTTGTGACCTATGTCAAGACATATAGAACTCTCTCTCGCTCACTTCTTCTCTCTCCCCCTTTTTCTCTCCCTCTGCCTTTCTCTCTCTCTGTAAATATTTCCTTACTGCAAGCATATTGTGACTAAGATTTTGGTACAGATGGATGCAGCAATATCCGTCGAATAAAATTATTGTCAAAGTTTTGTTGTTGGTTTCAATCTTCCCGCATACAAGTTGTTAGACTAAGTATACTGTTTAAAAGGTTCATAAATATGCGAACTTCAGTTATTGTTTTCTGTCGTTTTGGAAGGGTTTATCTTCAAACTCTTTGTTTTCCTGTGTGTGGAATAGGCAGCTTAACAAATGTACCGTGATACGTTTTGCTGTAGGACTGAACTCAATATCTGCTTGTGCTTCTGGTGGAAACCCCGGGAAGTGAGGCATTTCTTACTGTGGTACTCTTTAATGAACATATGTTGAGATACCCACAGCCTTTCTGCATGTTCACCTCCACTTAGAATGGACAACTCGTTAGGATAACTTCCAACCTTTCAACATTCAACCGATTATCTCCCCGCGAATTAAGATTCTGGCTTCACGAACGACTTGTTATAATGTATTCCTACGCTTTAACATTCAGTAGCTACAGTGTATCATTTTTGTAAACACAAGACGTGTAGAAACGAGTGCACCTAAACATATTGAAGAGTGCTGTTATGGAGATATAGAGGGCGTTCGGAGTCCTACCATTGGTAGCCAATGGTAGCTATTCGGTACCATCGGTAAAGATTGTTACCAATTCCGCCATTTTTTTCACCAGTGGTACATTTTTGAGACCATGCACGAGAGTGTGGAATTTTTCACCAACGCGAAATCCAAAATGGCGAACGCAGACCGATTCAAAATTAAAATACCAGTAAATGGAAAAGATTATTTCATTTCTATGAAGAAAGAGAAAATTTCTTGGTTGGCAAAAAGTAAGCAATTGACAGTGAATTGTTGTAATGAAGGTTCAAGTAAACTGAGGTATGCACACGCCATAAATCCGTTTCCAGAGACGTCCGAAGCACGGGGGGCTGTTCGCCTTCGATACAGTGCGTAACCAGGGGTGGGGGGGGGGGGGGTGCACAAAGTTTAGCTAGCCCAAAAAACATTGTCAATGTCATTGGCCTAGTGCAAGTTACACACAACTTCAAGATAAGAGTCTCAAAATGCTCTCCAACTCGGTCTACGCATGCTACATTTGCCACAAATTCCATCTTGGAGCACTAAATTTTGCAAACAAATTTATTGGATGAGGTAGGTCTTGTTCTCACTGGGTCCCTCAGGTTGTTACTCCCTCTTCCCAGTTAACTGTCCAAACTAAGAACATTCTGCCTTGCCGACCCCAAGCCCCCCCCCCTCCTCCCACTCTCCTCCCACTACCTGAAGTGAGGGAAAGTGGGAGGAGTGAGTAACGATTGGAGGGTCCTAGGTGGGACTAGGGGAGGATCCCCCCCAACCTTCCAAATATCATGGTAGCCCCCATGGAATAGTGGTGTTCTTTGGGTTTTCTGCGAAGCGTGGGGAATAACTGGATCCCGTTTCACATCACCACGGTTTGTAAATTTAGCCTACAGTAACAAACTGAAAATTTTTATTTACCAATGTACCACAGAAACATCAGAAGATCCCTCGCTGCACATCTCGGTGGCCCACCCCGCCGCATATAAGCGGTACATGTTTGAAGTTTTAAAAAAAGGCGGTGGGTTTTTTTTTCTCTTCTTTTTCTGGAATCTCACAGATTTTCCTGGTAGGCCCCTTCTTTTCGGAGTTCCCTGTCCCAAATGTAACCCCCATTGAAGTTATCTAGATATAACACACCAATGTGTGTCGACAGATGTCTCAAATGCGAAAAGTTTTCGTCTTTTCGGTCCCTAAAAGAAACATTTTTCTCCACGTATCCAAACCATGTTCGCCTCGTAGGTTCGATACCATTGGTATTAGCTTATTGGAACATATGTTTGAGATGCAAGGGCTGAGCGTCGTTTCAATCCGGGAAATTATTCGCTACCCGGGGCGTCGATAAATACCTCTGAATTCGAGGATTTTGCGTCTTTTCGATCCTGAAAATAAATATGATCACACACATAGCTAAACCATGCTTGGCCTTGTGGGCCGGATGCTAGCGAAATCATCGGGGGTACGATGGCGCCATGTACTAAGGCGTACTGCACGTCGATGGCGCACGTGTCTTCAACCGCTGTAACCCTGCTTGAGCGGAGCTTGAACAGAGTTAGAATGTTGAGGAGCTGACAGTTGCTCGTCGATGCTCGGTGGTTCTCTCCGGATACTCCGTCTTCCCCCATCCGTAAAACTGTCACGGTCACGATTAGCCATTGTGCATAAGTATGTGACCTTAAACACAATAAATAAATAATAATAATAATAGCGAAATCATCTCTTTAATTGACAGATGTCTCTGATGCAAGCACTGGACGTCTGTTCGATCCCAAACATTACACACTACTAGAGGCATCGATAGATAACTCAGATGATTTTGCCTTTTCAAGCCTCAAAGTCACAATAACCTCCTCAAAAGTACCCGTTTTTCCTATGGGAATTCACACTATAAGCCTGGTGCCTACACCGTTAACACTCAGGTCATTCAATCTCTTTCTTTGAAACAAAAAATATATGGTAAATGAAAAGCTATCTGTTCAACATCGCCGTTTTCTGTGACATTTATATATAATAGAAACGATCCTCTGAAATATAACACACAGTCGGTCATACAAATGGAGGGCTGCAGTGCCCGTTTCGGGCTTTTGGCAGCCCCGCAGTACTAATTTGGTGCTTGTTACGCGATAATGAAATAAGTAGTGTTGGTGATGCATCACAATCATTACATATATCTATCCAGAAATAAATTCGCGATAAATTAAGTTTAAACTTTAATCCCGACTGACTAATATTCCAGCTATACCATCAAGACACGCATTCGACGAACGCATGCATTGATGAATGAGTTGGAATATTTTAGCAGTCCCAACTTGAGCCACCAGTCGGGACGAATAAGGTTTACTCCCCCAAATGTCGGTAATCATCACGATGTGCTTTCATGCAATTATTTGACAAAAGTCAGCCTGGAAGTATAATATGTGATTTGAACATTTTATGTAAATTGTGTTTTTTCGTATTCTGGTAAATAAAAAATATATCAATATCAATACATCAGTATATCACGCCAAAACGGAAAATTCTTAGACTCGTTTCATAAATATTATATGAGAAAAACACTCATCCCATATCCTCTATATATCCATCGCGATCACGGTCATATTGGTTGTCATATGATAGCCGAACCTCTGCTTTATCACAGTACGTTCACGCATTTCTTGTCGTACTTTCACTCATCCCATTTGGATGCAGACATTCACCTTACCACATGTCACGAGGCTTAAATCTCACACATCCGATAGGTCTCTGTTGAATCAACCATAACTGTTGATGAGACACTTCAAAATCGCCTTCCATTGTCACATGGATCTCCCGGTTCTTGTCCACGATTGCGAAATTCTCAGTCCTAGAGGTCTCTGTCGAGTCGATCACATCCATTGATGAGACACTACAAAACAGAAAAAAATCCCCTCTCTCATCCGAGTGTTCTCTTCCGAATCGAACTCGCGAGCAGAAGAACATTGCCAAACGCAGACGGAAAATTTTCACGTTTTTTTGCAATTTTGACAATTTGGAATCTTTTACGTGCAAGACATCCGCCAAATCAACGACATGCTTCGACGAGACACTTGAAAAACGACAAAATTACGCGTTTTGACATTTCGACTCGAAATTTGGTAATTCCGACTCGCGATGTGTAATTTCGCATCAGACGAAATCTTTGAAATCGATCGAGAAAACACATAAAAAAAGCGGAGTAAAAAAAATACTTCTTTGGCTCTATCGTTAACTTGATTTCGGATTATAATTACAGCATGCGTTTTGCAGCAAGGACGTCATTGTGTTTGTATATAAGAATTTGGATGTGTTCAGACAGCGAATAATTATAATTTTCGTACAGTACGTGGAGGGTGTATTATCAATAAATCACCCGCAGAGTGGAGATTCCACCCAAGCAATAATTGCAAACTTGTTGCAAAGCATAACCAGCACAAGCAAAGTTCCAGCCAATGGACCTCCGGGTTAAACCCGGAGGTCCATTGGCTGAAACATTGCTTGTATTTTTTGTCGATATGTACAAAATTTGAAAGTTATAGCTTGGGTGAAAATCCACTCCGCGGGTGATTTAGTTACAATCCACTCTCCACGTACTGTAAGTGGTATACAAATAAAAAGATTTGTAACTGTCGTCACTGTCATCTCGAGTAAAAAGTGCAGTGAATTATCTGACTGAGCAAAAACTGGATAATCTCGAAATTTTCCAAGATTTTCTGATATGTTCTAACATTTATTTTTGCTCGATCTCCGAGATTCGACTGATAAGACAAAATAAGACGGAATAAATCCTCGAAATCTCTCTATCGGCGATTCGATTTCCCATCGCGTGTTGTCTGACAAAGTATACTGGAGCAATCTCCAATGAGCCAGTGTTTTTTTCTCGAGAAAAAAGCTCGAAAATCGCCACAAGCTTCACCGAGCCAGAATTGTCTTTTACACTCCACTCTCCCGGTTTTCATTATTTCTGAGGAAACATATGTATACTTCTATATAAGCTTTTAAAACAGAAAGTGTAGGGGTATTGGGGTAAGATATTGAGATAGTCTGGATTTTACGAGTTGATCTGAATCTGTTAGTATACACATCTATCACTTATTTCGTCTCCCAATAATCAGCCTGCCCATTTATCCATATTTGCATCCTAAAAATTTTATTTTCACGGGAATTTCCACCAATTTCGTAATCCCCGCCAGTACATTTTTGACCCTCAAAATGCAATGCACAAGCTTGAATATTGGTAACCGTTCTGGAAATGTGAACTCAAGTGCTCGCTTGACGAAACATTTTCAGGTTATTTATTTATTTATTTGGGTTTAAGGTCACATACTTATGCACAATGGCTAATCGTGACCGCGAAGGTTTTACGGATGGAGGAAGCCGGATTACCCGGAGAGAACCACCGAGCATCGACGAGCAACTGACAGCTCCTCAATATTCTAACTCTGTTGAAGCTCCCCTCAAGCAGGGTTACAGCGGTTGAAGGCATGTGCACCATCGAAGTGCAGCACGCCTTAGTACACGACGTCATCGTGCCCAAATGTAGACAACCGGTATAAAGTGCCTTGCCCAAGGACACAACGCGGGTCGCCCCGGATAGGGATCGAACTCAGGGCCATTTTCAGGTATATACACTTGGTGGTCAACGAAAATGTCATTTTTTGGTCTGGCAAGAGGTCTATATATGCCACCAGCTATATTCACACGAATCGCCAGTCAGTTGTTATTGCTTGTTCATTTTCATCTACAAACATAGCTCATGACACTTGCTTGCAATACGAGCTCGTCCCATTGAGAGGTCATAAATCATATTTTGGGATCAAAGACTAAATTTATTTATCAATCAAGAAATTATTTTGCACGCGCAAGTTGCAATTCGTACTGTGTAAAGCGCTGAGTCATTTACTAATAAATAAAAAATATGTATCTCTCTGACCACAAAACTTTTCATTGGGATTTTGTTTGTTCCACCGCTCCTTCAAAAATATCGTTTATACATTGCCACGTCATAGAGCTCAGTTTGGTGATTGGTCACAGACGATGTTACAGAAGCAGAAAATGACCACGTTTGGCGATTTGGTGTTTTTATTTGTTTCTTGTGGCATTTGGTTAAGGTCCAAACTAATTTGAACGAAATGGTGTACATCAGTAATGGTCGGGTGTTATGTTCTAGAACCTTGTTCAACATAGACCTTATAGATAGTATAAGGTAGATTTCTGTTGCATGAAGCGCCTGCTTACCCTTCAATAGACTGTTCTTGAATAAATTCCTGTATGAAAAACTGTAACCCTAAATGAGCAACTCTGTTTTCCATATGTAGGAAGGGGGGGGGGGTCTGTAATAATTCAAGCCTACAGTCCCACGGAACTGAAAGATTAATTTATTATAGATCCGTTCAAGGTTTTTGTTTTTTACAGCTAACGTTTATTCCAGTGATTAGTTATCGCAGTGACGTTGCTGGAGGATACAGAATAAGATAGAGTCGGGTGATGTTCCCCTCATTGGATGAAAATGTTTTCATAAATTATAAATTTGGGGAATCATATTTCACTTCTTATCGGACTACTTCCTACCTGTGGTCTTGAGAGTCCGATATTTCGAGAGAACCTCCAAAATTCCTGAAGTTATTCAATATTTTGCTTGGACAATCGTACTATCCCGCCCACTAGAAAAAGCAAATGTTACCCCTGTCCTGAAAAAGACCCATACAACATATTGTCAAATTACCGCCTAATATCCCTGATAAGTTTCTTAGGAAAAGTTTTTGAAAGATGTATATCATCAAAAAAGTTTGGCGTTTCATAGACGAATACAAAATCTTAAGTCCCTGCCAGTCGGGATTTACTACGAATGACTCAACATGATGATGCGTTCAGTTGCGCACTGAACAACGGCAAAGATGTGCGGGTTGTATTTTGTGATGTCCGAAAAGCCTTTGACAAGGTCTGGCATAAAGGACTGATTTATAAATTGAATAAAATATGTATTACGGGAGAGCTCCTTACTTTCTTCAAGTCCTATCTCAGTGATCGCCTACAAAGAGGTGTACTAAATTCTAATTCACCTTCCTGGAAAGAAGTTGTTTCTGGCGCTCCACAGGGTTCAATTCGTGGTCCCCTTCGGTTCCTGGTCTATATTAAATACATAACTGTAGACCCAACAAGCAGAGTACGCTTGTTCGCAGATGATACAACTCTTTACTTCCTTGTTAAAGATCCTCGCCAGGCATCCTGCATTTTGAATAACGATTTAGCCACAATAGAACAGTGGGCTCATTCACGGTTAGTAGAATTCAACCCTGGAAAAACAGAAAGCATGATCATATCACGTAAGAGGGCCCCGGTTGATTACCCCGGTTGATTACCCCCCCCCCCCCCTCTCTGTAAAAACCAATATCCCCATTAAAGAACTCAAAGAACATAAGCATTTAGGTGTAATCCTCAACACTAATTGTACCTGGAATAACCACATAGAACATATCTGCACAAAAGCCTGGTCTCGACTGGACCTTCTTAGGAAAAATAAATTTCTTCTAGATCGTAAAACACTTTAGAAACATTATTTTGCCTTCGTGAGGCCCCTACTTGAATATGCGGATACTGTTTGGGACAATTGTACAGAAAATGACTCGCAGAATCTTAAAAATATTCAAATTGCAGCTGCCTGAATTATTACTTGTGTCACATGGAGTGCTAGCAGAATCTTATTGTATGAAGAAACTGGTTGGGAATCACTGCAGTCAAGGCGAGAAAAACATAAGTTAATACAATATTTTAAAATGTATCATAATCTTGTACCGTCTTATATTTCCAATAGAATCCCCCCCCCCCCCCCCCACCAATATCAGTGAATCAAATACGTGATTTACTTCATGCTCAAAATCGCGTGTCCCTTTCTGTCGAACTAAACATTATCAACGATCATTTATTTCATCAACAACCAAACTATGGAATGATATCAAAAGCTATCTAACTCAGAACGTCCGCCGACCACCACCATTCTTTTACAATTCGAGATCCCGTGAAGGGCAGGTATATCACTGCAGACTACGATTACGACGCAGTCATCTTAATGAGCACTTCTTTGTGAACCACCTGGTCACCAAAACTGCATATGCGGTCAGTGCGAGACAACTGAACATTTTCTTCTAAAATGTCCAAACTATAATCGACTAAGAAGTGATACACCGTGCTTACATCCTTTCATGTTTGACCGTAATACCGTGCTGTAGGGATGTGAGTTTTATAGTGCTCCCAATAATCAAATTATATTTGAAGCGGTGCATTAGTTTATTCTTAAATCTGAGGGCTTCACTTAATGTTTGAATAAAGGTTAATAGATCAATTAATTAAGTAATCAATCAACACATTAATTAATGACAGCATGCGTTTTGCAGCAAGAACGTCATTGTTTGGATGTGTTCAGGCAGCGAATAATTATAATTTTCATAAGCGGTATACATAGACAGAACCGCACAAGTTTGGTTGGGTGCTATAATACCACGAGAGGCGAATAAACATTAACCCATTCAAACACTTGTGTGGTTCTGTATTTATTACACACCTTCGCAAATTTCTAAAACATGCCTTTTACGGTAATGCTAAGTGAGAATTAACCTATCCTTCTGAGCCGTGAAGGAAATAAAACTAGATCGAATTATTTGTGTGCAAAGACACAATGGTGTATCCCCGCATTTCCTTAGCAACACCTTAGCATAGTTTTAACGTTTCGAATTAATACCGAAGGAGCCTTTCGATGAAAACTGATTTTCTAACGATAAAAGTGGTTCCACTGGAACCACATGGGGCCAAATCAAAATTCCGAAACCTTCAAGCACATCTAGTGATGCTACCTGAACACTTTAGAATAGTTTAAACGTTTCGAATTAAATACCTTAGGAGCCTTTCGAAGAAAACTAATTTTCTAACAATAAAAGTGGTTCCACTGGAACCACCGGGGGCAAAATCAAAATTTCGAAACCTTCATGCACATCTAGAGTTGCTACCTGAACACATTAGCATAGTTTAAACGTTTCGAATTAAATACACTAAGAGTCTTTCGATGAAAACTGATTTTCTAACGATAAAAGTGGTTCCACTGGAACCATCTGGGGCCAAATCAGAATTCCGAAACCTCCATGCACATCTAGACATGTTACCTGAACACATTAGCATTGTTTAAGCGTTTCGAATTAAATACCCTAGGAGCCTTTCGATGAAAACCGATTTTCTAACGATAAAAGTGGTTCCACTGGAACCACCGGGGGCAAAATTAAAATTCTGAAACCTTCATGGACATCTAGAGATGTTACCTGAACACATTAGCATAGTTTGAACGTTTCGAATTAAATACCAGTGGAGCCTTTTGATGAAAACTGATTTTCTAACAATAAAAGTGGTTCCACTGGAACCACCAGGGGCAAAATCAAAATTCTGAAACCTTCATGCACATCTAGAGATGTTACCTGAACACATTAGCATAGTTTAAACGTTTCGAATTAAATACCCTAGGAGCCTTTCGATGAAAACTGATTTTCTAACGATAAAAGTGGTTCCACTGGAACCACCTAGAGCCAAATCAAAATTCCGAAACCTTCATGCACATCTGGAGTTGCTACCGGAACACATTAGTACAGGTTAAACGTTTCAAATTGAATATCCTAGGAGCCTTTCAGGGTGTGACGGACGGACGGACGGACGGACGGACGGACGGACGGACGGACGGACGGACGGACGGACGGACGGACGGACGGGCGCAGATCACGACTATATCCCCGCATTTTTAGTCCCCTACGGGAACCGTAAGGGGACTATAGGATTGCACTCCGTCCGTCCGTCCGTCCGTCCGTCCGTCCGTCCGTCCGTTTTTTATGTTACCACCTCTCCCTCCAACATGCTTTAAGCTACACCTTTCATATTTGGTACATGGATAAATGGTTCTGAGGGGATGATGCACGCTCAAAATTTTTTTTTCAAAATCCAAGATGGCGGAATGGCGGCCATTTTTGTTGTGTTTTTTAAGCTTTTTTTCTCTATTTTATGTTACCACCCCTCACTCCAACATGGTTCACGCTACACTTTGCATATTTGGCACATGGATAGAGGGTTGGGAGGGGATGATGCACGTTCAATATTTTTTTTTTCAAAATCCAAGATGGCAGCATGGCGGCCATTTTTGTTGTGTTTTTTAAAGCTTTTTTCTCTATTTTATGTTACCATCCCTCACTCCAACATGGTTCAAGCTACACTTTTTATATCTGGCACATGGATAGAGGGTTGTAATGGAATGTTGCACGTTCAATATTTTTTTTCCAAAATTTGTCCGTCCGTTTGTCCGTCTGTCTGTCTGTCTGTCTGTTTTTTTATGTTACCACCTCTCCCTCCAACATGCTTTAAGCTACACCTTTCATATTTGGTACATGGATAAATGGTTCTGAGGGGATGATGCACGCTCAAATTTGTTTTTTCAAAATCCAAGATGGCGGAATGGCGGCCATTTTTGTTGTGTTTTTTAAGCTTTTTTTCTCTATTTTCATGTTACCACCCCTCCCACCAGCATGGTTCAAGCTACACTTTGCATATTTGGCCAATGGATAGAGAGTTGGGAGGGGATGATGCACGTTCAATATTTTTTTTTCAAAATCCAAGATGGCGGCATGGCGGCCATTTTTGTTGTGTTTTTTAAGCTTTTTTCTCTATTTTATGTTACCACCCCTCACTCCAACATGGTTCAAGCTACACTTTTTATATCTAGCACATGGATAGAGGGTTGTAATGGAATGTTGCACGTTCAATATGTTTTTCCCAAAATTAAAAATGGCGCCATGGCAACCATTTCTGTTGTGTTTTTAAAGCCTTTTTCTCTATTTTATGTTACCACTGCTCTCTCCAACATGGTTCAAGCTGCACTTTTCATATATTGTACATGGATAAAGGGGTTGTGAGGGGATTATGCACGCTCAATATTTTTTTTCAAAATCTAGTCTGTCCGTCTGTCTGTCTGTCTGTTTTTATGTTACCACCTCTCCCTCTAATATGCTTCAAGCTACACCTTTCATATTTGGTACATGGATCAATGGTTCTGAGGGGATGATGCACAGTCAATATTTATTTTTCAAAATCCAAGATGGCAGAATGACGGCCATTTTTTTTTTTTTTTTTTTAAGCTTTTTTCTCTATTTTATGTTACCACCCCTCCCTCCAACATGTTTCAAGCTACGCCTTTCATATATGGTACATGGATAAAGGGTTGTGAGGGGATTATGCACGCTCAATATTTTTTTTTCAAAATCCAAGATGCTTATGTACTCTAGTGTCTTCTGTGACAAAAACACCTTTTGTCACAAAAGCGCCGTAGGGGACTAATACCACATCGGGGGTCAAACACTTGTTGAAAATGCGGGGATAATAAGACAAAATCAAAATTATTCTTCACAAGCATGAGACCAGTCTTATTGTTATTTCGTACACTGATTGAACTTTCATTCATAGTTTCAACTTGCAAATTGTTATGCGTCACCACTTCGGTCGATGAAACACTGTTCATCTGGAATACAGTTTACCGTCTTCTTTTTGTGCCTCAATTTTACAACGCGAATTCTGAACGGTTGATGTGATCCCCACCAAAAAAGGTACCACACATTCACAAGATACAATAGGTGCAACTTCGATAAATCCGTCAATGAGAAATTATAAAAAAAAAAACTCACATGTTTATCTGACTTCCAAATTCCATGCGACTGTTGTTACTCGACTGATTGACACTGACAGACAGTGAGACAGGTTAAGATTTTAGTCAAGGTTACAGTAGCCATTGTCGATTCATCCCACGTAAATTAAATTTATATCCTTATTGTCCAAGAGAAACGATAGTATTGTTCACTATGCCTGCACAAAATTTATTAAAGTTCGTGTTATAGCCTTTAACAGGGGTACAGAATCCATACGAATTCAAGTGAATATCGACAGGCAATTTGTTTTGTATTTCGATTTGGTGACCTTGAAACTTGCTCGTGCAACGTCATTCATTCGACAGTCATTTCCATGTCATACTTTAACCCATCGGGTTATTTAATCAATAGTCAGTCAGTATTGTTCACGTTAAGAAAATAGATTATAAAGTTTCTTTTGATGGTCGGTCAGTGTATAGGACATGAGTTTCTTCAGAAGCAATATAAACTCAGATACTATAGACCGCCAACATCCACTTTACAGCATCCAAATAAATGACCCATTGCATCGAAACGGGCGAAGGTACTATATCCTCAGAAATATGACTGGTTCCGTTCTTACATTAAAAAGTGCAAAAATCTGGATCCTACACGTGTGCAATAAAAATTTACTTCTATCACACATCCTAGAATATCGTGAACAAACCTTAATTTTAAATGGGTGTCTAATAAAAATAAAAATGCGATATCAAAGGATACTGTCTTTACAATTTACTGACGACAACCAGCTAAAGATTACTTGTAAAAATAAGGGATTTTGGAATGATGATAGAAGAGTTCTGACAAGATGTTTTGAATTTTTGTATTCCTCAACGCTGTCATATTGTACTGATATTCTTTCTGATCAAAATCCTAAAACCTAACACCTAAACCCTATACTCCCCCCATGATTATTAGATTAATTACAGTAAATTATACTTGTCTTCTTTCTTTTAAGAAAAACGAAGAAAGTTTCATCTCGTTTTTTTAGCCTCCAGATCAGTGAGTATTAGTATGGACTTTCAAATCTTAAAGAAGAATGTAGGGAAAGCGAGTGACATGAAACACGTGAATTATACACCCCTCACCTACACACACACACACACACAGAGTCTTGTTTAACCGGTTAGTCTTTGTGGAGTTGATAAGGGTGGGGGGCTGGGGTGGGGTGGTGATGAAAGGGAAAATGTCTCAACTGTTGGTCAGTTGAAAAAGAAAAAAGAAAGATTGAAGAAAAACGAAAAAAGCTAACAATAGCGTTTAGTAATTTAAATTCGTTAAACAACTTCATAAATAATTTAAAGTCATTGATTGACTCAATTATTACACTTTTCTATTTGAGACCATGACTGCTAAAACATCACGTGGTATAAATTTCTGGAAGTGAAATTTAATTTTGACGTTTTTCGCACCTCCGTCGCATATGGCTTTGAACGTTCTTTATTCACTCACTAAACCATGTTTATGGTACAAGAGGTTCATACAATAAATGCATACATTTTGAATTGGTGGCTGTATTTATATATATATAAAGAATGGTGGCGATGCTTCAAACATTTTCTAGAACGGGAGATCATTATAATACAAGTATTTATGGCATGCGTTCTAATGCATTATAACGTTCAGTATGTTGCATCAATGGGCACATACGTGCTACAAGACATCATTTCAACTATTGCCTGATCCATGCGTCCAATTTCTGTAGCTGTGTCTTTTGTAACTGTTTAGATATAAAAAATGGCTAATCTTGACCTCATACCTGCGTTGTGGACATTATACAGCTAAAGATTCTGAAAGTGACCTTCACACCGATAAATAAATTTGTAGTTGTTGGGTGTAGGGGTAACACATAGTGGGAAGGGTACCTCACAGACAGTAATGACGCCATATCTCTGATATTTGAAGTGGGGGTTTTAAAAATCATTTCATCTTTCTTTGTGGTCACATGAATGCTAAAAAGTCACATGGTTAAAACTTTCGCACGTACAATTTGACGGACTCTTCGGCACCTAGGTCGCATTTGACGTCACAACTTCGAGTATGATGCGTCAATGGGCGCAAACATAAAACTAGACATCATTTCATCTGCTGGTTGAGCAGTGTGTCCAATTTCTTCTTTCTAATACGGTATATTCTGTAGTTGGTGGATAGGGATGGAGGGGGCGAGGGGTGGGGGGGGGGGGGGGGGGTACATGGCTACATTGACGTCATATCTCAGATATTTGAGTCTGATTTTAAAACTTTTCTCACCTTTCTAGTTGGGACTATGAATGTTAAGAGATCACATGTTTAGAAAACCGGGAGAGAAATTTTGACGATTTTTGCACCTTCGTTGGATGTAACGTCAAAATGTTGAGTACGTTCCGTCAAATGGACCGAAATTGCAACGAGACATGAAGTCGTCTATAACCTGAGCTGTCTGTTCTATTTTGTAGCGGTATCTTTTGCAGTTGGTGAGGCAGAGGTGTCACAAAATGGGGGACTTTCTAAAAATATAAAGTGATTTAAAAACGTCGAAATTGACATTAAATACAAATAAAAAATATCGGACTTCTATTTTTAAGATCTCTACAAAATACGAAAATTCCATAAAAGCAGATGTAATTTTTTTTTGGTAGACTTTGACGTCAGATGGCGTCACTATCTAGTCTGGCCATAATCGGTGACAATTTGCCAGGTCGGAAACACAAATTTAGAAACGGATTTTATTGGAGATTATATTCCGAAACTTTCGAGAAGGAGCGTTCAATACGTAGGGAGCGTTCAATACGTAGGTTGAGGACACAAGTTTAAAGAGTGAAACCCTGAAATCTAACATATGAAAGTTTAAAGCTGTGTGTATTATTAATACGGAGCTGTGTGTTTTAGAAAATCAGCGTTTCAGATTAAAGAGAATCAATCTTTTGATTCTCAGGCAGCGGTGCATTCGTTTTCTTTTTTTCGGCCCGCGTTCGTCATATTTATTTTGGAGGCAAAATTTAAAATGTATAAACTATCATAGATGGTGATTTTTACGGTATCACGTCGCGATTTGCAATGTAGTCTGTCGTATACATTGATTCAGTATTGTTTTTCTCTTCGTGAAATGCGACACGATTCTCATATTAATGCGTCAAATAAATATTTAACTGCTGGATGGCTAGATTAATTTTGGAGGTCTGAGTTTGTTTTTCAAAAAAATGTTTTATTACAAATTATTGGAGAGTGCCAATAGGCACTCTCCAATAATTTGTAATAGAACAAGTTTGTATACACAAACTATTATTTGCATTTAGTTTAAACAATATTTATTTGAAAAATTATGTTATATGTATTCACTATTAATATACAACAAAGAAAAATCGAAATTAATAAATTAAAATACAGCGGTATACAATATAACAAATAAGATGATTCACGGATTGCAGTGGAAAGGTGGGATTCGACAGTCAACTTATAGCTTATGTAAGTCGTATCCCCAGCGTCTGTATCATTTACCTCACCTTGGTGGTATATATGGAATATAAACTCATATATTGCTGTCTGGTAGCGGAAACCCTTTCTAATTATGCTGATTTAGTTGATAAAAAACTAGCCGTACACCCCTAGACACAGAGCGGGACACATCCAGCTGCGTTCGAAATACATCCGTGTGAAAAGATTCTTTTCTGATACACAATGTGGAGCATTATGCGTCTTTGATGTGGGTGTAGGTATCTGAAAATGGCCTACTACTGGTGTTCTTCTCCATTTCGTACATATCTTCATCTGTTCCGAGATGTCTATAATCATTCTCTGTCATATCTGAAGGATTCTCTTTCGCACTTGTTGTGTAAGCATCGGTACCTTGTCCAGCATAACAGTATGTGTTACCCGTCGACTCATAATTGTCTGAGGTTTTAATAACACCAAGTTTATCATACTCGGTTGATTCGGATCGTGCTGGCGTTGTATCGGTTTCCTGAGGTCTCGCGAACGCATAATCATAGTCAGCTGGCTCATTGTGTTGCGCATAACTATATTCATCGTCTGTATTGTTGCCAGCGCTTGAACTCATCCATATCTTACCATAAGTATCTGCACTAGGATGTGAAGTAATATCGAGTATACCGTCAGCTGATTTGGAATGGTTTGTGAGTGCATACGTGTTATTCATTGCCGTATCATTTGGGTTTTGATTATGTTGTGAACGTTCGGTATTCATATGCTCTGAATTTATCTCATTCATTTGAAAGTTGACAGGTTTCTTTCTTCTTGTCAGGTACTTCCTGTGAACACAAAACATTTAAAATATTTGTCTGGAAACTTAACTTTACTCATTCCAGTAACAACAAATTCAACCCGGCCAGAGGCTATGAAATTGCGAATGGAAGAAGAAAACAAGAGCAGTTATACACAATAGTAGTAGGAAATGTGGAGATCGGGCCTTATCGGCAAGCCCCAGTGCAGGACCTAGGAAGTGACGTCATGTCACGTGACCCAGTGGCGGCATGTTGTGTTGTCATGGTAATCCACGTGAGCGGCCATTTTGTGACCTCATCCCCATAATGATACGTGGTGTTAGTGCGCATGCGCAGTGCGTGTTGTTAGGGTGATACGTGTTTCCATCGTCCATTTTGTATACTGGATGTCGCCATCTTAGTTTCTAAGGTAGCACGTGGTTGCTATGTTACCCAATTTTCAACAATGGGGCGAGGACATGTTCAGAGGGTATGTTCCTTTGTACAAGAGTAATTTCCCGATTCTTCGAATTACCCAAATAAAACCGACAATCCCTCCAAATCACCAATAACGACTTTATTTATTACGGATTCCCCATTTTATCGGCTTAGCACGTAGTGCTATAGTACTGAGGGGTCACTTGGTAAGTTCGATCGAACTAGAGTACATACAATTACCCAAATAGACCCGATAATCCCTCCAAATCAGCCAAATTCACTTTTATTCGATATGAAACGCCATTTGGTGCATATAAGAATAGCACGTAGTGCTATCGTACCGAGGGGTGCCTTTGGATTATAGACAACTGATAGACAACCTCCATGGAAGCCTATATCATTCCTAAAACCAAGAATCTATCGAGTAGTTACTGGTAAGTGATTGTTCGAACGCCTCTAACCCCATCGAGCAAATAAGCCATAGAGTATTTACTCGTTTGAGTGACTCGTACATACGACTCTTAGCCTCATTTCGGTATTTGAGTATACCTATGACCTGTTATTGTATTATTTGAGGATACCCATCGAGGATACATTCTGGAGAATCCCTTTTTAGTCGTATAAGGCCATGAGGGCTATGAGAAAAGCCCTCAATACGCACTAACACCACGTATCACTATGAGGATGACGTCACAAAATGGCCGCTCACGCGGTTTACCATGACAACACAACATGCCGCCACTGGATCACGTGACATGATGTCACTTTCTAGGTCCTGCACTAGGTTCTGCCAATAAGGCCCGAACTTCACATCTTCTACTACTCACAATGGGTTAGAAAATATAATAGGATATAATAGGATTTGTCGTAGCAATAGGATGTTGCGAAACTAAACCTGAGTCTACCGAAACAGAGCCCAAAACACTTGAAACCCGATTACGTTGGCAAACAGGGAATCCTGACTGCGTAATTATGTTTAACACCACCGCATGATTCTTTCGTTATGGGAATCCAGAGAAGTAGGGTATTGTTTGTTTAATGTGGTACACAAGTTCTGCTTTTCTGGTGCAATGGCGCCCTCTGAACCAAGAGTAAGGTTGTATAAAACAAGCAACACAAATGCGAAAAAAATGCTAGATTTAACTTTAACTTCACACCCACTTAGAGGTCGCGATATGCGTGACTAAATGTGACACCACTCCTTGCTAAACGAACACCCTTATTCGCTCTCAATGCCCATTAAATTTTGCCTGGCCGTTTAATTGTAATTTCCTTTCCAAATTCCACTTGGAAATCAAAATGAGCGTGCAGACCTCGACAGCCAGCGTCAATGAAAAACCATGGGAACCACGGGAAGTGGAACGGTGCCCGTTTACTGTGGTTAACCGGATCTGCTTTACTGTTAAAATTGGAATCGGAACCAACTCCTGGGGTAAAAGTCCTTTAAAGTTGTAGCATAGGTATAAACGATTGGTTAAACTTGACTTCTCCCACTTGTTCGAAAATGCGGAAAGTGGCCACAAACATCAAAAATAAATAAATAAATTGTGGAAACTCTCATTATATCTTCAAAAAGGGTTTCTAACCAAAGAGATATGAATAAAAATACTACCCATATATGTTATACTCATTCTTTTTCGAGAAGGCACATATTTCATTTCCAACTCTCAAATTATTTTAAATTATTTTTAACAGTGAGATACGGTAGTCTTCTATCAATTGCACGGTCAAGGATGATGCCACAATATCATTACTGAGAAAATAGAATGGATTTAAAAATTATACAATTGATCTGACAGGCGCTACGATACTACAGCAGGTCGCCGTGGACTGGCCACTTCCCTCGAGTGGGCAATGTTTTCACGGACGTAATAATATTAGATTCCAAACACTAATTATAGAAATATTCATCAGAAATTTAATTAATGGAACACCGGGTACAACCCGGTACTTAAATTAATGAAAATTTTGCTGCTAATGATTTTTATTACCTGATAAAAGCATGCGTGGACATCACAGCCCATGCTTGGATTACGTTCAGTCCACGGCGACAGTATTGTACTTTTTAACCCTTTACCCAACATGAAAAGCAGACGACAATTGCAAACAAAATTCTTGAATAACTAATTATTTTCATTTTTTGTCTCAAAAACATAGGTTATGACCCCTCATTGGAACGAGCTCGACGAGCTCGTTCCAAAGAGGGGTCATAACCTATGTTTTTGAGACAAAAAATGAAAAAATAATGAAAATTAAATGGTTGATTTTTGTGAATAGCGCTGGCCGGTTTTGGTCGTTGCGTTGGGTAAAGGGTTAAACACTTCGGATATTATATTTAGACGAATGATTTACCATGAAACCAAACTACTTATTCTCTCCGAATTATTTGCATGGAATTTGGAACTAGATCGGCCAATTGCAACGTAAACGCTTGCCCTAGGGTTACTAAGGAAATCTGAAAGTGCATTGAAATAATTTATATATAGTCTACCATCTGAATGATTTGAAGGATAGGAATCCAATTTCGAGAGTCGTCATGCAATACATCATTGATATATGAAATAATTTATGCAATAAGGTTAGTACATGTAACATTTGGAGGCCTTGCAGGGGGCATCATTAATTATAATAGGGCCCCGCGAATCAAAGAAAAACCCAAATATAATAATAAATAAATATCCGAGTGGAGCAGAATCAACACAGGTATTCGAAATCCACCTGAATTTCCAATCGAATCGGGGGAAAATGACAATTTTACTCTGTTTATTAAACCTGAGGCCCTAAGACTGCACTTTGAAAATATTGATTGGTCTACCCCAAAATAATGAATATGGACTCTTCTAATTTCGGCATTTCAACTGACATGGAAGATACCACCAGTGTTCAAAGGGTTAAAAATTGACGTCGTGCTGGGGAGCCGAAACCGTTTTTATTATTTCGCTGCAGACCTACACCTCAACTTTCTCATCTTATCAGAAGTAACGAAAGGATCTGAAGTTTTCACGCAATGACTGTTGTGGTCATGTCTCTACATGTTCAGATTGGTCCCATGCATCGGTAAAATGCTCTATGCGACCATGGAAATAATACGTTATCATTTGAAATGTGCATGAACGCGGCTGTCAAAGTATTCGAAAACATTCGTGTTTCGAATAATTGATGGGCCCTATCACCAAAAACTAAAATGTGTAAACGACAACATAGTGGTGGAAACACAATCATTTAGTTGTTCGAGTGGAAGGTGCAACAAAATTATTTAGAATTGAAACTGTGATTTTGAAAACACAAATATATTTGAATTGTCTGGCATTGAAAAAAGAAAATTTCCTTTGCTATGCATATGGTTTTGTAACTGTGGTGTTTTGATTTGTCTTCATTTTTTACTCCTAAAAATCCAATGATAGTAACCAGTGCTCAGTACTGTGAATCATGCCCTCAACTCTTAACCGCTGAGTAATTTTGAAATATTTTTCATCAACTTCTAGTCATGGATGCTGTGAAGCAGCCATCACTAGATTTGATGAAAAATTCATGAAACTTTGACAAGAAATCATTGATCAAGACGCCTCTTCAACTTACAGCGGAAAACGTGGTTAAATATCCGCAAATTGAGTTAATTGACTTATTTTAATGGTAACAGATTTGCTGCCAGCAGAATGCAAGGAGTTAAAGGTTAACCCACTGGGGATACTTATTGCCTACCTGTTTGAGAATTTTATGAATTATTGTTTTTCGCCGTTTCTTGAGACCCATTTGAGAACATAGATGGACGTAGGGTGGAGTGACGACCCTATGGGCTGCCCACACGGCGGACCTAACTCTCATCCTGTTCTACCTACATAGCCAACCTGGATGAAATATGTCAAAAATATCCACGTTTGTCACTTTAGGCGGTCGATCGCATTCGCCCTCAGTCGCCTGCAAAAACACAAAATACATGCTATCCTTGTGTCGTATTTCGAGGACGGTGAATGCTATTTTCGCTCGCCTGAATGTATCGGCATCAACCACGTCAGTCAACGTACTTCAGTGACAGGAGATTATAACATAACCCGATTCCATTCTGCGTGTGGCATTTTGGCCAACACGAATTCGGAAATATACATACTCAATGTTGACACATTGTTCTGTCAGATGACCTCGTTAAGTGTCAACAAGTGGACGGTATTTGCCAGTGGATGATTATAAAGAGTTACAATGACTATTTTGGTCTCATATGTCCGCATTTCAAACCTTCATCAGCGGCACTACATCTAAAAAATACAGATTCGTGAAAAGCCAACAATTTGGAAAATTTCTCTCAATGGCTCTCCCCAGGAGAATTAAGATAGACTACAAATGGCTCCATCGAGGCCATTTAAGGCGAGCAATCATGGCTCTCCAGCAATTTTGAAAATGACAACCCACGATATTTCTAGTTGTGAGTGAAAAACTATTTCAATTTTAGGCTTACTGTGACTTTACTCTACCAACCTTCAGAAGTACGGGCATCTTTTCCCAATGCATCCAACCAAAACATAAACTGTACCACACATAAAGTGTGCATATTGAGGATACCAAGATAAGAAGATGGGCAGAATGTTTCTGTGAGAATATGATTCTTCCCTTTTCTTACCCATCCGACTAACAAACTAACCTTTTGAATCCGAAGGACCTATTTTCATTTCGAGGATTGTGAGACGACATGAAGTAGATGGTTGCTAAGTGTCTTGATGTGCTAGACGAATGAAGATTTTCAACGTGCAGCCTCTGGGCTGTACGTTGAGAATATTGATTGGTCTTCCCCAAGTAACAGTCATGGACTCTACCAGTCGGTGGCTCTGAACTGGCGTGGAATATACCATCAGAGTCCAAAGGACTAAATGGGCTGCGAAATGCTTAACTGTATGTATGTTAATTATGGAGTGGAAATCAATTAAGATACTACTTACAGAACAGAAATCAATTTCAAGTTTAGGATCTTCACCTTTGGCACAACGATCTCAATATGAATTGGAATCTTAGTAGGGCCCTGTGAATTTGATTTCAATCCCCGCTTGGAATCGGGGTGCGATGTTGACGATGTTGACGTGGAATCGGAAACATCGTGAAACAATTTTCGTGAAGTCACTTTTATTTTATCAAATTACCTAATCACCATGCATATGCCCGCGGCTTGCACTTGTCGCGGTAAGCATGGGTGTCTGAGCGAAGAGGTCACAAGTTACATTGCTACAATAGTACGTATAAAGTGGGACGTGTAATAGCATTTAAATTAGCATGTAAGGTGGACAAACATGCTGATAAGCCGATTGAACTGAAAACGCAACACAAAACTAATCTTTTATTTCTGCTGCATCATTTCGCCTATAGAAGATATTTATCTTAGTACCTGCGTGAAAACCACAAGTAACCCGATTCGAAAACACACGAGGAACCCCGAATTAGGCCATTGATGTCGACATTGAATCCGATCATCGAAGCTCAGCTGTGCCCTATAGATCTTATTTCCAGATTAACCTTTTACCCAATGCAGGCTATATCAAACTTTATTATTTTGAATATTATTTTTTATAATGTTTCAAGGATTTCAACAAGTACATATCATGGGACCTCATTGGAACTATCTGGTTGTGCTCGTTCCAATGAGGTTTCCCATGATATGGTTTCGTTGAAAAGTTTTTGAAAAAATATTTTAGTTGTAACTTACGCGGAAGGATGCGACCGATTCGTTGGGTTAATTTGACTTTGACTGTGTAAGGTTCTTCCGTCTGTCATACTGGACATTCATATCAAATTAGTCAAAGATCTCTTTAATTGTTGAGCGGAAACCTAATTAACTGCGACCAAAATTGGTCGAATATATCTTTTGTTATGGACAGAGTATCCACATTCAAGGTCGCAATCAAGTAGGATTATTCTAGTCACATTAAACTTTACTTTCCATCGTCCCAGCAGAATTATAAATACCAAGAAAAATTATTTATAGACGGATAGAAGGGCGTGCGAAACGACGGACAGCGCCGCGGTTATATCTAAACGAATTTATTTCGGGAGAACAAAAGGTAAAGGCTACATTTAAAGGAGAAGAAATTAAGTGCAAAATGAAAAGAAACAACCCCCCCCCCGCAAAAAAAAAACAAAAAAAAAAAAAAAATACCCCAAAACAAATAATAAACAAACCCAACCATTCCAAACACATGCAATGGAAAACAACTCAATCAGTTTTAGGCCATATCTGCAATACTTCCAGTAGATTTTTCAACTCCATGAATAACTTTATAAATTTGCATAATTACAGCTTTAATATTTCCCGCACGCCAATCATATTTAACGTTATAGCGTTCGATGTCGGTTTCAAGCTTAATTTGTATGCGTTTTATGGACTTGGGGTTTCAAATGGGGGAGATTTGGCGGAGTTGACGTTGAAATATTTATTTCCGTGTATTTTAATGTCACTGACACCATTGCCTCCATGATTTTGAGCAGCTAGGAACAAACTAAGATGAAGGATTGGTGTGACTGTCTGAGAAATTTGGTAACATATGTTCATAAAGGTCCGGAGGGCAGGGGTACACAATTTGTGATATAAAATAAATCCAGAGTTCATGATGTCTGACGCCATTAAATCACACGTCCGGTTTGTCCTTAGTTTTAACTCCGGTTGTTTTTGTAGAGCATAAACAATACTTCAAAAATCCAAATGGGAAGCGCGGGTGTTAATCTCTATAAGCGAGGGCAGACGGCCATTTCTCAATTTTCTTCATTTTTTTCAAATCATCTGTGGTTTAAAGGACCATTTCGCAGTGTAATATTATTCACATGGTGTGATTCAAAGGGTGCCCTTTAGCGCCAAGCCAAGGTTTTCTGATTCCATGACATTCAATACGAAGGACAAAAATTTTCAAGGGATAGAACACCGAAAAAAAGACAATGGCAGAAAAAAACGTTTTATTTGACGTTAACAAAAAAACATGGAAAACTACCAAGTATTATATTTCATCCATATGCAACATATCAAATTGCTAAAAACAAGTTAGATATACTTTAATCTTGCAAAAGATAAGAAACCGGTACTGTACGTTAGAGCTTCTTGTGGACTTCCTAATGGACCTCACACCCTCAAATAATAAAACGAATGTGCCAGACACTAAACTGATCTTAAATAAAACACAACTCAACTCCTGTCAATCGAACAATCCTCCCACCAGCAAAACATACCCTCCCCACACATTCCACTCAATTTAATCCCATAGCAAACACATGTCGCCTTTGAAACCGAACTAGTGGCCTCCATCAGAAAAAACGGCGACTGAAACAAGTCTCATCAAAACAATATGTGCTGCACTTGCGTTCTACCATAAACTATGGCCATGATATTTACCTCACAACATGGCCGCCCACGCACGCTGCCATAAGCTACATGACGCCTTTGGTCCATAAGGTCACTAACTAGGTCCCCCAAAGAATTTTCTAAATGTGAGATGCCTAGTGCCTAATATATTTCTGTCGTTGTGGTCATGATATAGACACTGAGACAGCTATGTAGACCTCTCTTTAATGTACACACATGTGTAAATGTTCTGAAATGAAGGCCATATGTGGGATTATTACAATGGTATACAAAACAGGCTTCAAACTTCGCTCCCTGAAAACCAAAGCCACGAAAACTAATTTCATAACAAACTGCAGTTATGCTCAAGATTTCAAACTTTTTGTCACTGAATATCGTTTCCTTCTGAGCTGAATATTAGAAAGTGTTTTGCGGAACAGATAAAAATAAAAATTGTCCATTTACACCATTTTCGTTTCAAAGAAATAGTAGCATTACGCATTGCATGTTTAGAAGGTTGGGAAAACCTTTCCTACAGGCACACCCCACAAGATAAAAGGGCCAGAGTTCTCAAAAAAATGCGATGATGGAAAAACATGGAATAATAAAAATAAATATTGATTACAGATGAATTCATTTTAATGCTTTGATAAATCTTTTCTTTCGTTACAAAAAGCATTTTCAACTTTCAGAAAATAAATAACACTAAGGGGCTTGGGCCGTTGATAATATAGCAGAACTTATAAAAGATGTTTTTTATCAAACTTTTCAATATAGGATAGGTTGCATACCTTTTCCAAACAATCAGGGCTACCACACCAACCACGCCTAGAATGACAATACCGACACCTATTCCAGCATACATTCCTGAAATTACGTAAAAGACTCGTGTATAAATGACGATACAACCAGTATTCTTAGATATATTAGAAGTTAAGTGAATTCATTAATTTGCAAGCTTATGTATTTCTTTCGGTTTTAGTCCGTTCTACAATTGTGTTACTAAAATCTGTGTTTTCACATTCCTCTATTCATTTGGCACATTTGCTTTGTAATTTATTTTTAAAACCCGTTAATCCTTCGCCAAGATAACAGTTTGCTATCCAGCAAGTTGCATGTATTCGACGTTGTTATACAAACGGGTTTTAGATACACAGCAAATCAGTTATGGTGTATGCACACAAGGTTTGATCAACATCTTAACATAAGTTTGACCACGTGGCTAAACCCAATAAAGAACTGCATATCTCTTGAACGGAACGGAAAAGTCCCAATTCTCTCTGTAATCGAGAGCAAACGGAAATGTTCGACCTGTTGTGTTTGTTTTATGGTATCACACTTTTTATTCTTGGAAGAAAAAAAGATTTTGCGTAGAGTGCACATCGATGCTTTGTTGAATCACATTAGTGTATATCGAGCTCGCGACAACCACACATGTCAATTTAAAAATCAAGAATGTCATTTCTTCAACTTGGGCAGACTGAACAATGTTCCAGTGTGTGAAATATTTTTACCCTATAAAATCAAAGCTTATATATTTTACCACGGAGAGGACACGATCAACCGATATAACAAAGAATATATTCACATATAGTATATAAAATTAATCAATTCTCTGTCGTAGTTCACTGCAAAAATATAGAACGGCCTGGTGTGTGAGTGCGTTCGGTAATGCCAGAGCGGAAGGATAGAACGAGAGGCGCAGCCTCTAGTTCTGTTCTTTCGCGATGGAAAGAGTGTCGCATTGACGAATGCGTTCATACTTGTGGTGTTCTGTGTTCATTACACGTCTCTATGACATAGAATCCATTATTTTTACAAAAATGGTCTTATTTGTAGAGTTTAACAGTTCTGACATCTGCTTGAACTGAAGTCAAAAAACAAAACGTTGCATAAAGTAATCGTGGGAGACAACAGGAAAGTAGGTGGTAAAGGCCGATTTGGTATCACTTTGTACATGAACCGTACATGTACACGTACATCGATGTACACCTCCATAGGATTTAGTGTTAAAATCGTGTACAGGTACACGATTTTAACGTTTTTAGGGTGATTTGGAATCGGCTTTGCCGATTCCACATCACTGGATTCTATATACAAATCGCTCAAGAGTGAAAAAAACGCATGAAATTTTAAGGAAAAAAAGGTTTATCGTCTGATTTGGAATCGGCAAATGGGTTTCCCCCATAGGATTCAGTGTTAAATTGCGAGCAAAAAACGTGTTGCCGTTTCTAAATCATCATCTTGCTGATTCTAAATCATCCGTGTCTGTACACGATTTTAACACCGAATCCCTATGGAGGCATACACAGAAATCCATTGCGGATTTTACGTCAGAAATCGAATCGTGTACGGTACACGGAAAAGAGGTGATTTGGAACCGGCAAACCCACTGTCACGATGATAGTAAAACTAACACATGTTTTTGTTGTGATTGAATGAGGTTTTCGTTCAAAAGAGTAGACTATAAATATGAGCGTCAGTTTTAAAAAAGAGTTGCGTGAATGAAAGGCATTCGTTCAAAAGAGTCGACTATAAAATATGATCTGTAAAAATAGACATTCATGTTTTGTTTCGATGTAACGAAAAGAAATTGAGTTTAGAGACAATTAGAGAAAAAAATCAGAGGTAAAAAATCGTTTGTTCGCGTTTGTCACTATTAATTTTTGTGAAGTAATCTTAATAAACACTTAATGGAATGTTTGAATGAAAAATGTTGCTCATGTTTTTGTTGTGGCGTGAATGAAGGTTTTTCGTTTTAATGGATCGTTTTAATAATGTATAATAAAACGCATTTTCCACTCAATTAGGTTTGAGTGGTAAATTTTTAATATATATTCATGATAATGATCAGAGATTTGAATGAATGAATGAATGAATCCCTTTAACGTTAAATTAGAAAAAAACAGTTTCTTTTATGTGCTAGAATGTTTTTAACTGTCATCAAAGGTTCTCTCTTAATTCGACACTAAGTGAATGTTTTTTTGATATATGAATGGAATTCCTTGTAACAAACGTAAATTACTCTCAAATGCATTAAATCAGAAACCGGTTTGTCATGTGCTTAAAACGTTTTTAAACTTTCAAGTTTTTCCCAATTCAATCAATACTGAGTTGAGATGTGAATTTTTTAGTTATTATATTAAAGACAGAAAGATTTTTATTAACTTAAAACATAAAAATATAATTATACATTTAATTTTTGAAAATAATAAAATAACTCGCATTAGCATACTTAAAGGAACATTAACAATTAAAAACGAAAAATGTTTTTTACAGATGGATTCTAGGTGCCGAGATCAAATTTTAGACGAGTAGGAACGTGCTAAGAAGGGCATTCAGTCGGCTGACAGAAGCAGACGTCTTGGTGAGATTGAACTCAAACGCGAAGCCACAAAAATATTTAAACCCGTGATGGAGGGTCAAGAGCTAAGCAGGAAGGAGATAGTCGAAGAATTGAGACCCATAAAAGAGAGTTCTTTGAGAATGGGTTCGTTGCCCGGTAGTTTTGGAAATCGGCATTCCGTTCAATCTACACCGGATTACGTTCCCACGGGAATTCAAACAGACTTGAGCGAGAGCGACGATACAGCTTCGACTATTACCACTGATAGCGTCGCGTCGTCGGAGGATGGCGGTAAGAGAGATCTGTTGTGTGGATTTTATAAGGATTCGGACGGTAATACTTTTATCGGCGACACAGAAGTAGAAATAGGTGATGATGAATTAACCCTGGGCTCGAACAGATACGAATTAACTAATGGACTGTGCAGATTACTCCTTTACGACAAGCCTAGTGATTACACGGAACAGGATTTCGACAATTACGGCGACATTCTGGTTCAGACCCACGCCATGAAGAGAAATAACGATGCCAGAGAGACGAGACCCAAAGCCAACAGAGGTTACAAGTGGACGAAAGTGGTGAAACCCATATGGGATATGAATAAGAAGTTCGTCGAATCGGTGACTGGCAAAGGGGTGAAAACCACTTTTCTTCCGAGCGATTCTGACGCTCTGTCTCAGAGATTGAGTTTGTTGATGGCGAGCAGACGGGCTGGTAACACAGGATTAGATAATCAGATAGTTACTATATCTGACGAATTGTTAAGCCAGAAGGTTTTGAATAAAAACCATTATAAAAGGCTGATGAACGAATTGAAGGAATGATGTATATATAATAAGTAGAGAGAAACAAACAAACAAACAAAAATATACAAAATGAAACAGTAAATTTTTACACTAGAATAATAAAAGTATTTAAACAACAAAACGATTTACCAGTGAAAAAACAAAATATATTATAAAAATAAAATATGTTAGTGATAAAGAACAGGGGATACGTCAGAACTTATGTTCAAGGCGGTTCTGGCATCGTCGATTCTATAATGCGAGCGTTCACGAGCGATGCGGGTAGAAAACTCGCATCGACTGCGTTTGAGGTCGGTAAGAAGACGGCTTTGGATGCTGGTAAGAAAGCCGCTTCCGAAGCCAGTGGTAGGATAGCTTCTGCGGCTGGCAAGAGGGCAGCCGACGCGTTGATCGACAAGTTGATCAGTCCACCGGCGAAGCGAGGTGCGTTAGAGCTAACGCCGAAAAGATGGAAAAATTTTAAGGATGCTGTGGTACCCATATAAGATTTAGCTAAAATGACGAGTGGATCAGGATTGAAGAGAACTCGCGACGGTGTGATATAAATAAATAATAATATTAAAAACTGAGTTTGAAAAAACATAAAAATTGTGTTTGAAAAGAATCTAAAATAACAAACAAAAAAAATAAAACAAAGATGAACATTAAAGATATGTCTTGGAACGACGCCGCGACCAAGAGGTCGAATAACGAGTTCTTTCCCAAGAGCATAAGAGGCTTGATAGTGGGAAAATCGAATTGTGGAAAGGCCAATCTGTTGATGAATCTGTTGTCCTGACCCGACTGGTTGGATTACGACAGATTGTTCGTGTCTGGCAAGAGCTTGTTTCAACCCGATTACAGATTGCTTCGAGAGTGCCCAAGGACGTCATAGCCAGAATCTTTGACAGTAGGGAGGAATTCGACAAAAGTGAAGCTCCTCTTTCGACCATTTTGGACGGTGCGGCGATGGAACTGATGAAGAGAAATGCATCTTCGAACGTCGAGTGTCGATTTTATGAGAACGCTAGCGACGTTCCAGATCCTAGAGAATTGAAATCGGAAGATAAGAATCTCATGATTTTCGACGATCTGCTTTTGGATAGACAGAACCGATGCGAATCGTATTACGTTAGGGGTCGACACAGCAATGTGGACTGTTTCTACCTGTCGCAGAATTATTTTCGATTGCCCAGACAGACGATAAGGGAGAACGCTAATTTTCTATGTCTCTTTCGCCAAGATCTCAAGAATCTCAATCACATCTACGGCGACCACGTCGCAAACGACATGAGCGTGGCGGAATTCAGGAGATTCTGCAAGAGGGTTTGGGATGGAGGACTTTACAATTGTGGCAGTATTGGGGTTAATTTTATTGGATGGAGGACTTTACAATTGTGGCAGTATTGGGGTTAATTTTATTTCAGGTCTTAGAAGGGTTAATAACTTTATTTCAGTTTACAGCTAGATTTATTTCAGTTTTTCAGGTATTTTCCTGTGAAGCAGTTGACAATATATTTCCCACTTTATTACAGGCATTATTTTGAACAGAGAGGGTTAAATTAATTTCCCTTTACTAATAGGACCTAATTATTTTTATTTTAGCTCAGCCAAAATATTCACTTGATTACACAGCAGGTTGATATGCTCCCTCAATCAGCATGCAGTGAGTTTTAATTAACTCATGCATCATTGGTCAGTTGATTGAATTACCAGCTATAAAGTCTCTGTACTAATGAATAGAATTATTGATTTTCTAGACATTACCTGTGCCTTCTTGATTGTTGATCTTATAAAGTTAATATTAAGTGGTGTAAATATATTGTGTACATTATTTGAAGTTTGAAATTATAGTGTATTAATTTCTTGGATATTTCTGGGAGGATATTGGATAGCTTGGAACATCAGGTATAGTGGAAGTTTATTTATTATAAACACCGTTGTTTTAAGTAAATGTTTCATAATTATTATTATGTTATTTATTTTGGTAGTTGAGTGGCCTGCTCAGTGTTCCATAGCTATGGCACACTGGTCATGCCACTGCAACTATCAGGGATTCTGTTCGACAGGATTAAATATTAATTAATTTCTGCAGTTGCATGTATAAATAATCATTTAACGTGGAATGCTCCGGTTATGTTAACAGTATTTTAAATGGTTAAGTAGTTAACTCAATTAACCCCTTGTGTGCAGTAACTTTTAGCGTGTTTAGTACTGGAGTATTTAGAAGGTAACTTGTATCCGATATTTTTATGTATGTTCAATGTGAGCGCACGCCCCAGCTCATTCTGTTCACATGCAGAATGAGCTTGGTCATGCGCCACTGAGAGCAGTTATATGGATACAAGATTTTCGTTACTTTCTGCAATTTCTTACTTAGTATTTTGTTCCATGCAGGTCCAAGATCCACCACCACCCTGAAATTAATACAGGAACTCGTCACACTGAGGGTATGAATGTAATATAGTTATTATAAGTTTTAACCACTTTTGCTATGCCACGCAATTAATAATCTGACAGTTTCCTTGTGTTGTTACTCATTCTAGCTACTCATAAATGGATATATAATTATGAGTAACTTGTCTTTTACTATTTAGTGGAAGCTAAGTAATCAACGCCTGTATTAATTAACTGCCTCCTTCACCAAAATAATTTGTATTCGGTGTAAATAATTTTATTTATGTAAAAGCTCTAGGCTGTGCTACCATAGCAATATATAATCATAATGGCAGTAGCTAAGTTGTATGGGCAGTTGGAAAGTGCTATGTACAGGTACTAGTAATGTCTAAGCATACGTTAGTAATAGTAGTGAGCACTTTCTTGTAATGCTGTATTTCAGTATCATAATTTTATCTGCTGGGCATATATTTGTTATGTTTACATTGTCTTTTGAGCTCTGTTTGTTATGCTTCAGTGGAAGGGGCTTATCAAGCTCCTTCCGGTGAGGTATAGCAAGCATCGCTTGGCACCAGGCCATATTGCGCCTGATCTCAGAATTAAATTATCTTTGTTAATACGTCCAGTTTCCCCCAAGCTACTACAGATGTTCATTAGTTTTATTATATTTTATTTTCAGGGTTCCTTGTTCTAACCTTTATTATGAATGTGCAGAATAAAATTCAGCGATTGTCATCTGGACTATATCCAGTACCATTCTGTAATTGACAGTTCAGTAAATAGAATAAAAGAACCCATGATTATTAAACTTTGAACCGCCTCCGAGTTATTTATTGGATGTAGCGGTTACACAATTTCGTCGTGATCGATTTGACAAGCGAATTTAATCGCGGAAAATATCAGTGCAGATTCGACAAGTTTTATGTTTCTGATGATAATAAGATAGAGCGTGAAAATAAAAAAAAAATTTAGAAAATAATAAATCTTCAAATAATTAGTTTTGAAAAAAAAAATAAAAAAAATAAAATTAAAATATAATGTTGGAACAAGGAAAATTGTTAGAATGGATAGCCGAGAATACGGCTGCAAAACAATCCATTCAAATCGTGGTGAGTGGCGATTCGACTCGATTCGCTACGAAATTCGAACCTTCCATCGAATTGAATAGAGAGAAAAGATACGAGATGGCGTTGGTGAATCTGGAGACTTATTATTCCTTTCCCAACGTCACCAAAAAGAATAACTCATTCAAGTATTCCGACGAAGTGGATTGGTTGGAGATTCGAATTCCCAAAGGGAGTTACGACATAGACGATTTGAACAATTACATTCAGACGCGAATGAAGACGGATGGAAAGGGAAGCAACAAGATCAGACTCGCTCCCAATCCTAATACCTTACAGACGATGTTGGATTTGGAAGATAATTTTCGAGTGGATTTCAACACGGACGATTCTATAGGCAAGATGCTGGGATTCGATCGAAAGATGTATCGAGGCCATGCGGCATCTGAAAATATGGTTGACATTCCCGCAGTCAATAGCATTCTGGTGAACGTGGACGTGATTGCTGGAAGCTACGTGAATGGTAGCGCTCAACCGATGATCTATTCCTTCTTTCCAAACGTGTCGCCGGGTTATAAGATCGTGGAGCGACCTCGAAATTTAGTTTATCTACCAGTGATTTTAGACACGTTGTATAGTCTCAAAACCACGTTGATGGATCAAAATGTGAACTGTTAGATCTTCGCGGAGAGAAGGTGACGATACGATTTCACATAAGAGAAATATAAAAGCAAAAAAAAAAAAAAAAATATTGTGTATATATATAGATAACAAAAATAAAATAAACGCAATATTAATTTACAAAAATTATTTTAATATAAATAATTATTATTAAACAAGAAAACAGTTGAAGTAAATATATTTTTAAAAAAAGAATTATGACAGAATACGTGAAAAAAAATGTGAACATATCCGCAGGACAGAGGAAGAAACTTGAGAGAGCGTTAAGAACTCGAGGCGAGGCGGTGAAATTCAAATTCACTCATGCAGATCTGACGAGAGGCGGTCAGGATTCGATCGCTTGGACCAAAAGTCAAATCAAAAGGATGGAGAAAGCGATTCGTGATGGAAGAGGGTTGACGGTGAGATTGAGTCCCGCTCAATTGAGATACAATTTGAGAATGAAAGGTGGGTTCATACCGCTATTGGCAGAAATCGCCGCAAAAACATTACCCTTCGCCGTAAAGGCACTACCCTTTCTCGGAAAGACTCTCGGCGTGGGAGCTCTCCCGGGACTCGCGAGTTCAGCAGTTGAGAAATTAATGGGTGGCAGCGGACTGTTTTTGAAGAAGGGAGGAGCCGTGTGTCGTGTTCACGTAGACGGCAGCGGTAAAGGATTGTATCTAGAACCCGTTAGAGGTGGTAACTCTTTGAGTGGAAATGGTCTCTATCTGAAGAGTGGACAGAACGTTGAGCGACTCGGCAAGGGTTTGTTGCTTGGTGAGAATTTGCCGTTTAAGAATATACCGATTTTGAATATGTTATTATAATATAAGAAAAACATTATATAATTATATAAAATATAAATCATAGAAAGTATAAAATAATATATATAAAATGGATAAAAAGGTGGAGAAACAATTAGACGATAATGATGAATATTGCGAGATAGAGTGCGAAAAAAAAGATGTGGAAAAATGGTTAGATGCTAATGATGGATATCTAAGGAAAGAACTGATGAAAGAGTTATATAAACAGCGGGATGGACGGTTGGAAATGAAAAGAATGAGATGCTTTCCACCGTCACCACTACCTTTCTGAAGAGAGTGGTAATGATGCGAGTGTTACCAAGAGACGCACACCATTCATTCATAATTATGATTCGGATAAACAAATGTGTTGTTATAAAAAACGTAGCATATCACAAAAAAGAAAAAAGAAAAGAAGAATCGACGCTAAAATTTAAAAAAAAAGGAAACGTTATTATATTATATGGGTAATAGTGAAGAAGGAAAACAAAAAAAAAAGTAATGAGATCTAAAGATTATCTCATTACTTTTTTTTTACCTTTTTCTTCACTAAAAAAATCAATCTCTCTATTGTTTATATTTCCAAACCCGTTATTAGCATGTTGACACTTCGTGTTTTCAAGATGATCTCATTACGTTTTTTTTCCTTCTTCTTCACTAAAAAAATCAATCTCTCTATTGTTTATATTTCCAAGTCCGTTATTAGCATGTTGACACTTGTGTTTTCTCATTTTTCACAAATGTGTTGAATGTTTATCTTTACTCTTTTGAGTTTTGTTACTTCAGTCAACTCGCTCTCACCACCCAATTTCTTCACGAGTTCGAATGAGATGTTTGGAAATATGTAACTTCCATAGGGCAACGACAAATCGTCCTTGTCGAATTCTCTATCTTCGGCGATGACGATGTTCTGCAGATCGCTTTCGTACTCGTAAAACAAATCGAGCGTGGCTTCATCCAATTTCAAAGGCATGCGATATTTGTCATATTTGTGCTCTAAGCCCTTCATCTAGACCTCATTCAATTCGATGGGATCGTGTCATTGTAATCTATAGATTTTAAAACCTAATTTCTTACACATTTCGACTAGTTTCAATTTCAATTCACATCTTTTAGGTGTTGTTGTCGTCATGATCGATTATTTGGGTTTTTTTGTTTTATGAATTCTTGCCAAAAATGTATATTTTAAATTTTGTATTTAAATAATAATTTGTTAAAAAAGTTTGTTTATTTTTTTTTGCTCTTTATATATATATAAAAAAGTTGTTTTTTTTAATTTTTAATTTTCTTTAATGTAAAATTTTTTAGTAAAAGTTTTTTTTCTCTTTATATATATATAAATAAAAAATTAAATTTTAACATTTCAATCTCTCTATTGTTTATATTTCCAAGTCTGTTATTTCCATGTTGACACTCGTGTTTTCTCCTTTTTCGAAAACGTGTTGAATGTTTATCTTTACTCTTTTGAGTTTTTTTACATCAGTGAACGTGCTCTCACCACTCGATTTGTCCATGAGTTCGCGTGAGATTTTTGGATATATGTAACTTCCATAGAACAATGTCAAATCATTCTTGTTGAATTCTTTATCTTTAGTGATGACGATTTTCTGCAGATCACTTTGGTACTCGTAAAACAAATCGAGCATGGCTTTATCCAATTTCAAAGTCATCTTATATCTGTCGTATTTATGCTCTAAGTCCTCATCTCGACCTCGTTCAATTCGATGGGATCGTGTTGTTGTAATCTATAGATTTTATGACCGAATTTCTTATACGTTTCAACTCGTTTCAATTTCAATTCGCATCTTTTAGGTGTTGCTGTCAGGATCGATTATTTAGGGTTTTTTTTTGTTTTATGAATTCTTGCAATAATGTATATTTTAAATTTTGTATTTTAATAATTTGTTTAAAAAGTTTTGTTTTTTTTTGCTCTTTATATATATAAAAAAAGTTTTTTAATTTTAATTTCTTTAATGTGAAAAAATTTTTTTGTAAAAGTTTTTTTTTCCCTTTATATATAAATAAAAAGTTAAATTTAACATCTCAATTTTAAAAAAATTTAACAAATTATCATTAAATACAAAAATTCGAAAAAAAATATTCTTACAAACCCAATTTTGAGGTAAAAACAATGATCAAGTCCGAACATCCGAATTATAGTTTAGAACGTGCAAGACTTCAAACGTTTAAAAATTGGCCTTCGCATCTTGCTCAAAAATCTGAAGATTTAGCTGCTGCGGGTTTCATTTATGTGGGTAAAAGTGACAAGAGTTAAATGTTTTTGTTGCAACATACATTTAATGAATTGGGAACCTAACGACAGACCTTTGGTGGAACACATAAATAATACCAAAGGTCGTTGCGATTATTTGAAGAAGATCCAGTCATTGAGACTGATTAAAATTGAAGATGAAGAATGGGAAAGAAATAAAAATGAGAGTTTATTAAGGGGTATTTTACAATCCGGATACACGAAGGAACAATTGTACAATACATTGAATCACGCAAACAAGATGTTATCTCAATTCTTGACTTTAGAAGATTTGATTCGATTCATGAAAGAAGCAGACGAGTTTTAGAATGTGCAAGACTTCGAACGTTTAAAAATTGGCCTTCGCATCTTGCAGTTATCATCATCTATTGAGAAGGAATCGGGTGACATGAACATGCATCTGCTTCGTGGAAATTTGTTTTGAACCTCGTGAGAGACTTCGCATAAAAGTCGTAAGAGTTCTATTTGTCTTGAACCTTCTTCTTCTTTTTTAATAGTTCGAATGACATTGTCGATTAATTTTTGTTCGCTAATAGTATTATGATTCGATTTTCTATCGCAAATCGTATCGTTTTCTTTCCAAACACGTAAATATAAATTACGATTTTTTTCTTCTTGGTTTTTTGGATAATAACGATTTATTAAACAATGTCAACATTTATGTCGAGATTCCGTTGTGGATGTTGTCATCATGATCGATTATTTGGGTTTTTTTTGTTTTATGAATTCTTGCAAATAATGTATATTTTAAATTTTGTATTTTAATAATTTGTTTAAAAAGTTTTGTTTTTTCTCTTTATATATATAAATAAAAAGTTAAATTTTCAACATCCTTTTTTTCTCATATTAATTCAATTTTTTTCACATTAAGGAACATAAAAAAAATTGATTAATTTCATCAAAAAATATTTTTCACATTAAAGAAAAAAACAAAACTTTTTAAACAGATTATTTAAATACAAAATTTGAAAAAAAAGCAAACAGATAAAAAAATGGAAAATTTAAATGAGAAAACCGTACCTCAGTTAAACGAGATTTGTAAACTATTAAAAATTTCACATTTCAGAAATCATAGAACTAAATCAAAAAAAATTGAAGTCATACAGAAATATTTGCGAAATGATGGAAAGGCAAACGAAATGCTGATAGCAACAACGTCAAAAAATGCATCGGTTGTGAAAAATGAGAAGAAGAAGAAAAAGATAGTAAAAGGAATCGAAATGCCGACGTCGAAAAAAACCAAGAACGTTTCGATTGTGAAAAATAAGAAGACGACTAAATGAAAAGCCGTTGAAGAACTTCAAGTTTCCAAAGAAAAGAAAAGAAAAACTAAAACGAAAACGAGTGATGCACTTCAGATTCTAGGCAAACGAGATATATCGAGCAAAATTTGATGAGCAATAAACAAAGTGAAAGGAAAAGAATATCTAGCACGACTCACCATGGAACTATTTCAATCGAAGACCGTAGAACGGGAGAGTGCGATCAAAGGCATTTTTAGAACTTTCGACGTGGTTCCCTCATTGAAGAAAATCAATCCAAAATTGTTCATGGAACGGGTGAAGAAAAAAGTATTGGATTTGTTTCACAAATACATGAATGTGGGACTAAAAATTAAGATGATACTCCATTGCGTGATGAATAAAATCGACGTGAAGTCCAGCGAGAGCATAGGGAAAAATGCATATTTCAGATCTAACGTCGAACCCGTATTTCGAGGTTCAGATTTATCGGACGTTTTTGAAAAGATGAAAGACAAGATGTTGACGTCTCTCGCGAATTATCAACATGAAGGTAGTAATTGGATGTTCGATGAGGTGTTGAAACTCAAAATTCACATAACTGAAAACCATTCGATGAAAGGGTCTTCCTACGTGAAATTACTGTATTTCTTAACTAAAAAAAATGCTGTGATCAACGTGAGAAATAAAGATGATCAGTGTTTTAAATGGGCAGTCACCTCCGCTTTATACCCTGTCAAAATGAACTCTGATAGAGTTTCTCGTTACGAGGAGACTTCTAAAAATCTCGATTGGACCGGAGTGACTTTTCCAACAGAGTTAAAACACATCAAACGTTTCGAGGCTCAAGATCCCACCGTAGCGGTGAACGTCTTGGGATACGACGATGAAAAATGAATGATCTATCCTCTCAGACAGACTTCGTATATCGAAAGAGAAAAGACAATTATTTTATTATTGATTTCGAATGATGACAATCGTCATTATTGTTGGGTTAAACATCCGAGCCGATTACTGTCAAGACAAAATAATAAACATGAACATAAGGTATGTTTATGTTGCAACTGCATGAACATGTTTAAGAGCAAAAAATCATTAGCGAAAATCAGGAATATTGCAATGAAAATCAAGGTGTCACCGTCGAAATGCCCAAACCCAACACCATCGTGAAGTTTGAAAATCACAATAGAAGGTTAAAAGTACCATTCGTCGTGTACGCCGATTTCGAATGTTTCACCGCGAAAATGAGTTCCTGTCAACCCAACGCTCTTCAAAGTTACGTCGAAAGATATCAAAAACACATACCTTCAGGCTATTGCATTTACGTGAAATGCGCTTTCGACTCGCAACACAACATGGGTCCCTTCACCTACACGAAACAGTATGAAGACAACGACGTGGCCCAACGGTTCGTGGAAGAGTTAGAATCGAAAATTCAAATGTTATACGATAAATTCAAAACTCCGGCGAAAATGATCATCACCCGAGAGCAGCAGGACGAAAATAACAGAGCCACCAAATGTCACATATGCAGACAATCGTTTGATGACAAATTGGAGGGAAATAAGAACGTCAGAGACCACGATCATTACACAGGTCTGTATCGCGGTCCGGCTCACAGCAAGTGTAATTTAAAATATCGAGATGCCGTTTTCTATCCGGTGATGTTTCACAATCTCTCAGGTTACGACAGTCATCTGTTCATGAAAAATCGCGGCACTTCACACGAAGAATTAAATTGCATCGCGAACAGCAAAGAAAGATACATTTCCTTCATGAAATGGAAGCTCATGGAGAAGAAAAGAGTAATCGACGGAAATACGTTGGAAGAAAAAACGAAATCCATTCATAGAGGCATACGTTTCATCAACAGTTTTAAATTCATGTTGACCGCTCTGGAAAAATTAGTCGATAACATGAGCAAGGATAAATTTAAAATCACGAGCGAACATTTCGGAGAATGAGTAGACGTCATGTTGAGGAAAGGAGTCTATCCTTGTGATTACATGTGCAATCTAAAGAGATTTGAAGACACCGCACTACCTTCGAAAGAAAATTTTTATTCGAAATTATACGAATCCAACATTTCCGATGAGAATTACGAACACGCCAAAAACGTGTGGAAATCATTCGATATGAAAACCATGTGAGATTATCACGATCTTTATCTGAAGACCGACGTTCTGCTCTTGGCAGACGTGTTCGAAAATTTTCGAGACGTCTGTCATCGAAATTACGATCTAGATCCCGCTTGGTATTTCACCGCACCCGGTCTGGCGTGGGACGCTCTGTTGAAGACCACCAAAGTTCAATTGGAATTATTATCCGACGTGAACATGTCACTCATGTTCAAAAGGGCTGCGAGAGGTGGCGTCTCGATGATCTCCCACAGATATTCTAAAGCTAACAATCCCTACATGAAAGAAGGTTTCAATTTGAAATGATCAAATAAATACATACAGTATTGGGATGCTAATAATCTGTATGGTTGGGCTATGAGTCATCCTTTACCGATTGGAAATTTCGAATGGGTGATGGAACCGGAAAAGATGCAAAAATGGAGAGACTATCCTTGCATTTTAGAAGTTGATTTGAACTATCCGGAAGAATTACACGATCTACACAATGATTATCCGCTGGCTCCCGAACGAATGGAACCGAATGAAGGAGACGAGGGAAAACTCATTCCCAATTTATTTAACAAACATAACTATGTAGTCTACAGCGAGAATTTGAAACAATACGTCGATTACGGGATGAAATTAGTTGACATACATCGCATCATTCGATTCGACGAAGAGCCTTGGATGAAAAAATACATCGATCTCAACACGAATCTCACAATTCGAGCCGAGAAAAATTTCAAAAAAGATTTCTTCAAACTCATGAACAACTCCATGTACGGTAAATCAATGGAAAACATCAGGAAGAGAACCGACGTTCAACTCGTTACGTCTGAGAAAAGAGCTAAAAAATTAGTGGCAAAACCCAATTACTAACACCGAACCATATTCGATGAAAATCTAGTAGACGTTCACATGCAAAAGATGCACCTGAAGTTTGACAAACCGTATTATCTCGGACCCATCATCTTAGATATCAGCAAGCGATTGATGTACGAGTTTCACTACGATTACGTCAAACGAAAATTTGGTGTTAAAGCCAAACTACTGTTCACTGACATGGACAGTTTAGTTTACAAGATAGAGACGAAAGACGTCTACCGAGATATATCTCCGGACGTGGCCGCATGGTTCGACACGAGGAATTATCCTGTCGATCACCCGTCCAACATTCAATCGAACGACAACAAGAAGGTGTTGGGTAAATTTAAGGACGAGAGTGGCGGTAAACAAATCGTCGAATTCGTGGGCTTGAGACCCAAACTGTATGCTTATCGTCTAGAAGATGAAGAGATCAAGAAGTGCAAAGGGGTTAAAGCGTGTGTGGTGAAGAAAAACATCTCTTTCCAAGAGTATAAAGATTGTCTGTTAGGAAGTGGTCCGGTGTATAAGACTATGAAATCGATTCGAAGCAAAAATCATGACTTGTATACCGAAATAGTCAACAAGATTTCGCTGACGTCCGACGACGATAAGAGATTCGTGTTAGACGATAAAATAAGCACTTTGGCACGCGGACATTGGATTTCGGATCTAATTAGAGATGATATGAATGTGGATGATTGGATACCAGATATGATTGTGGATGATAAGATTCCAGATATGATTGTGGATGATAGGATTCCAGATATGAGTAAGGATGATAGGATTCCAGAAAATCAAGAGGAATTAGATGGATTCGAAATTATAGAAATCGATAGAGACATCGAGAGAGTTAGTTTAGAAAGAAAAAGAAAAATTTTTTAAAAAATAACGTCATTTTTAGTGAATTATAATAAATAAATAAAAAAAATATATATATATGCATTTATGAATAAGAAAATAGAGATATCCATACAAGGTGTCATCTTACCTAACGAACCCCTATCCAACATCGATCTGTCGAATGCGGTGAAGGATTTGAAAATCAAAGATTTTCTATGCGTGTTTTCCAGAGATGCCTTGCCGAAGAGAAGACCTCGACAATCGGAATGCGGAATTTTAAATCTAGACGATTCATCGGGTGAAGGCACTCACTGGGTGGCGTGGTTCAAGAATGGGAAGAAGAAAAATTATTATTTCGACAGCTACGGAATCTCGCCGCCGAAAGAAATAAAGAACTATTTCAACAAATCGATGATTCGTTACAACACGGAATGAGTGCAATCACCAGATCAAGTGTTTTGTGGTCACCTGTGTCTCTACATTCTGAAGAGATGGTCTGAAGGAGATCAGTTTCAAGACATTCTCAATGATTTACATTAGAGAGAGATTTTTTTTATAGTATATATAAAGATAAAAAAATTATTTTTAAAAATTTTTAATCGAATAAAAACGAAAAAGTAAAAATAAAATAATTCATTTTTAATAAACTGCATTTTGAATATATTTTTTCTAAAAACAAAAAATCTCACAACAACATGCCAGTCGATAAATTTGGTAGAAGTGACGACGAAAAAGTCAACCTAAGAAAGAAGAGGAAGACGTTCGAAGTCGACATTGGTTACGACATTGCCAACTTGGACGAACGTTACATTCGGAGATACGAACCTCGAGAGGAACCTTTGAACATGAATGATAAGAAGCTCTACAATCTTCCCGAGCCGATTGATCTCGCAGATGCTGCGACTAAAAAATACGTCAACAGGGGGACGTCGATTTCGAACAAATCATGCTAGATAATTACGTGGATAAAACCATGACCGATGATCTCGATCTGAAATCCAAACGTTTGGTGAATGTCGCGAATCCCATAGATCCCACTGATGCCACGACCAAGAAATACGCGGACGACTCTCACGCGAGATTCAGCAAACACCTGAGAAATAGATACGTTCAGAAAATGATGCACTCGGAATTGAATGCCAATTCTAACAAGATAACGAACGTGGCCACTCCCACGAATCCCAAGGACGTGGCGACCAATCACTACGTAGATCTGGAACAGAGAAAGTCTGACAAACGAGAAATGAAATCGGATCTGAATGCGGGATTCAACAAGATATTGAATCTGTCGAAGGTTGACGACACATCATCGTCAACAAGGGCTATGTAGATTCTGCCGTGATGTGATCACAAGAATACCTAGAATCGCAAGTGGACAATCTCTACCTGAACAAACAATCTGGCGGAACCATGGAGGGTGGTATCGACATGAACGGTAAGAATTTATTCGGACTCAGTCAAGATCCCGAATTCGATTCCAGTGCAGTCAGCAGAAAGTACGTGGACGACAACTCGTTCTGGAGAAAGGGTGACATCATGGAAGGTAAACTAGACATGGGTGGACACGCGCTCACGAATCTACCAGATCCCGTGAACATGACGGATGCCTGCACCCTGATTTCGGTGGTGGAGAAAGTCAAATATGCTAGACAATTGATCACCATGTGGGCCGAGGAGGCCGGCACCTTAGATGAGGGAAAAGCTGAGTGGTCTTTCGGAAATGGAGGTAGCGGATCGAAACATGGTCAAGTGGGATATCCCATGCCGCTGGGAGGTGAAATCCTTCGAATGAGTCTGGCTTCTTCGGATTTAAATAACAGAGTGGTCGTCAATCTCATGGTGAATGGAGTAGAGAGCGATAAGAGATACAGCATCGAAAAGACTGGGAATCAACACGTGAATGTTAGCACGTTCGTCACGCCTCTCAAAGTGAAAGCTGGAGACAGGATTAATTTCGTTATGAAAACCAATAATCCCAAAGCCGCCACTTCCGTGGTGAGTCTACTGATCGAACTAGTTCCTTTGAACAAACAGTGAACGCGTGGAAAATAATGAATTAAAAAAAATAATGTGTGATTTATTAAAAACAAAAAAAAAAGCAATGAGATTTAGAAAGATGTTCAATCTCTCTAGATCACATTACTTTATTTATTTTTTTTTTTGGGGGGGGTTTGTTTTAATACATTATTTCTCAGAATGTTTCATCTCGTGAAATTGGATCACCTATCTCGAAACACACATCAACATCTATTTTAGCATTTCGAAGAGCTTTTATAAATTCTCGAAAAGCAGTCGGTCCTCTATACGTCAACGTGTCTAAAAGTTTTCTGGTCTTATCTTCTATCAAGATTTTACTTTCGATTTCACGTCTCATATAATCAGTCAATATCAAAGGTTCTGTTTCGACTAAAGTGTCTAGAATTATTGCTAACGAATCTTGTGAACTATTTTTAATCAAAACACGTCTGTTTCTTCTTAAGTATTCTCTTTCTTTATCATTCATTTTTATAATAATTTTTTTAAATTTTTATTTATATATTTTTTTTTTTTTTTTTTCACACTCGTCTCTCATCGAATGATCGACATCTTATTTCCGTCCGATTTGAATTGTAATTCTCTGTCCGACAGGACCAGGGTGAAGGCTTCGGTTTTTCTCAGCATGTTCCTATCGAATTGCATCTTGATCTGAATGTCTAAGACGCTACTCTTGAGTCGTTCACTCTGTTTACTGATGTCGAATACAAACATGGGATACATCGACTTGTATTCGCCGGGAGATATGTTAGGGTTGCTCATCAATTCGTCTAGACCGTGATACTTCTTTCTAAAATCAGCGGTGTTGCCGTACAGTCTGCAGAAATCATTCTTGTTGAACGATGCGTTGTAATCGATTGCTGGATATCTCGTGGCATTCAGAAACACTTGCATTTTTCTCAAATGGCAGTGATCGAACAGCAACGCATTCTTTTCCTGAGACCCGTCCCTATCGGTCTGAAATGCAACCACGATGAAACGCGGTCTCTCGGAAGCGGATTTCATCGTCAATCTCCAATCGAAGTGATTCGTGGAGGGTGGAATGCTAGCCGTATCGCACTGTCTCATTCTAAATCCCACGGGTAATTTACTCTTGGATTCTATGATCTTGTAGAGATGCGCTTTTTCCACGATCGAGGGCTCCACGTGCGGAACGAACCACGATATCTTGTGTAGAGTTATCTTACCCACATTGGCCGCAGTGAGTCTCACTATTGCGTCGTCGTTTCCTTTTCGAATCAACGTCAGATTGTGTTTGAATCCGTACATGATCTTGTTGTAATCGTCCGCAAATCCGAAGGTGTGTTTCAAAGGTATCCTGAACGAAAACGTTCCTTTAGGTCTGGACGTCTTGACGACGTAGTCGAATATCAAGGCGGCGCCGGCGCTAGCAGGGCCGACGGTGTCTTTCACCCACAACTGATTAAGTAGTCCTCTGGATTTCGAAAAATCATCAGGATACGTCAAGAGTCCGAACATCGTGGTGGCCTGACCGGGATAAAACACAGATTCCATCTCTTGTCCGGATAGCATGTATTTTATATTAATGAATAGATGCATGATGCCATTATTGGCTAGAGTAACCGTGTCGTCGTCCGCGTAGTCGCTCCCATCTTCCTTGGTGAGACGTCCCTGCACCACTATGTAACTCTCGCTAGGATGTATGAATAGATCTTGAGTTTCGACATTGATCCTTATCTCTCCCGCATTGTTCAAACTCGTTCCGGTTACTGGTTCGTATTCGTGAACCTCATATTCTTGAATACTTTTATCTTTCACTATGCTTTGTGCTATATCTAGTATATTTGTCATTTTAAAGGATTTTTGTTTTTTTTTTGTTTATTAATTAACTTGCTTTCTTTATCTAAAAATAGTTTTTTATTATTTTTTATTATTATTTTTCTCTCTTATATATATGTGTAAACAAGAAAATGTTAAAGAGAGTAAATAAAAGAAATTTGTTTTCTTATCAAAACTTTGTCTTCTGTAATTGTTGTTCATAAAACTTTCCGATGATCTCTTCTCCATCCAAAGCTTTGATTTCGTAAGTCACCGGATCGGTGTGAAATATTTTGATTATCACGAAGATTTCCGAGGTCCATCGAGGAGTATAACCCTTTTCAAAGTGCTTCTTATAAGCGTAGATTCTCACTCGATCACCAACCGCAAATTTCGGCGTTCTAGACTTCTTCCTAATCTTAGATCTTTCAGGATATAGATTCGCGTAGACCCGTTTTTCATTTCGAGGATCGCTAGCTTCCACAGGAGTCATCTTGATCGATCTGTGTCGCGTGTTGTTGTAATCTTTGACCAGACCGTTCAGAGCGTATATGTATTTTTTAGTCGAATTCGCCGTGAAGTATCTGTGCATCTTTTCCTTCATTGTTCGATTCCAACATTCCACCACGCTGGCTTTCTCTTCGTTTTCGATCGAGTAGAGGTCAACCAATCGATGAACGTGCTTGTTGTAGAATTCCTTTCCCTTATCCACCCACAATTTACTCGGTTTTCAAGAAGACGAGTCGAACACGCTCTTCAGAGCCTCGGCGACGCAAGGTCCCGATTTATTCTTCAAAGCTCTGATCCAACCGTATTTGGAAAACACGTCAATGACCGTCAATAGATATTTGACGCCCTCGTTCCACCTCGAAAACGATCTCATGTCGACCAAGTCGGCAGACCAAATATCATCCAAACCCTTCACGAACACCCTTCTCTTTCGAAATTTACGCACGATGGTTTTGTGTAACTCCTCGGCCAATTCGCTCGTCAATAATCGTTTCTTGTTCTTTTCAGATGCACTTTTTTTTTTGAACGCCCCATCTGAATCGACGTTTCGCACCGATCAGATTGCCGACCAGCGAACGTTCTATCTTCTCTATCCTGGTCGGATTCGATATGCCTCTCAATTTCCCCAACATGTTTTTATCGCAGACGTCATTGCGAGTCTTGGTGTCGGGATGTCCGGCATAGCACAGATCGTGATCATACGCGGACGCGTCCACCCTATTCACAGGTTTGCTCCAAGATTTGGGAGTCAGATCGGCATTGAGTCTCTTGTTCAATTTCGTTCCGGGTCCCGTGAAACTGTGACCGGGCAGATGCATTTTGAAAGGTAGATTATTGATCATTTTATTCACGATGCCTTTACCTTTGCTCGCGTTCTTTTTTTGATGAATCGAGTCTTGATAGAACCACACACGTCGCAAATTCCGCGAAGCATCTGTCTGTCGTTTTTAGTTCGTACTTCTCGAGAATTACTCGTCTCGGTAACTCTCTTACACTTTACGCAATACATTTTTAAGAGTTATTTAAATTAATTTCGTTTTTATTTTATATATAAATTTAATAATTAATTAATTCTGTTCTTATTATATATATATTTTTTTTTTCAATCACTGCTCTTGAGGACTATCATCTTACTGAATTCCTCCCTGGCCTCTTTCCTCCCCTTTTCCACGAGAGAATCCTTCATCTCTTCTTTGATGATCTGACAAGTCTTGATTCTCACGGCTTCTTTCATGGCTTCGTATTTCGTTTTCTCACCCAATATCGCGAAGTATTCTCCGTCTGATATCCTACCGTCTTTCAACGCCATCGAGATCATTTCGGATATCGTGCCGATGTTGGAGTCGGCCAAGACGCGAATCTTGTCGTGTTTCCTCGCCTTCAGATATAATTTCCTACTCAAAAAGTTTCTGAGCGTGCTAAACAATCCGACGGCGAGAGTCACTCCTTCTACGGTCAACACGATCGGAATGCCGACCGCGGTCGACAACAATCTGATGCCGGCCGCGTGTAAACCCATGGAAATCGTGATGAGTGTCGTGTCGATCGCGTTGACGAATTTCACGAAACGCGAATACTTCTTCTTGAGAGAATGACGAGAATCTCTCTCTCGAGTTAGATACTCTTGGATTCTACTGATTTGATCGATGCGATACCTCTCTCCTCTTTCTTTTTCTTCTAGTGACGGTGCCGTCGGCAAAACGCCGTTCGGCTTCTCATCCTCATCGTTCACTAACATCGGATACAATTTATTTCTGGTTCTCATTTTTGTGTTTTTTTTTTCTTTCTAATATTAGATAAAAAATTTATATGTGTATTTATTTTATTTTCTATTCTCCCTTATTTTATATCAACGAGAAAACTTGGACGTATGCTTCATTGAACAATAATTTCATGACGCATCCCTTGGACTTCTAAAGTCAGACTTTTACGCGCCAATTTCAGTTCTTCCGAAACTGTGGGTTTGCTTTGATCCTTACAGAAGAGTAATCTCTTCCAAAACGTGATCACTTCGTCGATTTGAACGCGTTCGAACGCCGGTTCGAAATACTTGACGACCATATCTTCCCTTTCCATCCACAGACACGAATGATTCTCGTGATCGAAGTCTAGGTGATCCCGACATCTGACGCATCGTTCTAACAAGAGGCGACCTAGTTTTTCGTTCACACAGAATGCGTAGGCTCTCATCAGCATTTTAAAAAGAAACCTTACTCTAATAGTCTGAGAAGCGCTCATGATTTACTTATTTTTATTATCTATTCGATTTGATATATTTATTTTTTAAATAACTATTTACTTATATATTTTTTCTCTCCTATATATATCAATCACTTTTTTTATTTCTTCAGGAAACGTGGCAGTGGGTTTGCCGGTTCCAAATCACCTCTTTTCCGTGTACCGTACACGATTCGATTTCTGACGTAAAATCCGCAAATGGATTTCCGTGTACGCCTCCATAGGGATTCGGTGTTAAAATCGTATACAGACACAGATGATTTAGAATCAGCAAGATGATGATTTAGAAACGGCAACACGTTTTTTGCTCGCAATTTAACACTGAATCCTATGGGGGAAACCCATTTGCCGATTCTAAATCAGACGATACACCTCTTTTTCCTTAAAATTTCATGCGTTTTTTTCACTCTTGAGCGATTTGTATATAGAATCCAGTGATGTGGAATCGGCAAAGCCGATTCCAAATCACCCAAAAAACGTTAAAATCGTGTACCTGTACACGATTTTAACACTAAATCCTATGGAGGTGTACATCAATGTACATGTACATGTACGGTACCTGTACAAAGTGATACCGAATCGGCCTTTACCACCTACTCAGGAAAACAGCCATTCTGGCTATGTTGTCTCCCTGCGGTATACTACCAACACGCTATGTTGAACATAAAGGTAGTACTGATGCCAAATATCTTTCTTTGGTGCCAAAATTATTTTGATTAACATTACTGTACTACTATTTGCATTTGTACTTGTATACTGCTAAATAAAAATCAATCAATCAAAAACTAAGACGTGGTTGGCAAACAGGTGTAATAGATCGATACGTAAATAGAAAAATATAAATGGAAATTGTGTCCAAATATGTTATTTACTCGTATTTTAAGAAATTAAGAAATTTTGTTAGATATATTCACTTCAAATTCACAACTTGGGTTTTATAAAATCACTGCCCATTTACAGAATAAGTTTAATTTCGTTAATTGACATTCGATATATCATCTGTCACCACAACTTCCGAATTGATTTAGGTCATAATGCGGCGTTTCGGTTGGCCGATTACGAAAATGGGCGGAGTTTAGTTCTTTTTTGGCTGACCCATGATGCCAGGTGAAATAATAGTCCATCAATGGAAATCCGTACGGAACACGTGTTCCAAACAGATTTGTAAATGTAGTACTGGAATAAAAGTAATAGGCGTCTATTAATAAAATGTTACGAATGTTCCAAAATAGATTAACAGATGTCCGTCGCATCTTCCTAATATCTACACAGATTTATGTACTGCATTTTACATGCAGAGATGCTTGGTTACAAATGTTAGATATGTAAGACTCCCATTTGCAACAGATTGATTAGGAATAGGAAGCTATATACATAAATTGATAATTGTAAATTAAGAGAACAAAGCCCACCAACATCTTAGTTCAAACGCTCATCACCAACAGTGCAGATCTCTAAACCATTAACCTCTCCCACAAAAAAACCTAAAACAATAGACACTGGTTGTATTCCTTCCCCTTTTGATCTTCCCTAGTCCATCCCACTGTTTGTCTCTACCCATTTACGACCCGGCTTTACACATACATGTTCTCTGAATTGTCTTCAGATATGTCCTGCACGGAGATTGGCACACATTCTCAGTCAAACCCGTTGTTGTAAATACCACTGGAAGAGTATTGTATTATAAGTAGACGTTGATGCCATGGAGTGAGAAAAATATCATTGTCTCGTATCTCTAGTAATGTACAGGCAAATTATTGTTACCCAAACCTGAGACCACTCGTGCTATCTTTGAATCAAACCAGTGGTCTTACTTTCGGGCAAGAGACTCCCAACCCGGTCAGATTGAGACAATCTTAAAAACTATAGTTAAAATTATCAACATGTTCACTGTATACAAGACTCGGTAGTTAGTGGGCCGCGGAGCCGGTATTCAGAAGCATTAGAGAACCACTTAGGGTAAACTACATATTCGACTCCTCCGTCACATAGATGGTTATGGTAGAAAGATTGATAGATCGTCTTGACTTTGAAAACTTCATATTCACTAAATGATTGGGCGCAAAACGTTTATGAGGCAGTCGCCTAAATACCCACCGCAAGAGAATGCCATAGTCATAATGGTTGTCTTCACTTTGTGTCACCCAAGCCCAGACAAAAATATCCCAAAATAATTGTACAGGGTAAAGAGACTATATATTACGAAAAGACAACTAGGTAGATGCGTGATCGCAAAGTAAATTTATAGAAGTCGTTCAGTGGAGCTCGACTAACGACCTTTTTGCACAAAGAAGGCCTAAAGTAAGCGGAACATATGCTGTCTGCGCCAAAAAGAAATTCTCACACATTGGGCGATGAACGCGCTCCATTAATTTGATGTATTGAAGAATTTGAAATTAATTTTGTTTGGCGCTGCAAAGTCGGGACTTTGAGGCACCGTGAATAAAATAGTATGTATGCACAATTGTAAATCTCTGGAAGAAAACGAGCGAAGCGTTAAAACTGTGTGTTTCATAACTATGGTGCTGTGTGGTGCAAAAATAGGTGCTTTCAGTGAAAAATGTGAAATGCGACCAAAAAAGCGGGGTGATATAAAAACGTGAAAACTGGCGATAAATGGAGAACAAAACCCCATAGGTTTCTGTCTTTTTACCTCACACAGTACTAAACTGTCATAGAAACCCGACATATTTTAATATTTTAGACGTTGACCCATATGACGTCACTATACAGTTTTGCATTAAGCGTTGAAAATTTTCATGGACAGCAGTAAATCTTTATTATAACGTTTTTAGCGAGATTATTTCCTCAAAACTAAGAAAGGATGCGTTCCAAATGAGATCTAAAATAAAAAATTGAGAGAAAAACGTAAATTCACTTGGAGGAATTTCAAATCACGGGAAAACGTCGTATGAAGATTTAAAGCCGTATCGTTTATAACTACGGAGCTATGCAGAAATGTGTGACCTTAGACACCAATAAACATAACGGTGATGATAGATTTATCTTACAATTCTCAACTGTAATACACTGAATAACATTTTACCTAACAAATCGGATGCATCCTCCCACGTAATATACACATTGATGACTAAAACAAAACATTCAACAAAACCATATCATGTAACCCCTCATTGGAACGAGTTCTTTGAGCTCGTTCTAATGCGGTGTAACATATGGTTTTGTTGACATGTTTTTGAAAATATGCTTTCAAAAATAATCAAAATGATAAATTGTGAAATCGCGTGTAAAGGTTATCTAGCATTCTAATTTCTTATCTCATTTTTAGACTCATAAAAATGCTCTTCGTATCGAATAAAACTGTCTGTGGCTGCCTCGAACTTTTGCACTTTAAGCACGTTCATAATCAACATTCAGAAAAGACCTTGTGCTTTAACACTATAAGACCACACATGACAGATGCTTCCGAGGGTACCCATTTGAAAATTCACTTTGTTTTCTGAAACTCAATCATACTCATCAATGGCACCAAGCGTCAGATTTTTTTGCAACCGTAACATCTGACGGTATACATTTGTCTCGTCGATGTTTTTTTCTCAAAAGTTTGAAAACGTATTCTCGACCCACATTATACGATAAGGAGGGGAGGAGAGGAGCCTTTCTTCCTGCGGTCAATCAAAGTAAATGCATCTTAGGCCTAGATCTTCATTTCTCCCCAGGCATGGTACCAATATGTAGGTACCATCAACAATTTAACATCGTAGCCCTCACAATGTTTTGTGCATTTGGTAATGGGCTGCAGGTTAACCATCCAATTAGTCCTCTATAGTACATCAAACCTGGCGGATAGCATGATATTTGAACTCTTTTTGGAGTTTTAGGCCAGAAAAAGATTATAAACGCACCTGTTTTCGATCCGACAGCATTCTCGTTATCACTACCGGATGATGGCAATGTGTTCAATGTTTCGGTTGGATGTGGACTACCAGTATTACTTGCTAAAATGAAATAGATGTATGACATACTTAGCAAACCATATTAATGTGTTAATATTTAAAGACTAGATGCCATTTCTTGACGATCACATTTTCGAAGCTGGCGCAACAGGTACTGAAAGGCATTTTTGGAACAGTACCGCTACAAGACCGAATGTAGTTTCCTTGGACATCATCACCGTCGCTTTCACCGTTGTATCGAATAACACATACCTATCACATCTAGGGAGACCCCTAATGTCGAGCCTCCAAAATAAATCTAAGGCTAGGAGATTCTTTGCATCTCTACTACATACAAAAGAAAGTGTAAATATAAAATATGCCCATAGTGGCTTGGTGTACCAAATGTTCACTACGAGTGGTGAAGTGGTGTTAAGCGCGAGCCTTTGGCGCGCGGTTAACACCACTTCACCACAAGTGGTGAACATTTGGTACACCAAGCTACTTTTGGGTATGTTTTATTAAAACCATGATCGTCAGGTTAAATGTTACATAAATCAATTCACACGTGCGAATCTGTTTTTTTTTTGTTTACACGAGCACCGGTGGGTGGTACTTCCGCTGACAATTTTATCGCCGAAACGAAATAGAAAACGAAACGGACAAATTACGGGCCTTTTTCATTTTAATAACATAATGACGCACTGTTTCGAGTTATGCATGCTTTATTCACACGAGACAACGTGTGCTTGTTAATATTTGGTATCTTATGAGGTAAACTTATTTAAAAACGTAATAAATAATTACCGGTTTCATTTCAGTCTTCACGATGCGCCGAGTGATACATTTAGACAAGTTTGCATTCAAGGCGAGGTCACCAAAGGTCAGCTTGGATGTAGTTCCACTTTAGGCGTAAATTTTAACTCCTGAAATCCCATTGCTGGCGTGTTCACCATGGTTGGTGTGTAAAGCTAATATTATGTCATAGGCTTTTTACATATAGTAGAATAGATAATCAGGGTGAAAAATAAATTTACTCACGCATCTCCTGAACTTAGCAGACTTGGAATTCACATGACAGAGAATAAGCAAAATGTCCACACGTTGAGAAGATAATCCTTCTTGCAAGCGTGGACCTAAGAGAGACATTCAATGACAAATCTGATTTTTTTAAAACGAAACAAACTTCAACTCTAGAGTTGTAAAAGGTTCTACCCTTCACGTGGTAGCGGGTTCAGAATCACCAATCCACAATTCTAGAACACGTGCCTCTAATATTGATGCATATAACACATATAAATTTACACGTCCAATTAGGCCTTTGCCTAACGAATCGGCCGCACCCGACTGCGTAATTTGCAAATTCAGCAGCTGAATTTTTTTTTTTATATTTAAATAAAATCATATCATTTAACCCCACATTGGAACGGGCTCGTCGAGCTCGTTCCAATGAGGGGTCACATGATATGATTTTGTTGAAATTTGTGGGAAAAGAATTAAAAATGATTTTTAAAATAATAAATTTTGACATCGTCTGCGTTGGGTAAAGTGTTAAAGAGATGAAGTAGACTAGAAACCTGGCACGTTTGGTAGATCTATTTTTGCTGTTCATGTCGGCAAATAAAAGGAATCTGATGTAGACCTCACAGTGAGTTCATGTTCATACTAAGAGTTGACTACGTTGCTCATGTACATCTTTACGAGAATATCTTTGATATTCAGATTCTTAAATCCGGGCCAACCTTTACCAAATACTGAATCAAAGAGAGAGGGACTCACCAGAAGAAAATCCCACAAGCAACCTCGATTTAATGTTTCTTCCTGGCCTACAAAGTGCATCAACGGGTTTTGCTAAATAAAGTTAAATACTCTATTTTTATTTACACTATCGTTATACCTTTTGTGAACTGTATATTCCCAATAGAAATCTGTCCAAATGAAGAATCCTTATATTTTAGACTATGAAGTACATAATATTATGTAGCGTCAATTGGATACACTATACAACTTATCCTGGGTAGCGGTTGCCATGGTACCAAACCCTAAATCGAACTAGCTACTCTGGTACAAATACTTTTCAAATGTCAGACTGTTTCATAATCCCCAGTATTGTCCTAGTATACCCTTGTCATTCGAAAGGCCTAACCTGATACTATCTTTGATGCATTTAGTTTTAAAGAATACGACTTGAAACGGGGAAAAAAAACGAAAGGCACTTTTCTCTCAGACGGGTCCAGATTCCCAAGAAAAAACATATCCAAACTCCTAATTATTCCATCAGGAAATGTTTCTAAGACTAAAGATTTATTCCCCTATGTATGAAGATGATGACATAATCGAAAGTAGCAAACACAGAGTATTCAATATGTTCTGTTTTTCGAATAAAAATGCTTCAATCAGTTCTCTTCTCTCAAATGCTGTGAAAACCGTGATAGAAAGATCAAACAAATTTCAAACGAATTTTCCTAATTTTTTACCTTTTCAAGATTGCCCGAAAACCTGGTGGAAGATTCATTATCGGCAATTTTGTTTGAAATCTGCACAAAGAGTAACAATGTTACTCCTTTTCAATATTTTATATAGCCATATGTTTAATCGCAATGTTATAGAATACAAATAGTCGTACTGGGGAAGACAGAATATGATTGTTTGAAGGATACCGCGTGTAATGCCGGTGTACCATTTCAAACTTTCTCTTACAATCTTTGCAATCGGTAATTCCTCATACAGTGTTCATCAAGAGTATTTTCTTTCCAGATAACTGACATTTGTGTTATGAGAGAGGAAAAAGAAATTTCAATACTCGGCGAGGCATTATTTTAAAATGTGTGATACTCTGATACTCTCTTCAGAATTCTGTATTTAGCATACAAAGAATACAATGCAGCCTATAACAGAGAATAACCTAATGCAACAGTATCATGTCAATAACTCAGGATTGTTGTCCAAAAATTGCCAGATTGCAACAGCAAGCTAGTAATAATGAGTCAACAATCTAGTGTCAGGAACATAATATTCTGGTACTTTAACAGCTAATGTTTCCCCATGAGAAAAATATAATTTGTATAAATGTTTTCCCTAATTTACTTCAGTTAATTATATGTACTGTCATGCTTTACCGTCAGTCAACATTCCTTTACATTCTCTTGTATAAATGTTCTTGAAAGGGGAACTGACAGGTCCAAACGTTGTTTGTACGTTGTATTCAATAAAGTTAAAACTCGTAAGAAATGAAAAAAAAGCATTGGAATTTTGATACAAACCGTTATTTTCGAGAAAGACCCACGGCAAGAGCCTTAGCTACGAAATAAAGTCAAAATGGTACTTGAATGCACAAAAATACGTCACATAGGGAACCAGCTGAGAACCTTCTACAGATTGCAATTATTCCTTTTACTTGAAAGGCGTAGATGTGATGCAAGAGAAAATACACAAGTTGCATCTCATTAATGACATACAAGAAAGAAAGATTATGTTACCGTGAAATTTAAAACTACCTCACAAACCGCTTTCACCACCAAGAGGTTAATAAACCACAACACGTGGTTAAAAATGACAAACACGAATATTTAGATATAGACGCAAATACGAGACATATCCCGCACCTTTGCAGGTAGTATTTCGAAGGGCTACTACTCGATATCGTAACAAATACACAGTCGCGATGTTTACTTAAAACTTCTTTTTTTTTAAAAAAAATTATGCAGCGTGCATTGACTGTATCAGGATAATCAGATGAAATAATGTCCCTGTGAAATTAATTAAATAACATGATACTGATGGCAGGCTATCAAAGAAATCCCCGTAAAGCCCCCTTTGAAGCTCTAATGTAATGTATTGTTGTCCATGTTTCGTGTAAGTTTCACTATTTATAATAAAAAAATGGTCACAATAATTAAATTACCAACATAAAGATAAACAGAGGACTTCACAACACACGTGTGTTTTTAATGGAGACTTATTATTTAATATCAACGAAATTAAAAACGTAAAGGCCTGGTTACATGATTTTAGCATTTTTTGTCATTAAAATATATATTTGTGCGAAAATAATAAAAAATACCGAAACATTATTTTCTCAAAAGTTAATGTATAAGGTCTTTCTTGCGCTGGAATATCAATTAGAAACTGTCTTTTTTATTTTTAAAAGCACATGGGGTCATTATTGAGTGAGTTAGGTCGGTGTCACTTCCAATATTTACAACAAATTGAGCTTCACACTAATTTTAGCCGCCGGCCATCTTGTACCGTAGTTCTTCTAACGACCTACCTGTTACTCTATTTACATTTTGTTTCACACCTTCGGGTTCGGACGTGACTTTACATTAGAACTTCTACGATGCAGGTCACTCACTCGTATGCTCACAATTAATCTTTCCGCGGACCAATAACTGGAAGTTTCGCATCGTTTCTTTTTTATGGCACAGCATATATTAAACAAGTTCTCGAGTTATAACCAATCAAGGCGCCCATATATTAACTCTTGAAGATATACTGAACACGACACATGGCTACACAACCAACTCTAAATGCTACTCTGGGAAAGTCTTTAGTTGGTTGTTTGATAAGGCCCATAGGGACAGACACTCGAGTCATACAACAAAGTAGTCGCCGCAGACCGGACAAATGGCTAACACTTAGATAACGTCTCAGAACGATAAAAGTCTAAAGCCTCCGAGAACCTTCTCGTCTTCTCACTCCGTAATAGAATTGTTGCGCCCCCAAGGCGCATACTCAGTCTCCAGATGAACACAGCTCTTCCTACATGGATAAAGAACTGGATGCTTTATACCGGTATCGTAACTACCATCTGTGAAACACACACAATGTTGTATACAATGCTACACTGTATACACCTGTGCCCACCTCCCGGCAGTCAAAACAAATTCGAGCACGGTATTACCCACAAATTGGCATTTAAAATCTTTTAAGGACCTAAAATACTCGAATTTCAGTACATTAAACCTGTATTGGATCGCAAAACTACTACACACAATACAATAAACACGTTAAAATTGTTAGGGAGACGAATTACATAATCTTTAAGCTTCATGTCGAATCCCTCTTTTACAGAGCAATTAATTTCCTTGCCTTTACTTGTTTCGTGTATAATACTAGTACTATTGTGTTGTTCTGATTTTTGTTACTCAACTGTTATTGTGAAATGTATTTGCTTATCAACTATTGAATAAATATTGTTTGAACTAACAATTAACACGGACTTCAGCGGTGCCAAGGATCGTAAAAGCTTATTATTTTTGGATGCTTACATTACATTTACTAATACTAATAGACACTATCTGCTCTCCACACCTGATACATTCCATAGATGTGTGTCTTATCAATACGGAGCTGTGTGTGTTTGAAATTAGCGTTTTCATGAAAAACGTACAAAATGTTGCAAATAATTCGATATTTACGTCATATCTCCGGTATTTGAAGTGCGATTTTCAAAACTGTTTCAGATTTGTATATGGAACTGTGAGTACTGGAATGCCATTTGAACCAAAATGACGTAAAATATCGCTTGCTTCTATTTTAAATGAAATTTCATTTTTGACATTTGGGAACCTTTAACAAGGATGCCTTTAACATCAAATGCATCACACCAGTTGCGATCAAACCAGATTCAGATTCTTTATTCACGGTATACATATATGTAAAGTGGTTAACAGAAATAAACATATTATACAAGTATAATAAATAGCATACCACGGGGAGTGGCATAGTCAGTTTGGCTGTCAACCTGCAACTCCTGAAGGAAAGAGAAATCGCGAATAGACTGTGACCAAATTGATCAACTTGGAGCGATTCATCTAATCTATGATAGGGATGTCGGTTTTTTCGTTTCTGGGGCCAAAAAGATGATCCAGAATAAAAAAGCTAGCGGGAGGGCGGTGTTTCATTGTTGGCAGAGAGTAATCTGCTTGCCGAACTACTTACATCATCCTGGGTAATGTTCGAGAATCACAACCAGTTCCATAGTGCGGTTGGCATCGTTCCGACTTGAAAAAGGTCATAATCTTTATGATTGGGCGAGGGGTCTATGTCGGCAGAGCACCACGGGGCGCCGAGTGTCGTGAACCAGCTGATTCCAGTTAGGTCTGGGCTAATTCACCGCATGCGACTCACCATGATTAGCCAACCGACTTAACCCAGCACTTTCTCAAAAACATGTTCCAGACTCCAAATTTTTTGCTCAAGAGTATTGTTTGCAGCTTCTTAATTGCGTGTAGATCGACAACTAGACAAAAATGCAACAGGTTGCACTGGACGATGATGCCAGATTAAGACACAACGCACTAGTATGTTTCTAATGTGGGTCTGTTTACATTACTAATGGTCTACTATCCTTGATTATTTTAAAATCTAATAAGTGCAATTTGGGCAGTAGGGTTTATCGCAACGGACAAAAATCGAAAATGCCGAAATGAATGTAGAAGTTAATATTTTCTTAAACGTATCCCTATAACGAATATTTTGAACTGTATCGTCTAAAGCGTTCCATAGTTTCGGGATGGCGTATAGAGGAAGTTTATCTAAGGATCGTGTATGTGTAGTTTCTATGTATAGGTGTCCATACTGCCGGGTTTTCCTACCAAATGGATTGTCAGTAACCTTAAATATATCGTTAACGCAATTATTAATGAATCAATATTGTTTAACCAAATATAACGTTTCAAAGCCGGTAATCTGCCATTTTGCCAGTCATGCGCGAACAGCAGTGCATGTAATTTAAACAAATCATCTACTTTGAGTATTTTATTTTTCTTAAATAAAGGGTCTATATGGGAATTGTATTTTTTGTTATTTATTATTCGTAATGAACGCTTTTGAATGACAGCTAGCTTATTAGTTGCTCTTGAATTGCTCCATGCTAAAATCCCGTATACCAAATAGCTATGAACCAGGGAGTAGTACAATGTTTTCAAGACTCGATGTGGGAGAATTCTTTTTACTTTATTGCGCCTATAATCTGCATGCGCTATTTTCGAGCATAGCCGAGATATATGAATTTTGTATGATAAGTGTGTTCATCAATGCTTATTCCCAGAAATTTTAAAGATTTTTCTGTCTCAGTTTTCCCGATTTTGCTTATGTTTTGGTTATTTATTTTTATCTCTTGACGAAAATTATTATTCCTACTTTTATTTGGATTAAGTATAATATAGGGGGTGTTTTTAGCATTCAACAGTAGTTGGCTCGCCGAGCACCATTCCCTCATTTTTTAAACTTCATCGTTGAAATACTGTGTTATGGCGTTCCCGACTGAGCATGAGCAGTGTACATCGGTATCCTCCGCAAAGGATACTAAGTTGAGTGATGTTGAGTTGCTTATATCGTTGATATATACAAAAAAGAGTAGGGGCTCAAAATTGAGCCCTGTGGAACATCACAGCGCTGTCTGACTAAGTCAGATTTATGTGTTTCGTAGATAACATACTGAACCAATTATTGGCGAGGCCTCGGATGCCATACTTTTTATAAATCTCCATTTGTACCAATTCAAAAATCGATTGAGCAGTCTGTGAAATAATGTAATTTCATGCTTGTAGTTTCGGTGTTGTATGGGTCACAAAATGGCCGATATCTCAAAATGTCAGAATTTGAAATGACGCAGAAATGTCGAAAATGACGTTAACTCGAACATTTTCAGAAATAAGGACCTTTCCTGTACACGAGAAATCAAAGACTTTTAAAAATGAGATTTTTACGCCAGAATATTATAACTGTGTCGTCATTAATAACGAAGTATTTGTATTTAAGTATTTGATAAAACAGCCATCTAACAAGTTGTGTTTGAAGGTTTATGGGTGTAGCATAAGTAACTAAGAAGTTATTTAGTTCGTAAATGTGGAATTTGTAGGACAAATATTTGTTAAACTTTGTCTAAATTGCAATCGACGTAAAAAGGTGAAAACTGTCGCAAAATCAAAACAAAAAAAAATAAATAAAAATTTAAAAAAAATAAATAAAAAATAAAAAAAACAATGCATTTTTAATGTGTTGATCTCGACAATATAACTATGCTTTCATAAAAATCGGACTAACCTTAAATAGTTTGGCCTCTGTCACGTCACCACATAGTTAGGCCATAACCGTTGAGAATTTCCCACGGCGGAAGTACGTGTTTAGATTTGTTTTTTCTCGGAGACTGTATTTTAAAAATTTCAAAAGTATACACCTAAAATTGAGCTTGAAATTGAAATGTTTCTTTCCCAGTTCATTCTGACAGTGGGTGGAATTTTGAAAAAAGACATTTAAGTTTTATGATTGTTAACATGGGTACCCATTTTCCTGATTGTGTGTGAAGCAGAAGTATCCGAAAGTCCTTTAAAGAAAAAAAAGCCTTATAACAACATACCATTTGAACTTCTTTGATTGCTACAATAAATGCGATACAGAAACCGATGTCGAAACACTTTCGCTCATCATATCAACCATCGGGTGATAAACATATTACAGTGACGAATATATACTGTATCATTCAATCGTGAAGGGAAGTGAATCAGTGCTTGTTTACCTTTGTAAATAGGCTATATTTTACTGTTAAAATAGGACCCATTCACTAATGCATGGATGGAAATCCTCGAAAATGGGCATCAGGCGTATAAACGATTGACTAAACTTGACTTTATCTCCATATAGCAGTCACGACAAGTCACTGTGCAGAAATATGTGGCCTTAAACATCAATAAAGAAATAAATAAAATATATATAAATCGGCAAATAACTCAGCTCGGTACATTATCAGTCTCTCAAATTACACGCTCACCTGTCAAGAGAGGATTGTTTTCGGACGGTCTCAAATCCGTATCTGTACGATGGAGGCCTACCAAAACACTCCTCAACGCGGACATACAACTTATGTGTAACAGAATGTGACTTACAGCACACTCCACTCTATCCAGCGAAGGAGTTTATATTACTTTAACTGTACATGGTGTCACACAGAGCATGGAAATGTTGTCGCATTGTACGCAAGCTAACTGGAAATGCTACAATTTACACTGACCTCCCGAGTAGGGCTAAGCCCCAATTTGAGCTCTTCGAACACCGACAAGCACCCAGTAACTGACACATTGGAATACAAGAACACGTACAACAACCTTCAATATTTCAATAGCTGTAACGGAATCGACCATGTGAGTTTCCTTTCTGTTTACCAGCTCTCATTGAGCTCTCCACTAAACACAGAGAAGTCCATGGTCTTGTAAACAAATACATAATGATAGCCACTTTTAACCAATATTACAGCGCCTTCACGATGTTGACTTCGCCAGTCGAGTAAATCTTTCTACTCTCTTTTTCTGATGAATTTCAATGGACTCTCCGTAATACTATACGTTGAATACAAATACAAACACTGACGAATTCCACAAAGAAGTCAGGTCTGACACTTTAATACAGACACAAACCGATAATGAATGATTTGAAACGGTTCACATGATCTATTAGGGAGCTCTGTAAAACAAGATATAATAGAATATGAATGATGACTATGATTCGAAAGCATCGAGTTTTGGGGCACGCCACAGCTTAAACTTAATGGATGCGACTGGAGCTAACTGTATTCTACGTATTTACTTCGGTCAGACAGGTAGCTACGACACCATTTGTTACAAATTCCCCGAATCGCGTAAAATGCAATTTTATAAAGTAAAGTTTCATGACTAATTGTGTCGAGAGCTTTTGACAAATCAATGAATAAAACTAAGGTAGAGTATTTTGACGACTTATTTTTGCATTCCGCAACGCGGTTAAGAAAATGAATGATGAGGTGTATCGTTGAATGTGCTTTCCGGGAGTTATATCGGTGCTTATAGAGAACATCAAATTCTCTCAAAAAATTTGTTATATTCTAATTCGCGTTGCTCAAACGTTATTTATAAAATAAACTAAACACATTCTTGCAGTAAGCGTGCCAAGTGCAACAAGCTTTAGTAACGAGGTATAACGTTTCTTACAACATATGTATTGCAACAACATGTAACCAAATACATCATGCCCTGGGGACAATGTGAAGGCGTGTTGGGCGGGTGGGTGATATTGAAGACCAAGAAGAAACACTGTTGGATCGCGGAACGGGCAAGATTCAAATGACCAGAAAAAAACTTTATTGTATAACAACAGCTGCCATGATAGCACGGATTGCGAACAATTCATCCAGGCGATAGCAACACGGAGAAAAGCGGGTCTATGTTATTGGGCAGACATCCACCGACACTATGTAAATACAGTGTGTTCAAAACAACCCTCGACCACGCGATGCATGTAATACGTGACTTTTATAAATAAATTTTGTCTCGTACACATGGCCCGTTTAAGTACCTTAGAGAAGGCGAATAAGATACTGATTGGCCTGTAAATTTTGAAGAAAGGCATAACTTTGGCTAATTGCATTTTATGAGGAACTATTTATTTATTTATTTATTTATTTATTTATTTATTTATTTATTTATTTATCCTGACATGTAATAACCAGCTCTAAATGATAGAAAACCATTCAGTTTTCTACTTAAAAAGCGTGTGAAATATTCATCTATTCAGCATTCACATGTGTAGCTGCTAATTAACACAATTGTTTGCATTTGATTCAAAAAATGATTATAATCTCAATATAATTCGACACTGACAGATTTGCGAAGCAAATCGAATTATCCATTTTAATGAAAGCCCATGTAAAGATATAGAAGGATCGGGTAGGGCTAGTGACGTCGTATTCACTAAATACTGAGCAGATAATTAAACATGTCTGAACCATGATGCTGCAAAACTCCCTGCACGGATTAAGGAAATCGTTTCTAAAATCCCAGGTATTAACCGACTTCCACTGAACACAATTTATTTGCATTGCTTAGCTCATCATCATCGTTATTCTTCTTAAACAAATCACCTTAGCACAAGTCTGCTCATGAGCCACCATCATTTACTTTACTGGTGGAAAAAACTACTCTCTTTGAAGTCGATAGCTATTTAACTCTGAGAAAAAGTGTACGGAAATCAGTCGATTCCCGTGAAGTTCCACAGTTCATTATCATATTTTACGAGTTTGCCAAAGCATTTTCTTGGAAGAATGCACATTTTGATTACAAAACCGTTTTATTGTTAGTTTTCGAACAAATTGTTCCATTCTGATGAGGTTCTCCAATATATGTATGTACTTAACGATAATTGTGTGGAGAACTCACCACACCCCGTTTAATACTGTCATATTATGGACATATTACGGCCAAAAATGGCGTCTAAGGCATTTTGCATCACCATTTGTCCACTTTATTATAAACTGAAGTGTTTGTCAGGCGACGGAGCAAAACACACATTAACTGATCATTCTTACAGGATAGATTATTTGGACCGTCCACCCCAATGCTGCACTTTCAGGGGAAAAAATGTCAAAGTGCTGATTTTAGGCACACGCCCTATTTTGTGCTCAGATACATAAGAACATGTGTTATTATTTGGAGAGTCAACGTAGAGCGCGAAACATTTTTAAAGCACAGACCCGATTAAGGACCATACACAAGGAAAACACCACAACAACAAACTTAATGTTCTCACTCTGTCCGGTACAAAGTTTAGCTTACGATTATCGGGGGTTTTAATACATGGGGTTGCATTCCTCAAAATGTAGATATTTCAGGATGAACAGGCGCCAACGAGAACAGTATACACCCGACATGAAAAAGACTAATCTATCGTAAAGGACTAATTAGCATTCATTAATGAATCAAAAACAGAAATAGTGCAATTTGAAAAAATCGGGACAGAGGAGCCTACAGAAAATGGACTGATTATGGAACAAAATGAAGTTGCGGTTTCATCGCATTTGGAGAAATCTAGTTCCAAAGCAACGGAAGTAAAACAGTTGGGGGATGAAATACAGACGATGCAAGGTAGCATTATATTGCAAGGAAGCATTATATTGCAAGATAGCATTATATTAACGTTGAACATTATTGATGGGTACTAGTTTCACCGGGTGTTGAAGGAACAGAAAACGTTGCTGGTTTTGAAGACGATGGCATTCGTGAATTATTCTGCGAAGCTCGTGTTGTATATAGCTCTGTTGATGTTGGATGAAATGTTGCAGACTGTTTCGTAGGTACCAATTCCGAACTAGTCGGTGTTGCTTCATCTGGCGTTGAAGACAGTGTTGTGTGTGAGTTATTTTCAGCTGAAGTAAAAAAAGATGTGTGTTTTTATGTCAAGGTCGTGAACAAAATTCAAGTTTGTTTCATAATTTTCCAATTATTCAACGACAGGGGATGCATGTATTTACAAAATACAGCGCGAGTGTTGATAAAGAACTATAAGAAACAACCTAAAACATTGCCGTTTGTCTTAAATCGCAGTACATCGATTCCACTGAAAATAACAATTATTCTAATTTTCACTTTTTATATTTCACGCTCAAAGAGACAATTTCCGTTCAGCTCCACAAACAGGCTGGTTTTACTTATTCAGTTGTTTGGGGTTATTTTCTGAAAACTGATTCGTCTACTAGATATTAGTATATACGATTGATACTCTCCAAAAACAAAGTTTGAGCGAGGATAACGCAGAAGAGATTATCTTCTCGGACTGTCAGAATTTTGCCACGGCCTCCTTAGATGCCAATCTACGAGCCTGAGTCCATCTCGAATAGCACCACCAACACCATGCCGGCCGCCGTTGGTAGAGAATGTAAGGGGTGCCTCACTGCGGATGGTTGTGAGTTCTTCCCTCGGCTAAGCCTTTAAGAGAAGTCCTAAACCGATTCGGCTAACCGTAGGGTTAGATAGAGTTGTGTCCCGTTTGTATAAAACACTGTAGTTTTCAGCAGCTGTTTGGAGAAGCTCCCGATGCTGAGAACCTCCTCTCCACACCACCGACTCTGTCGAGACTGCCGTTTTGGCAACGGTGTTCACGTCGCGAGTTATCGCGCCACTGTTGCGCACATCGAAGTCAACCTCAAACATTGTACTTTGTTTTGCAAATTTATTTTTCTGTTTATAATTTGTTTCACAGTTTCTTTGTATTACAAATATCAAACAATATGTTGAATATTGTGGGAGGTAGTCCATGATACGTAAATAGGCGATGTCTTCCAGTCAATGTGGACGGAAGCTAGACCCATACCGAAGACTGAAAGATCTCTCGTGTATCTAGGGTATACGGCAATCATTTGTGATAATAAACTAAATGTCGGCGACTAACCAAAATCAACAACTGTGGGTGCGTTATCCTAAACTCAGTGTTCAAGACAGCGAAGTCATTGTACCTGTCGGCACCTGTCTCGCTTCCATCATTAGTCTGAATTCGGCTAACGCTGACAGGACCAAATTCCAGAACATAAAACGTGCCGTGGTCAGGAAAACCATAATCAAGACCAGATGGTTTTTAAATCACAAAGCTAATTTCCAAAAGTCTGTCAACGAAGCACAGCCATCCTCAGAGGCGGCGGAAAGAGGGGTGGGCACAGGAGACACGTGCCCCTCCACTTGTTTTCCACACACATGTTGCGTGGTTATACAATGATTTAAAATGTGCGCACGAAAACGTGTCAATATACAGGCATTCCTGTAATATAGTATTTGCAAATCGAAGCAACATTTGTCAAAAGAATCTCACCTTCGGTCGCTTCAGTCTGTTTCTTCTACTACACCCATCTTCCAACCGGAAGGCTAGCCTTCGGATTGGGTGATGATTGAAGTAGAAGAAATGGACAGGATAGTGACCACTCTGCGACATGCTCATCTAAACGAGAGACTATAGTATGTCACTGTACATTTACTGATATACGATTGTAACCTTTCTACCACTGAGCCTAACTATGGTACCCCGAAAAATGGGCTCCTGCAAAAATGAAAGGGGAAATTTGTGGGGTAGAATTGCTTACAAAATATTGTTCACGTCATCTCTCCTGTATGTGACGTTTTGGTTTTCAAAATGTTTACAACTTTGTATTCGAGACAATGAATATTGAAAGGTCACATGGTTAAACATTTCAAAAGCTGATTTTAATTTTGAAGTTTGTTGCACGTCTGTCAAATTTGACGTCATTTTTTCAGTTTGTTGCATCAATGAGCATAAAACCGTTCGTAGTCTTCATTTCAACGAAATGTTGGACTGCGCGTTTAGTTTGTATAGCGGTATCGTCTGCAGTTGTTAGGTTAGCAGGGTTACCAAATGGGAGGTTTGTAAGACATAAAGTGTCGTTAAAACGCTGAAAATGACGTAATATTAAAAATCCCAAAACATGGAGGTTTTTATTTTTCTAGTTCGAAAACATACTAAAATGTAATGGCAGTCAGGCTAAGTTTACTTTTTGCGACGTTGATGCCCTACCATCACGGCAGCGGCAGGCAATACAAATGTTTCGTCGGCTGAAAACTGATTGGATTTTTAGGTATGGTTTTTGTTGGAAGATATATTTTCGAAATTTAGAGAGTGAATATTCAACAAGCTGGCCGATATGAAATGTTTAAGAAAAAGACGTAGAAATGACGTTATTTCGTATAAATATATAAACTTGAAATTCTAACAAATGTATTTAATAGAACCATCGCGAAATTAAAAGTTGTGCAATGTCGTGTGTTGTATTCATAATGAGATGTACATTTTAGAAAATCGGGTGTTCACAAAATGGAAGGGTGTACCTCCAACGTTGTTCACGCCATATCTTTGGTATCTGAAGTATTCTCAAAATTCCGTCATTTTTTATTCTGGAGCAAGCATACTAAAAAGCACCTTGATTTCAGGTTTATGTAGTGAAATTTAATTTCGACGTTTTCCAACCCACGGTGAGACTTTACGCTTCAGCGTTAAATATTGTGTGACAATGTAATACAAACTTGCACAAGACATCACTTGAACTATTCATTTGGATGTGTGTTAAATATTATAGTGGTACACGTTGCAGTTTGTGGGGTGGGGGTATTTTTCACAAAATAGGAGCGGGGGGGGGGGGGGGGGGGGGGATGGGTAGTGGGGGTTCCCGACGTTGTTTACGTCTTATCTCCGATATCTGATGTCAGAATTTCAATTTTTTCAACTTTGCATTCAAGGTCATAAATCCTAAAAGATCACATGATCAAAACTGGAATTTAATTTTCACGTTTTCGGTACTTCTGTCACATTTAGCGTCATTGCGTTCAGTGTATTGAGTCAAATAGCATAAAACAGTGCCATGTCATCATTTCAGCTTTCAGTTGCGCTATGTATTTAATTTTTATAGCGGTATCTTTTGTAGTTGCTGCGGTAGGGGTGTTAAAATGGGAGGGGCGTAAAACATTAACGTTAAAAACATAGAAAATGACGTTAAATAAATGATCTTTTTTATTTTTTGAACACTACAACATAATTAAAAATACATGCAAATAAATCGAAAGTCACTTTTGCGACGTGAACACCCTACCGTCTCCACAACGGCAGGCCAAGGTGCATTTTCCAACAGCTCAAACATGATTGCATTTTGATATGTTCTTTTTTGTGAAAGTAACTTTCCAAATTTGAAGAGTGGGCGTTTAATAACCTGCCAGATATTAAAGATTGATGAAAAAAGATACTGTTTTTGAATAAAGGTTGAATTTTGACATTCTAACAATTGAAATTAATAGAAGCATCGTGAAACTGACGGTGTGCAAACTGTCCTGTTTGTGTGTATTATTCGTACGGAGTTGTGCGTTTTGGAAAAATGTCCAAAATGCCTCCTAAATCCGAAATGATGTAAAAATGTGAAAACTGTTGATAAATGGAAAAATTAAAAAACTGTTTTATTCTTATTTTTTAGCTCGACAATATACTAAAATTTGATGAAAATCGGCCGACATTTTATTTTTTGTGACGACGACGTCACTAACGTCACCTGAAATTTCGGTCATAACCGTTGAGAATTTTCCGCGTCGGTACCACATTTTTAGATATGTTTTTTTTCATTGGAGACGATATTAACCAACGTTAATATAGGGTGGCTTGATATAGACGTTGATTATAAAAGGTAAAAACAAAAAAAGGTATTGTTTTGGAAAAAGGAGAAAATATAAATCAGGTTCCACTGCTTTAAATTACAATTATTGTTTACTGCTGTGCCAACTTTCGTGAGTGTAGCTTTACACTTGTTGAAATGAGTGGCTGAATAATAAAAAATAAAAAAACACAAGAGTAACGCTAACGCGTGTGCTGATGCCCCCGAAGGTAGCAAAGTCGGACTTGCATGTAAATAAATAACTTCTGAATGTTTGAAGAGAATTGGTTCATCCAAACAACTTTGAATGAACGCAATTAAAAAACACTACGATTCTTGTGTCATCCATATTTATATGAATATATCGATATGTAGAAGGTTAAAATGACATGCAAACCTGCCCTGCAAACATAGAGCAGTACAGAAATAGTGAACTAGAAAAAATTGGGATAGTGGCCTAAAAAAATCGATCTGGAACCAAAATCACTATAATTCTTGTGTCATCCATATTTATATGGATATATTGATATGTAGAGGTTAAAATGTCATGCAACCTCCACTACAAGCACTGGGCCGCAGAAAAATAATGAACTAAAAAAAATGGGCAGCACTTTGCCCTATAGGCTATGGTACAATTTACCTTAGTCAGAAACAGAGGCCAAAAATAAACAGGGGCCATAACTCTACCAAACATGAATGGACGAGACGCAAGGTACGAGGGCATCCGTTCCCCCAAGACCTTGACTCAGGTAAGGCTTCAAGATAAAAGTGCCAAAGTGATCTGAAACATCAGATGCAATTATTCCGGAAAAGGCTATTTGTGAAAAAAAAATATTGGAAAAGATATCATCTATCAGAATATTAGAGTGATTGATTACTTTAGTTGCCTTTGTTATATAAGGTAAGAATCCCCGACTAAACATAATATCGACATATTCTTCCGTCTTGGGCTGTGTGCCTGCTTTTAGAAGGTCGTCGAGAAAAGGTTTCTGAGGTCGATTTTCCTGGTCTAGAATCCGCAAATCATTTTCCCGATGGGATCGCACCCTCGACCGTTCAAACAGCCGTTGGCGAACATAGGGGGTCCAGAATCCGCAAACCGCTTTTTCGATGCTGGTATGGAATCCGCAAAACGTTTTTTGCTTGCGTTCACCAACGATAGATCGAAGATCTGATCCGCGATGGAAACGTCAACAAAAATTTTTAAATTTACATTTTCTTCAAATTTCATACATTTTGTTACTTTTGAGCGATGTGTCGAATGTACACGTTCGCCAACGGATGTTTGAACGGTTAAAAGTGCGATCTGTGAGCCTCAAAACAATTGTGGATTCTGAACCACCATAAAAAACGCAATTTTTGCCATTTTTTGCACTCTGTACACGATTTAACACTGAATCCCTATGGCGGTACACGTACATGTACGTGTACGTGTACAGTTTTTTGGAAAAGTGGTCTGGAATCCGCATATATTACCTACTCTTGCAGTCGTTTACATAATGTTTGAATAGGGATTCGTCATTGACGGACAAAGAACAGACTTCATTATTGTAGAGCCGCTCAAAATCATACTCTGCGTTTACCTGTACCTTGCCGAGTGTAATACCACACGGCATTAACCTTAGCAATCCACCCTGATCTCCAACCGGGTAGACATGCATTACATTCCAAAGGACTATGGTTGGGGAATATATCCTTCCAAGACTCGCAAAGAAGAATGTCAAAACCGGGGGCCCACTATAGTTTTGATATGGATTGGGCGTCACTTCTGCTACCATTTTTGTCACTGGTTGTTGCAATAATAACATGCAACTAGAAAATTGTGTTTCCGTAGAATCTCAGGCTCACCGTGCTTGATAAAAAAACTGAAACTATCCCTATCCAAGTTATCCAAACTGAGAGAAGGTTTATCGAAGACCTAACCTTATAACAGCAAGTTTTCTTATCATTCATCTCTACACACCGGGAAACAAAGATTTTAAAGTTAACCCTCACACAACTGATCGAAAACAGTAACTAAAGTTTGCCAAATTTCTTATTTTGTAACGGTACCCTTACTCTATCAATCACTGTGCTAAATTAAATGCCAAAAACAAACTTGAACCATAGATTTGTTTTACGGTGACCGTGGCATCTTCCTATGCTAAACTTGTGATCATATATGAGCAGCTGTATATGGATTTTAACTTGGGAAGTTGTGCCACTTTGCTAAAAATCCCAAACCACAGCCCATTAACGGTCGATGGGTGTTAAAAGTAATGGCGCTGCTCGGTTATATTATGATATGAAAGTAAGAGATTGTACCTTCGGAAGTGCTCTGTTGTCCATGTTGGTGATGTGGCACACTGTGATTCCTGCCAGTAGAGTCGGGAATTACATACAGTATAATTGTAATGTTTCCTTCCCCAAACGCCAGTGGTGGTTTGTACACGGACATGTCACAAGAATGACCTGATAGCCGTGGTCTCCAATTTTCCAGACGGCATACTGCCATGTCCAGCTTCTAACTTCAAATTTGTGGGAAAGCAGTCGGGTTATCTCGCCTGAAATTGCCGTTTTGGGATTGGAAATTAGAATTACGGACATCGAAAAGTTTTACAATTCCCACGATTAAATAAAATGTTCAAAGGTTACAGTATGGAGGCGCATGGCATCGGAAAGTTCAATATATTTTCTTTGAAGTGATTGTTCAATGTTGCCATTTCACCATCTGAGTTTTGTTTTCCCGTCACTTATAAAATGTACAAGTGCAATCATGCTAAAAATGTTTAGAAACAGTGTTTCCATTGACTTTTGACCATTTTCTGTTTTGAGTTTGACAGATAACTGGTAATGCATTAATTCGGAAAATATGCTCTTGTGTCTGCTGCCTAGTAAAAATATCTATAAGACCCAAGTCTTGATTTTTGTTCCTTTGATGTCCAAAATTCTGTATAATCTTACTTTTCTCACACATCGGCCAATTGTCCGTGAAGCAATTAGCTGATGGTATCTCAAAGTCGACAAAGGATAGTCGATAAGTAGCGATAACCGTATATTGAATTAGTCAGCTGAAGTGGAAAACGGAGTTTGGATGAAGCAACTATTCGTGAACGGTGACATAAAATTTCATGGAACCCTCCCCCCCCCCCTAAAATTGATTGAGAGCGTTTTGACGAGAGGAGGTAATTTTTGGACTTTGGTCTTCTTCAAGCTGGTGCGAAACGGCGCCGGGGTGTGGGCGGCGGACTGCCCCACTCTGAAATAGTGCCAGTTAAAACTTATAATTCAGTGCCATGAATGGATAGATGAAACTCGATCCCATTCGTTTTTTCAAGAACGTTGCCGGTGGACCCCGACACTACCCTTAAAACTTAAATAAAATTGAACAGAAATTGATGTCGAAAAAGATGCAAATGGGCTGATTGGACATTAAATTGAAGACGATCCGAACTTCAGAAACAGTCCTCTTTTACAACCAACTTTGTAATAAAAGTTGCAAAATGTAATATTTATTACAAAATGCAACTACTTGGACGGGAAAAACGTTGCAATATGTAATAATTATTACAAAATGCAACTACTTGGACGGGAAAAACGTTGCAAAATGTAATAAACTTTTTTTTCAAAGGGGCACTTTTTTTCAAAGGGGAAATCGAAAACGAATTCGTGTTATTATACAATTTTTAAAATAAATTTGTGTCTCTATGATTCTACGACTGTCTTCGGGTATTTTATACGATTTTCTACGTGTATTGAGCGAGTTTCGTATATGTCCGAAATTTTATTACAAAGTGCAACTACGTGGACTGGAAGGACGTTGCAATATTTAATATTTATTACAAAATGCAACTACATGGACTGGAAAAACGTTGCAAAATGTAATAAATGTTAAAACTGCAACTACATTGACTGGAAAAAACGTTGCAAAATGTAATAAAATATTTTCAAGCAGAGCAATCAAACTAATTCATTGTATTATACAATTATTAATAGCAAATTGTATCTGAATGTCTTAACCAAATGCTGTCAATGTGTGTTGTTTGTAGAGATGTCCACTGGTGATCAGTATAGTGGCGATGACAAGAAATGGCTAGTGATCGTCTATGGTGATGATCTCTAGTGATTGTTGGGAACAAGATAAGGATTTGAGGGCTATGTGTACTAGCCGCACTGAGGCCTCTCCTCGCTCCCCCCCCCCCCCCCCCCCACATCCTCATACGAGGAGATGATCATTGGTGGTCGCCATTGACGATCAACAGGGATGCCTAGTGATCGTTTATGGCGATCTCTAGTGATAGTTACTGGCGACCATTAGTGATCATATCCCTGTATGAGGATGAGAGGGCTGTGAGGTGAGGCCTCATTGAGTCCACACCTCATTGCCCTCACATCCACCCCGCGCTCCCAACGATCTTTGGGCTTTCGGATTTTCGAATTCAATTCCTAAATTTAATATGAGAAATGATTACAAGTAGTCTTTTTACCAGTTGTAGTATATGTAGTGCTCCCCTGATTCTGAGGTCTTGAGAAATAATACTAATAAGAAGAAAGCGTGTGAAAGCTTAAATTAATATTGCTATTTGTACCTCATATGCCCGAAACAACTGAAATCTGATCCGAAAAAAATAACCATCTCCTTTGCTGCTTGTGTTATTTTCTCTTGGTGTTAAAATGATATAGAAAAGTATCTGAAATTATCAGTTCACTAGTTTCATGAAACTTCAATTGTTCTGCGCATAGTGTTGTCTTTCTAGCCATCCCAAAATTGCTGTCGCAACTATACTTTACAAAAATAACATATTTAAAATTTGTCTGGAACAGTTTAAAATTTTTAACATTTTTGCCTACTCATCAGACACTTCTCTCTGAATAAACGATGACAACCTTGTCGACTTAACAGTTTTAAAACTCAGAACCTTTTAAATCCATTCAATGAAACTGTTCTTCTTTCACTAAGTTTGGAAGACTTGGCACTTCGTGATAACAAAAGCGCACAAGCCATTTCTGTAGGAAAACGTCAATCCAATCTGCTGCTATCCATTTCTTTGCTAGGCGCACGTTGCTGCTATATGAAGTAAATTGCAGTCATTTCATAGCCCCCAGTTTAAAAGATCAAAACCCAACAGAAGACGCTCCACCAATTACCGCAACGGTTGACATCGTTGGGAAGAGGATAAATCACTGTTAGGAAGCCTGTTTTCTGGGCATCGTCATTAACAAGAACCTGACCCTCAAGACGTCTTGTGATAAAATAACCAGCAGAGCAATAGCCCGCGTGTGCCTTCTCAAAGGCCTCGATGGTTCTAATAGGAAAGATGGGGGGGGGGGGGGGTGATAGAGTCTCTATTCTGAGGCTCTTCGTAAGCTTTGGCAGGCCTTTTACGACTGTGCTGATGTAGTCACACACACATATTGTGTTAGCCGAATAAAGCGCACCAAGTCAACGGGATACGAGCCCCCAACCTGGCTCTAAAGGTGCTCGGCACACCCGCACCACTCAACTGAGAAGAATCGGGTCTTGAAACACTCCACGAGCGCCCCACCAACCTTGGGGAAAAAAACCCTCACATCTAATCGCGAACGATCTCATAAAAGGATACCAAAAGCTTGATAGAATCCACCCCGGGTGGAGTGGTGTCTGGGAATGGGCGTGTCATGTGCACCTAGGACTTCGGGCTCAGCTGTAAACTAAAAATCACCCTTCTGGTTGTCGCCAGAAGCGTTAAGGTGTCTGACTTACGGCACAAACAAAGTTATTCATTCTCTTGCCCCCTTGCATGCCGGACACGCTAGTGGTATGTTATGTAACCAACTTATCCTCACCCACATCCGGATCCCCGCTTCTCCAGGACCCCGGCACCCCAATGTCCTGTCGCTAACTCAACAACTATAGTTTCAATGGCCAACTCTAGTTACATGGCTTTGTACAGTGTGCACCGCTTGCATCGCTGGCTGGTGTAGATGCTTAATGCATGGTGTATGTTAATGGAAAAAACAGGTATTAAGAGTGGGGAACTGTTAGAGGAGCTATGGCGCCGGCGACGTCTTAGTGGGCGCACTGTCGTTGTCCGCGTAGCTGAGTTTCAGGACGTTGTTCGGGCCCAGCGGTAGGGCTGTGCCGTTGAGTAGCCCCGATTCTAGATTAGTACGCCTGCTTTTGGGATGGGATAGCTGCGTTTGCTGGCTCACTCGACCAGGCTCAGTGATTCAAGACGCTCAATATCAACGGAAAAGTAACCGACATCCCTGGTGACAATGTCAATTCCCTTCAGCACTCGGAGTGATGCCACATGAGCGGTCTAGGTCTGGACGCCGTAGCCCGAGACGCGAGTAGAGGGCGCCTGTGGTTCGCTTCGGTGACTCCAAAAGGTGGATGAGTATTGTGGACTCCTCCTTATTTTTTCTCCGTCTCATGGGCCGGTGGCTCTTTGTGTCTTGGGGGCCTTCCCAGATCGCTTGTTCCCGCATGCCTTGTTTACGATTTTGCATGAAAAATATTATATATGTAATTTTGGATGTAAGTGGAGCTCGCGCCCATATGGACGGCCACGTGCGCCTTCATTGCGCGTAACCACCATCCACCCCCTACCCCCTCTCCCCCCCCCACACACACACTCAAACAAAATTAAAAACACGTTGTTCACCCAAAATGTTCAGCTGCTTCTCTCCAAATGTCTTAATTCATTTCAACGAGGTAGGAGCGCGGTGGCACATTGACTATATTGTCGAACCTTCGACCGAGGGTTCAAAAGTTCGATCCGGGTCCGTGTCACTCACCCTGTGTCTTTGGGCAAGACACTTAATCCGGATTGCTTATGTGGGAACACGGTGGCAAAGTGTGCACGCCGATGGTGCACACGCCTTCAACCAATGCTAACTCAAGTTAGTGCTTTGGAGAGTCTGACAGTTACTCGCCGCTGTTCGACGGTTCTATCCTAGTACTCCGGCTTCTTCCACCGCCACCCTAGCTGTTGAAAGCGTCGTAAAACGTCAATAAATAACAGTGCGTCAAAGCCTAGTAAAATCAATACACAAATAGCAAACCACTACGTCCACCAGACGTTTACATGTTGGTCCTCGATTTATAACCCCAAATCTGAAAGAGTGACATTTCTATAAATCGCAGCGCCACTGTGTCTGGTGGTGATTTGCTTTTGCGGTTAATCTGGTTCTGATCCTGTCAAATCTGAGATACCTATGATCTTCGGTGATCGTTGGGAGCGAGATACGGATGTGAGGGGTATGAGGTGAAGACTCCATGGGGTCTCTCCTCACAGCCATCTCATCCTCATACAGGGAGGTGATCACTGATGATCACCAGTAACGATCACTATCACCATTGAACATCTCCCCGTATGAGGATGTGAGAGGGGTGAGGAGAGGCCTCAGTGCGGCTAGTACTCATAGCCCTCTATCACATCTCTCTCCCAACAATCACTTGAGATAGCCATAGACGATCACTAGTCATTTCCTGTCATCGCCACTATACTGATCACCAGCGGTCTTCTCTGCACACAACACACATTGGCAGCATTTGGTTGAGACATTCAGATACAATTTGCTATTAATAATTTAATAATACAATGAATTAGTTTGATTGCTCTGCTTGAAAATATTTTATTACGTATTGCAACGTTTTTCCAGTCGATGTAGTTTCAGTTTGTAACATTTATTACATTTTGCAACGTTTTTCCAGTCCATGTAGTTGCATTTTGTAATAATTATTACATTTTGCAACGTTTTTCCAGTCCAAGTAGTTGCATTTTGTAATAAAATTTCAAACAAATACGAAACTCGTTGAAATACACGTAGAAATGCGTATAACATACCCGACGACAGTCGTAGAACCATAGAGACACAAATTTATTTTAATAACAACATGAATTAGTTTTTGATTTCCCCTTTGAAAAAAAAGTGCCCCTTTGAAAAAAAAAGTTCATTACATTTTGCAACGTTTTTCCCGTCCAAGTAGTTGCATTTTGTAATAATTATTACATATTGCAATGTTTTTCCCGTCCAAGTAGTGGCATTTTGTAATAATTATTACATTTTGCAACTTTTATTACAAAGTGGGTTGTAACAGTACTCCCATATTTGAGATCTTCAGGCCGCAAATTGAGGTGGAATGTGTTAAAAATATGACATTTCTGCCTTATTAAGACAACCAGAATGGGGAAGGGTTAAGGCTGAGGTCTCCACTTACAAAAGAGCAAGAATGTTTATTTTCCAAATCTTCACAAGGAAGACAAAAATTTTAAAGTTAACCCTCTTGCAAATGCCCCGAAATAGTAACCAAAGTATGCAAATTTTGATATTTTTCTAACAGATCCCATGTGCACGCAGGTACAACAGGCATTGTTTTAAAAATTTCAAGATAACTTATAACAGCAAAACAGTTTGTCAGTTAATGATCTATACGCCTGTTCAACAGATTTACATCTATGTCTTTCCAGATGCTGGAAAGGTGAACTTAAAGTGCGTGAATTTTGTATAAAATAAGACACCACTCATATTCAAGTTACAGAAAGAGGGTGAGGGTTAAGTCTGATATTTAAACTTATCATAGCAAGTTTGTTGAATAGATATTTCTGTACATGACAAATCAAAAGGTTTTAAGTTAACCCTCGTACAACTGATGAAACGCGGTAACCAATGTTAGCAAATTTTCATATTTTTCGTACAGTTCCAACGTTCAAGAGGGCAGAAGAGGAGTTGGTTTAAACATTTCAAGATAACTTATAACAGCAGAATTGTTCATCAGTTAATGATTTATAGTGTGAATTTGTACAAAAGAAGACACCACTTGTATTCAAGTTGCAAAAACAGGATGTGGTTAAGTCTGATATTTAAACTTATCAACAAGTTTAATGAGTAGATATTTCTGCACATGTCAAAACAATAAGTTTCAAGTTAACCTCCGTACAACTGATCGAAAGCGGTATCCAAACTTTGCAAATTTTCATATTTTTCAAACAGTGCTCTTACTATAGATATCCCTGAGCAGAGGAGTTAAATGCGACAAACAAACTTGAACTATAAGGTTGTCCTCCAGTTGACATGTCATCTTCCTATACTAAACTCTTTGGCATATATCACTCGCACTATCGAGAAATGGCCTCTTGAAGTTGTGCTATTTTGTGACAAATCACAAACTTCAGCCCCTCTGAGGGGCGCGGGGGCTTGGTAGGTAGAGTGCAGGCTGCAAGCCGAGAGGTCCTCGGTTAGATTCCCACCTGCGACAACCGCATTGTGTCCTTGAGCAAGACACTTCACCCCATTGCCCTCGTGGAGGCAAGGTGGCGTTGTGTACTAGTGCGTTCTGCACGTCGATGGTGCACTTGTCTTCAACCAATGCTAACCCTGCTTTTGTGGAGTGAGTATGTTGATGAGCTAACAGATTCTTGCTGTTGCTCGGTGGTTCTCTCCGGGTACTCCTGCTTCATCCACCCGTAAATCTGTCGTGGTCATGATTAGTCATTATGCAGACATATATGACTTAAACACCAATAAATCAGCCCCTTTGAGGTCGATGGGGGTTAAAGTTGAATACACAATTATACTGTAAAAGTGTGATAAAATAGCGGAGTATATATACAAGTAAGATGGTTGCAACATCTCTTTACAAGAAGTTGTGGTATCCTGGATGGGTGAATGAATGGGTTGAAGAGTAGATGAAAAATGAATGAATGAGCCATCGAAAACATACCCTCCCAAAAGCCACAAACAAAAAACAAACCCCAAAACACTGGTTTTGATGGGCAGGTGCTTCTTGTTAAATATGAACATCGAAAGAGCATTGTTATATATTTGTGTCGAGCAACAAAGCGACACGATTTTTTTTACCATTGACAGTAACTGTCTGCGGATGATTGGTTTATTAGAAATGTTCAGTGTAATAATAGCTAACTAACTTGTTGACTGGGGCAGCCCGTCAACTCGTCACCCAACCAACCGTTTGTTTACACATCTACCCATCCACTCGAAATGATGAATGAACGAATGAACGATGAACGATTGTATGAGTCATATTTCGACTGGACAAGTGGATGAGTGGGTGAATGAAACAGAACTAATGAATTACCTGGTTGTCTGTGTTCAGTTATGATGAACTTATGGTATATAATATGTAGATGGTCAGTAACTTAACAGCAGCTTGACTAAGTTGGTCAACCTTGGACTACCAAACATCACTCCCTCAGATATCCATTCGTTCTCCCATCCATCAATCCTCTCAAGTGAGTGAAAGGGGGGGGGGGGCGACTGGGCGAATGGACGAGTCAGTGAATGAGGACTGTCGAATGAATAAGCTAAATGATATATTTTACAGTTGGCAGCAGCTCTCTAATTTGAGTTCAAACAAACTCAGTCAGATTAGCTAATGACATCTTTGGACAATTGTGAAAGGGGAAAAAATACAACTGACAGTGCCTCTCCAGCTAGTCAAACAAACACATAACTGCTTAGCAATTGCTTCTTACATAAGAATATGGACGTCTTATGAATACAAATCCCACGGCGGTGTCAACAGAACATGTACATTTTTTAAAGCTGACGATTACTTTCACGAGTAAAAAGGAGTTCTCCAGAATAGTCTTTACACCAGCCGTAACTTGAGGCGTCGTAACAGCTGATAGTGACTCTCCAGCTAAAGGGTGTTCAAGCAAATACTGTGCTGAGTGGGTGAGTGCTCTCTACTTAAATGAAATAAACATCCGAGGAATGATGAAGAACTGATGCTACAGAATGCTTGACAACCTTATGGAAAGGACTTTTATGTTTTTTACAACTGGCCGTGGCCATCCAGTTAATCAAATGAACGAATGCATGAATGATCGAATACAAAAAATAAGAAAAAAATACGAAGTGGAATCTTTTACTAATCAGAATGAATGAATGGATATTTCTGTACAACTGACAGAGGACTCTCTGTTACTCATAACAACGGTTACTTATTAACATAAATCCTAAACGATAATTAAACCCTTTTGGAGAACGGGACTTGTTATCAAGCAGCTTGTACTATTATAGAAGGACAATTGCTGATTACCAGCTTATGTATACATTCTAATATATTCGACAACAATACAAACACTGAAATTACTGCTTAATCACAAAAACTCGCACCTGGGTTTTCATAATAATTTGGGAAAAGCATCTTGGAATTTTGTTGTTTCGAATTTCACTTCAAAACCAGCCTATGGCATTAATATCAAAGGATTGTAGTTACTGTTTATTAGGAATGGTTAGTACAGAAACACCAGTTTAAATCGAGGTTCTCACTCTCACGGTTCGGGGCGCCGTAAGCCCACAGTTTTAATCCATGAATACGTGATTATCCCAAGTGAATCCTTTCCGGGCCCATATACATGATCGTGGTGTTCCGGGATAAGCCCTCGCTCTCCCGCCGCTTTGTTTTTTCCGTGGCGCGAGTTTCAAAATGTTTGAAAATTTCATTTTTTCCATCACTAACCGCAAATGACCGTACAAAATCGAGGACAGCGGGACACAACTATAGCATATCCGCAGCCGATCTGGCATTCACCATGGTCAGAAATGGGATCGTCCCGATTGACCACGGATAGACTACGGATATGCTACGGATGTGTCCCGGTGAGAGAAATTGGTCTGGTGGGACAAATATATAGTTCTGACTGACAAAACTGAGACCGTGACATAACCGTAGAGACCGTAAAATAACCGTTGCAGAACCGTAGTATATCCGTAACACCGCCCATGACCGTGACTAACCGGGACAAACCGTATGATAGCCGTAGATTGTCCGTAGCGCTTTTGGTAGTGCTGTAGAATAAACGTAGGAAAACAGTTCACAGCCTTAATAATCCAGTCCTTCGTACTTCCTTAGCACAACAGTAGTACATTCTTAGTGCTTCCTTAGATCTTCCGAAGGCGCCGTAGCCACACCATAGTGCCACCGTAGAAATTCTGTACTATGTCCAAAACACGCCGGATTTACCTCGGTTCAAAACCGTAGGAATTCGCCCCCCCCCCCCACCCCCACCCCCCTTGAAAGTGAGAACACCGCATAATTTAATTTAAAGCAATTTGTCAAAGTGGTACAATGGGGTGGACAAAACCCACACGTCCACTCCTTCACACAGTCGACAGTCCACCCGAGTGAGTGGGAGAAAGAACAGCCAGATGAATAGGTGTGTGGAACATTAAGCGCCTGTCAAACTCTGACAAGTGAATGAGTGAGCAAATGGGTGGGCGAATGAAGCTTATACAACTGGCAATGACTATACTTGTCACCGGATAGAAATGGGTGGGCATTAAAAGCGTAAGTGGATAAGCAGAACTGAAATTTGTGTGCGATCGCTTCTTATTTGGATAATATAAACATCAAGGCAGTTCAGTTACGTGGCCGGTTCAAGAAAACGTACACCGATTTCATTTTAATACAAGTGACGGCTAAGTATATCATGGGCAGTCGTTCATCCATACATTCACATACCCAACAATCCACTCAAATGAGTAAATAGGTAAACTGCTGAAGGGATAGGTGAATGAGAATGAGGAAAATGAGAAAATAAGTGAATCAATGCAGTCCTTTACAACTTACTATGGCTGAACAGCTCATCACAGAAAAAGGGGGATGCGAAAATGGCATGACAGTATTGAATATGACCAGCAAACCATTCTTGTTTGAAACATATTAATATCACCGGGGTGTAGTTACATGGGGGCTTAATATTAACTGATGCCGTTAACTACTAGGTGTGTTAACTATTTATCAGGAATGATCAGTGAAATAACAACAAAGTAATTTGATTTTGACAGACTGGGACACTAACAGATCCATTCATTCACACTCGAATGAGTGGATGAATGAGCAACTGAAGAAACCGATAGACGAATGAATTTATGAGGAGCGAGAAAATGAATGAATGAATGAATGAATGAATGAATGAATGAATGAATGAATGAATGAATGAATGAATGAATGAATGAATGAATGAAAGTGATCTGCTTGGATGATCCCATTATTTGAATCCTGACGCATGCTGTTAGGAACCAAAACATGAGTACCTAAAATTAAGTTAGAACTGATCAAAACAAACCATAAAAGCTGACAATAGTAACAGTAAACTAAAACTGTTGCAACTGATATGCTCTTCTACTTCACTGGCGTATTCACCGGAACAATGGGTTGACATAAACAATAAGACAGCTTATGAACCCAGGGATTTGGTTTGATTAAATTTGACTCCTCTGAGAGTGCTGAATACATAATGTGAAAGTTCTGCAGAGTGGTTCTGAAGAGAAAATATTTTCAAACATTTTTTTTATTATATTGTACTGAGCCTCCCCCACAAGGAACAAAAATATGAAACCACGGACTTGATTTGCACAAACGTTAATCTGGCTCCTATACGGATGATGCATATAAAATATCAAAAGATTCTGAGTGGTGTATTTGAAGAAGATTGTAAATTGGTGTATTTGAAGAAGATTGTAAATGCATTTATTTATTTATTAAAGTTTAACGACACTTTAACAGCCAAGGTCATATTCTGTCGGTGACAGTTTTACGGGTGGAGGAAGCCGGAGTACAAGGACAGAACCACCGAACAACAACGAGCAGCTGCCAACCTCCCTACATCGTAACTCCGCACTGCAGCACAGGCAGAGAGAGATTGGTTGAAGACATGATAGATATTTTAGATATTTTATTCACCAGTATACTAAGCAAATACAGAACTGACAAATGTGTACAAATCTACAATATCCAATTTACAATAATAAGGCACATACGCAATAAGAGATAATATTAATTTTTAAGGTGTATACTGGCAAGGAAAGGCATAGCCAGATTGGCTGTCTTCCTGCCTTTCCATATAGGAAAAAAAACACAGAAGAGTAAGAGAGATCAAAGAAGATAAAGGCGGGGAGAAACAAGGCATGTACAACATTGTGCTTTCTCAGTTTTGTTTAAATTAATTTTTCACCGTGTCTAATGTACCGACGTCTATTATAACATCTGAGTGTGTGCACGTGATGGTCGTACTTCAAGGACACCCAGGCGCCGTTGAAAAGGCCCCATTCAAACACAAACACAAAGGCTGATATAATCGTACATATGTTTGACAGGGGACCCAGTCATGAGGCTGCCTTGGACGAGCTCCAGACCAAGTTAGGTTGAGGACGATAATTCACAAAGGGCAGTTTAACAACAAACGTCCACTGTATATTACATCCTAGTTATCCACTAGGAAATAACAGACAATGGACAGGATCGCTGAGGCTACACCTGAAAATAAAGATAGGGCTAGACAGCACAGTTGGGACAATACGGATTTGAGCAGGAGATGTTATTCTCGTAAGAAGAAATAAGTTTAGCTGTTAACTTACTTTTGAATTCTCTCCTGTTGTAAAGTTTCCGAAGGTCAATGTCTAATTCGTTCCATAATTTGGGGAATACAAAGATTGGGAAGGCATCAAGCGATTTGGTTCTCGTTCTATGAGTACGAATCTGACCCGTTTGTCGGGTATTCATAAAGGTTTCGTTATGCACGTTTGAGAAAAAATCATCAAATGATCCTGGCAGGTTTCCATTGTGCCAGAGTCAAACAAGAACAGGGAGGCATGTAATTTATATAAATCTTTAATCTTCAGTATATTATCTTTGATAAATAAAGGGTCAGTATGGGCATTATATTTTTGGTTGTTTATAATTCTTATTGATCGCTTCTGTAATTTACAAAGACGATTACAGGCTTTTGAGACCCCCCCCCCCCCCCATAATGGAATTCCATAAATCAAATGGCTTTGTATAAGTGCGAAATATATAGTTTTCATGACTTTATGTGGGAGAACTTTCTTTACCTTATTGAGGGTGTAGTTTGCGAGAGCGACTTTCGAGCAAATATGCGATATATGGGCCTTATAGGAAAGATTCTCATCAAGAATTACACCAAGGAATTTGAGATATTTTTCAGTCTCATAGTAACCCACTCTATCAATAACTTGATTGTTTATCCGTATTTGATGGGATGTGACGTTCTTGCCCCTGTTACAAGGATTAAGTATAATGTATTTAGTTTTCTTAGCGTTTAGTAATAAGTGGTTAGCAGCACACCAAGCAAATATTTTTGAAGTTCTTCATTAAAGTCCAAGACTAGAGGGTTTATATCCGCACCGGATTTGTATACCGAAGTGTCATCTGCAAAAGATTGTAGGTTTAGCTTTGTTGACTTATGTATGTCGTTTATATATATGAGAAAGAGTATAGGGCCGAGAATAGAACCTTGAGGAACTCCACATGTTAGTTCAGCTGGACCAGATTTACTGTCCCCAAGAGAGACATATTGGGTCCTACTATGGAGATAGCTCTTAAACCAGTTGTTTGCATGACCTCTTATCCCATAGTAGTCCAGTTTTTTAATTAATATTTCATGACTTATGGTATCGAAAGCTTTAGAGAGATCCAGAAACAGGGCTATCGTACTATCTTTACTGTCTTTATTGTTCTCAAGAGCCATGTATTTTAGCAGTTGCATAGTCGGATGTAAAGTACTATGCCCTTTCCTGAACCCGTATTGGTGTTGGTAAAGAATATCAGATTTATTTAGAAATTTTACAAGTGTTAGAGACATGAGTTTTTCAAGGATTTTGGAAAATACGGGAAGAATGCTGATCGGCCTGTAGTTTGTAAACTCCTTCTCGTCTCCCGATTTAAAGACAGGTATTACTTTAGCAATTTTCATCCTATCCGGAACTTTCCCCTTACTGAAAGAAGAATTCATAATATGTGCAAGTGGTTCCGCAACCAAGTTTATTGAGTGTTTAAGGATGGTGGACGTAAGATTTTCACAGTCTTGACTTAACTTTGGCCTCATCTTACTATCCTTGTGATTTCAAAGGACGACGTTGGTGTGACGAATAGGGTATCGTGGTGTGGATCATTTAGGAACTCAGTAAATAACTTTCGCGGCTTGGTTATTAGCTTGGAGGTTTGACTTCCTATATTGGCAAAAAAAAGTATTAAACTCCTGTGCAATCGTATTTGAATCATATATTGTCCTGTCACGATGATGGAATAGTGAAGGCAAATTGCGGGTACTTTTGTTTATATTTAGTGCTTTATTTAAGACTTCCCATGTTTTCCGCATGTTATTTTTATTTTCTAGAAGAGTTTTTTCATAATACATTGCTTTACTTTGTTTTTTAATCTTGTTGAATAACTTACAGTAATTTTTGTAATTTTCGATATTCAGTTCTGTAGGAGATCTTAGTTTTTTGTGGAAAATTTTGCTTTTATTATTGGCAGAGATAAGAAGTCCTTTTGTCATCCAGGGCTTTTGCTTAATAAATTGTTTGTTTGGCTTATGTTTTTGCAGCGGAAATGCTGTTTCGAAGGCATTCATGTAAGTATTGATGAAGATTTCGTAGACGTGCAGTACGCCTTAGTACACGGCGTCATCGTGCCCCCATGTGGACAATCGGGGTTAAATGCCTTGTCCAATGACACAGCGAGGGATATATATAGACTGCTCACAATTGTGCCTCATTTTAAATTTAATGGTCAATTTGGAAATTATATTTTAGGCTATCCATGGAGAGCATAATTCTCAACAACCAACTATTTTACACTACCATTCAAGAAAAGTTTTTACATTTTAGTAAACGAACGAGAGATTGGCCATTGCCCATAAAACAACAAGCCTCAGGATTGCAATATTTCCTCTACTGTAAATTACTTGCCCTATATAAAACACTTCAAATGTACACCTGTAAGGTTAGTTCAATTTGACATATCAGTAACAGCTTCAGTTTTCGCCAGAGCTAAATGATGTATCGCAATGACATCCACAAATATTATCTACGTAATATTAAAACAACATCCAGACTACTGAAGACAAACCACTTATTATTATCAGAACCCAAGACGCCGGGAGCATAACTTAAAAGAGAAATATACAAATATTTACAAACTCCTACACGTCGCGATTACTGTTTAATAAATAAGGTTCCAAGTGGATCAATGCCTATTATTTAAATAAGCAGACCACGATGTCTTATTTAGCTTCCTAGGAAAAGACATCCTTTTTGGTCACTACCGAGTGTTACCTACGGTAACAAAATACATCCAAACTAATGAGCAATGCAATCATCCAGCATTTTAGCTTTCACTATCGACTTACTAAAAGATTATTTCTTGAATCAAGTTTACTTAATAGTGAATACCTTAACGAACCTCTAACTTGGCCATGTTTATTTGATTTAAAGTTGACCATAAACATTTCCAGAAGTTGAATAGAAAATTTTGGGGTTAAATCCAGTAAACAATCAATATTACTTTGTACAAAAGGGCATATAACTCGACTTCACTACCTATTTACCATAGTTGAGTTACCTCATAGATTCATTCACAAAATGAGTCATTTTCATAATGAACCCGGAAAGTGAAGATATTTCAGAAAAATTGTTATTCAACTGCAGACATTTTTTTCCATCAATACCGCTCACAGCTTTTCATGAACAAGCTTTTTGAGTTACACTGGCACTTTCAAATATCAAATAATATAGCTGAAGATTTAACCTCAAAAAACCGTAACCAGTCTCAAAATAAATCCATCTATAACAAGATGTTAAAAAGCCTTGATCAGATATTTTTCACATTCGTATCATAAGTGTTTGGGCTGAGTTGACAGATCAGCTCAGACCCTCTCAAATTCTCTGGCTCAAATATATGTATTGTGTGTGTGTGTGTGTGTGTGGTGAGGGGAGGGGGGGGGGATTTCAGCCCCTGTTAATCCCAGTTTCAATGAGATCTTGGGGATCTGGTGCAAAGTAAACAACAACAGAATGAACAGTCTATAAACTTAGACTTTAACTCAGTCAAAGAATGACTCTGTGTTAAAACCTTAAATACACAAACCACATGAACTTCCACTTCACCAGCAGTGGTTTAGTAGGGCTCATCTTGCAAAATAAAACCACTAAGTTGCACCTATCTGGGGAGAAACCCTTGCATTTCTAAAAATGCAACAAAAGCTAATGAAATGTCCATTCCTCCAATCGAGATCCAATTTCCACACGAATTCAATTCATCTTAATCGTTCAAAGAATGCAGACCTTGTTGAGAAAAGTACCCATAATGTAAGTAACTGTAATAACCAGATCCTGGTAGCCTCGCCAATATGTAACAAGGGGGGGGGGGGCGACTCCTCAGGGACAAGAAACCTGGCTGAAATCTCCCTGTTGTTCTTCAGGTTAGTGAGGATCTGGGTCAACTAGCATACCATGGATAAAATATAGCTCAACTCTAGAGGTCGAATAATCATTAAGTTATGTGTTGTGGTCTGGATGAATACACAATAAAATAGAAAGACAGTTTATATATAAGAAGCCAAAATAGTTTGATATGAAATGGACATGAATATGAATGAAGGATCAAAAACCACGGGCCCACTACACTTTAACCCAAAAGAGATTTAAATTCCACCCAACATATGTTCAGTAAATGTGGATGCTTCGACTATAACTCAGACCTGGGGGAATCACTGTCAGAAACTTTGATTCTCACCAAGGCCGGGTTGAACGGGTCCCAACATGACGGTACCCATTACGGTTAACCTTTTTACAGGTCATGAAGTGTCACCATAACTAACCTGGTGCATGGGCTTTCGTTTGGCTAGCAAGTTCAATGCTTTATTGCCAAACATAAAGTGGACGAGGAATTATGAGCGAGACCGCTCTTATATAGGATAATTTCGCGGGAATGATTTAGAATACTGGAAACTGATTGATCCCTCGCTTTCACCTCGACAAATGAAACAACAGCACAATGCACTACGGCGCGAACCAATGCGATACATTGGTTCATTTTAAACATGGAAATGACTTGAAGCCAGCAAAAACAGAATTAAGCGCCTGTTATGAGCAGACGAATTATAACAGAGTAATTTATAATTTTGTTGTATATTATTTTTCAACTGCTGTTACCAAATCCGTTACAATTATAGTGCGTAGTCCGGTGAGATTGTGTAGTACGTGCTCGGCGTGACCGATGGGGTTATAAGTTTGTAAATGAGATGCGACATGTTAACAATCTCGTATCTGTGCATTTAAGGAACAACACGTCGTGACACTTACTTGATCGGAATATTTGGGAAGCAGCATCAGAGGTTTGTTTTCCTGTGCAGTTTAAAAGTAACATATTTGTACATAATATTTTGGAGATGCTCTGTTATTTCTAAATTTAAGTCCGTTAAGGACAGTTTTGAATTGTTAAATTTGTAACGTTTCAAGTTGGACAAAAGTCCAAGTGCCATCGGGGTACGTGGTTTGCTTATTGTAAATTTGTGCCTTTGGGTACGTGCTAAATTTGTGCCTTTGAGTACGTGCTAAATTTGTGCCTTTGGGTACGTGCTAAATTTGTACCGTCTGGTACGTGCTAATTTTGTGCCTCCGGGTACGTGCTGTTATAAATTGTGCCTTTGGGTACGCGATGACTTAATTTTGCGTTTTAAGGTACACGTATTTTTGTGGTGTATTTGGTACAGTGTGTTGATCTAGTCTGTATTAAATTGCAATTGTAACGTTTAAGCGTTTGAATAGTGTACCAGTTAAATATTACAAAATTGCATAAAGTTTTTCCAATATTTTTTATATATGTGGTATTTAAGGCGTGTGTCTACTTTAGTTGGTCAAAGTTGTAAACTGGAACATTTTCGCATTTAGGTTTTTGCAATATGATGGCGCCATGGTACTGTAGTCCTGAAGTGATTTGGTAGAGGGGCGGTTTGGTGGATTCAACTGAATTGTGGTGAATATACTGTGACGATGCGGTGACGTGACCGAGCTAATCCTGAATGAAACCAGATAGACTTTAAGTTTTCCGAACACCCATGCACTGTGATGAACTGTAATGTATTGTACTTTTAACCACCCAGAAGTGACTGAGTTAACCCTCAGTGAAACTAGATAGACTTTAAGTTTGCCGCCCATCTTTCCATCGTGATAAACTGTAATATATCGTACTATATATATAGTAATCTACATTTATCCATCTTGAAGTGAAAGCTGAACTTCCCGCAATATATGTGACCAACCAGTGACTCTAACATAAGGCCAAAGGTGACATTGTGCAAAGGACAGGTTTTATTCTGTCAGTGGAGTTTTGTAGACATTCAGCAGTTGCATAACACGTAACCTGCGTGTGAAATTTTGTACACATTTAGGAGGGTTTCACATCACATAACCATATCATTTTTCCATTTTTCACCTTTTTTAGATCATCTTGGCTTTTCATCATCCATACTTTCATTGTGTTCGCATGTTTGTCATTGGGATGTGGGGTACGTGATCAATCACCGCCATGTTTATATTTCAAACGAAATAAATGTATAGTTGTTTTAAACTGTTTTAGAATTCATACACACCGGTCACCAATTTGGAAATATGCCACATTAATTCGTGACACCCTCATCCCCCCCCTCCCACCACACACACACATACAAGGTACCCAATGACGCTACCGATTGGGATTTTTTGGGCCAATCGATTCCACTAGTCCAAAAGATTCTCTATACCAAATAACAATTCCCTGTTCCCTATGGTTGGGGAAATATGGGATTTTAATTATTTTCTATCTTTAACTTCTCGGGTTCCCAAAGGCGTAGAGAATTATTTTCGGGCATAATTAAGTAAGTCAAGTACACTGACATTACTTCTTGCCACATTTGATCCAATTGGCACACAGGTGCAAGAAATAAGAATTTTGGCAGGATAATTCCCTCCCAGCATGAGACCAAATATTGCATGAGAAACTTGTTTTAAAGAAACTTATATTTCAAGCATATACGTAAGCTATATAGCAAATTTCAAAGCATTGTGACTGCTGGTTTATGAAGAAAAGAGTTTTGAAGAACTTCGGAATTTTTTGGCACTGCCTCCCACAACTCATTGGGATTAGCTTCTTCGATTGAGCTAATTTGAAACAAAGTTAAATTATACTAAGTTTGGTTAGGATTGGCCCAGTAGTTCCAGGGGAGAAAACGGATATGCAACAAAGTTAGCAGATAGTGGTCATGGGAGCTAAAGAGTGGGCGAAGCAAACACTTTTTTAAAATGGGTCATGTTCATATCATGCATGGAACAACATGTTACCAAAACCAGACCAGTTCATAATAATATTATGAGTTATGATCACTGGAGCCAGTCAGAAGTCATTGGTTGCATTTTTCAGGAATGCTGGGAATCGCATTTTAAGCCCTATCCCACCAAACTTTTCAACGGTTTATATAGTGAGTGGAGGACAAAATTTCGTCTAAGGTTCAAAATATAGGTCCAAATGCCTAGAATTACCTAGGGGGCATTCACTGAGTTTTAAGACCCCTACTACATTCCTGAAATTCACATATGGAATTCAACACAAGGAGGAAAGTATGGTAAAACCTTAGGATCTATAACCAACATAAAATGAGTCGAAACCTACTGGAGGTTCAAATATGGGTCGAGGTCGTTAAGGTTTCCTTGGTGCAAATGACTTTTTTTGAGAGCTGCTAGGAATTCTATTTTTTACACCCCTTCTCTTCAAACCTGGAAAAATTGTTTAAACCTTTACCTTTATAAATCGTTATTTTATGTCAGCAGACTTATGAAACTGTGCCATGCTAATATCTTAAACATGGTATGGCCTATGGACCTGGGGGTCCACCACCAATTGGTTCTAACCTTCCTGAATGTTCAAAATGTAAGTAAACGTCAACAGGGTCAGACACGATCTCAGTGTGAAGTGTTCGAAAATGCTGGAAATCACATGTTTTTATCTCCAAAGACTCCGTAACGCCCTGACATTCGCATATTAATATCAACACTCACAGAAGGAGTGAAGCCAAATATTTTGTAAGTGGTCCAGAATAAAATCTCAAAGTATGACATATCCTCTAGATTTCGGGTCAACAGCAGTTGAGGAGAAATACACTATATATACGAGTCAGGTTCAATGGAGCCGTCAGGGGTCATTGAGTTTGAGTGCATTTGTTTAGAAATTTAGTGAAAGAAAAATGGGATAACTGAGCTGTGTGAGGTGCTACAGAAATTGAAATATGGCCTTTTCAGGTCAGGCCTTTATTGTTGTTGCTACACATATTAAACCCATGCTCCCGTAAAACTCAGTAACGCCAAAATGACTTCATCTCCTCCCAATGATAACTCTAAGCTTTCCATAATTTCAAATGCGAAAGCCTAATTCATTTGCGTACCGACAAGCACAAGCCCTTTATTACACACTGAAAATGAACCCAAAGTATTTTATCGGTGAAAAGAGGAATCAGTCCCGCGTGTACAAAAAAGGCCATGTACTTAGGATTCATAGAAATTCACTTAATAAAAAGATTCCGTTTTTCCCTAAACTATCCTGTTTGAAAATGACGCCAGGTTAATCCGCCTTTCGCACGGGCTATTAAAAACTTCCTTTTTTGGATGACAAATTTCGGTGACAAAATTCTATATGAAGCTCATTAATGTCTTTCCAATGGTTTGTGAAAGGTTGTAGTTCAGTTTACTTTCCGTGACGAAACTACTTGCCATAGATCTGAAACGCTACAATTTGTCAACAAATTGTTCTTCGAGTTATTGCTTCCCCATACTTGCATCATTAATACTTTTGATTGAAATATGGCGCTGTTTTTAATGTAATCCAATAAGTAGGTTAACATTTTATCACACTTATTCGGCTCATCATTTCATTACCGAATCGACTAGGGAGTCATCGTTGACTCTGCATGTAGAAAACCTGACAGGTATACACAAGATTGCTTTTACTCACCCAGCTGGCAAATGAATTGGAGTTCCTTATAACAGTTTCCCGGGGTTGCAGATAGACTTCCATCTGTGTGCTTGTAAAGGAATAAACAATTTCCATCAAGATTGGCTTCACCGTGCAAAGGAGTGACTGTTAGGTTTACATACCTTACATTACCTGGAAGAATGAAACACCTTTTAAGCTCAAGACCATCCCCAACACTTCAATTTTAAATAACAAATGTGGGCCACCTTTAATTTTTGTGCAACAAAAGTCATGTGTATCTGTCTTGGTTGTCCTGAGAGTTTATCATGTCTCATCTTGGAAATTGTGTACTTTCCTAACTTGAAAGGTATGAGAATGTGTTGTATAAAAAATAACCCTTCTTCATTCCAAACAAATTCACTACGTAAGCTCTCTGGGTGTATGCAAAACATGATAAGAACATTCCAGTACACATAGATACGGTTTGAGAAGTTCAAAAGGCGAAGTAACACAATAGATAACTAGGGACTGAATCAGTGATTGGCTTTTTACGGAGGGAATGTGGCAGACACTTGAGGGCGTTGGATTCGGAGGAGGTTTTGTGGGAATCATGAAAGCCCTTACAATGATATGCAGTGTGAGCTCAACATGGATAACATCACAACTGTAAGATTCTCATGGGAAGGCCTGCGGAGACTGTCGAAGAAAGAGGTATCCTGGAGGAAATCGATGATGGGTTCTGGAAAAGGAGACGAATCACTGACCCTTTGTTTACTCCCTCCCAACCTTTATAATCAACAAAAGGTAATAAGAGAAAGATGTTTATGACCTTCATTGATATGAAAAAACATCCGATAGAGTATGGAGAGGGAAACGTGGCAGAAACTTGAGAGCCTTGGACTCGGAGGAAGTTTTGTCGGAATTACGGGGAGCACTGAACAAAGAGGACATTTACTCAACAGAAACTAACCCTGTAGAAGAGGGTCTGAAGCAGAAGTAGCTTTATAGAGGAAAGGGTGGTCGGGGATTGTAATAGACACCAGCAAGCTGGAATTAGGACCAAGATTTCTTTAGATGGGTTATACAAAAACGTTGCGCGAGCTCTTGAGTAGTACCTGGATGTATCGTTTGGGGGAGGGTGGGTCATTGTTGTTTAACGTATGATGCAAGTCACTGGAGTTGGGGGGGGGGGGTCGGGAAAGGAGATAAATGAGTGCGCCAAATGTGTATCTTAGGTGAAACGGAGACCCTGGAACATTTCGTTTTAGATTGCCCCAAATATTTGTCTAGCAGAGTAAGACTGCTTGAGAAACAAATGGAAAAAGGGATGAAAACAGGAAGGATAATTGGGTGAGCAATGACATGAGGAAAATGGTCAATTTTATAGTTGGGGAGAACGAGAAAGCTTTACTAGGGGATTTATGAAACATTTTTTGACTGAATGCTGGGAGACTAGGAGGGAGAACGGGGACGATTAGCCCGGCGGGGCATTGGGTTAATGTAGGCCTCCTCCATAGAGAACCGCAACAAATTAGCGGAAACTCGAAAAAATTATCATCATTATCAATTATTATTATTATTATTATTATTATTATAATATTATTATTATTATTATTATTATTATTATTATTATTATTATTATTATTATTATTATTATAACAATTTGAGTTTTTGAAAAGTAATGTAAATGTCTCGGGGTGTTTCACTGTGCCTAGCTTCAATAAAGCTTACGTATCCCACAGGCTGGAAAAGCAATTCGCAGTTATTACAAACAGTTTGAATTTTGTTCAAGAACAAATCGCAATAGGTGTCATTTGAAAGGAGAATTCACGCGATCGCAGTACTTTTGAGGACCTGTAATTCTAGTTTTACGATCTAGATCTAGGGATGCATAGGAAATCTTTCGGGCGAAACTTTGTTTCTGTTCCTTTTTTTACTGTACCAAGTCAATTTGTCGTACGATTTTTCTGTACTGGTATTGTTAGTTTTTGCGCATTCAAGCAGTCGCAAAATGACTGGTATTTTCAAATATGGTGAGGGCTTTTGTAATTTCGGAAGAACCATCATTGTTTAACAACACGACATCTGGGTGATTCTGTGCCGTTCGGGAAGAAAAATATAGGAACAAATCTTCATCGTTTTGACGACATTTAACTCGTTCGATTACTCGAAAAAATGCTGACGACTTTTGCAAGTGTACTTTGTGTTTTTGTGTTCAGTTTCATTCCCTCTGTGCATATATATACCTCATGTGTGAGTATGACATGTATGCTGTGTCAGCATTGTAAGAAACTGATCCTCTCCCCCACTCTAGAGAAGAAATGGTCACGGATGCTGACCAATGGGACGACAGGTTTCTTGGAGTGTCCAAGATAACATTCATTCGTGGCCAGAAAATGACCAGAGTTGATGATAGAAACATTTTTCAGGTTCGTGAATTTCTTTTTTATGAACCAATGTAATTCGGAACTACAAAGATAGCGGCCAATGTGGCACTAGTAAAGGTCGATATTATATCATGTATCCCACAATCCCACTTCTTATTAATTCATTCATTGCTTTCTTGACACCACTTGTCACCGAACAAGTCACCAAACCAGTAACGTCATGTTCTTGTAGTCAGCTTAATCAGCCATGTCATGGCGTCATTATCATGGTAGTACGTAGTGTTTATTTGCATGTGTTGTTGGGGTGATACATGGTTTCCTCGTGCATTTTATTTATTGGAGGTCGCTATATTCTTTTTATAATGGCATGTGATTACTATGGTACCTAGGACCTGCAATATTAATGAGGTTTGTCTGTTTGGAGGGGATATTCGATTACACGGATGTTTATTTAATAACTGCAAACGACCTGACAGCTTCCAAAATTCACCCAAATAGACCCCAACAGCTTATAGAAACCTATCATATTCGGATGAGAAGAGTAGCAAGTAGTGCTATAGGCTTGAGGGAGGCACCAGTGTTCCAGTTTGTGAGAGTAGGTATAATTACTGAAAACAACCTGACCACTACCTAAAATTACCCAAATAGATTTCAAAACCCACCTGGCTCAGATTCGTAGACAATCCTTGTTTTCGACTACCCTTGGAATCTATTGTCGATTGGTATCCTATTCTATCTATTCGTAACTATGCCTGGTTATTTCTAGCTGTGTATGACTCCGTCCCACCTCTGATCTCAACCTAAGATTCAGTCAGCTTGTGCCATTCACCTTTGTCCGTATCTCACATACAATCCCGTGTCCAAGTGGAGGCGATACACCTATAAGTGCATTTTGTGCCTGTGCAACATGTACTCACAACGTATTCAACCTTTCTCAAAGCTCTGGTATTCGTTTCCACACTTCAGTCTGACCTGTGAAATCCCATTTCTTCTGATGTACCTTAGTGCAAGCACACACCGTGTAATAGTGTGTATACATCGCATGCTACCAATGGATACATATTGGGTGTGCCAAAATGTACTGGCTTGATGGCATTAGGGGTACGTATGACATGTTAATACCATTAATTCATGTATTTCGGAGGATAGATATCTGAGTGAACGTTTTGCAGGAGAGCTGGCAGGCCCATTTCCCAGTGTATATAGTTCATGATATCCCGTACATTCATCATTTCGCCACTAATCAGTGGTGGTTCAACGTCATGCCCGAGTGTTCGAAGATGTTCAGAAAGGAGTGTTGTCTTTATCGCAATAAGCGGGCAACCCACAGATTCGGAATCTACCCATACACTTGATGCCTAAATGTATTCAATAAAACAGACAACCCGAAGAGGCACAAGAAGATCCATATACACCATGAACCCAAACCACAAATTCTGTTCAAACGCGAAGAACGCAAAAATAAACCCGTTGAAATCAAAGAAATCAGAAATAAAACACTTTACCGACAGTGGAATGCGGGACCAAACACAAAGTCGCATATAGAGATATGCGAAAAAAATGTTAAGATGCCAGCATATAGTAAGGACCTAAATGGACAGAAAAAGGAGAGAGATATTGAAATCTCGAACAAAATATCAAAGAGAACATTTTTCGATACATCCATGCACTAAGGCTAAAAAAAGTATTTGCTTCTCAGGCACCTCCTTCAATGAACTTGAGCCCCCTCCGTTGAACATTTTGTTTTTGACTTGCAGTGTCTTCCAAAGTTATTATGAAGTCATGAATGTCAAGAGAAAACTTTTCAACAGAACCTGGCACTAAGGCTAAAAGGTATTTGGTTCTCAGGCACCTCCCTTGTTGAAATAAACCCCCACCGCCCGTTGAACATTTTTGTTGGCTTGCAGTGTATTCCAAAGTTATAATGAAATCATGATACGTTGAAATTTTACCTTTTTCGATGGCTGTATAATTAATTATTTGCAAGTGTTTTTTCAACAAAGCCTGATTGAAATACTATATCTATCTATTTATTATATTTAGTTTGCAAAACATCCAGTTTGGTCTGTTCTACAGAACATAACTCAAATATTTTGTGATTGGTATTTATTTCTCAAAAAGGTGCATAAATTTAACTGAACACAAATGAATTTCATATTTCTTCATTAACGGGTTGAGTGCTGAAAGTCCAAATTTGGATTTTTTGTCTGAAGTGCAGATACCACGACTTAAAGGCTTCATATTCTGTAGATGTGCTTCATAAAATCTGTGAAGAGAAGTTATTTGGTTATTTGGCCTGTATGGATTGGCTAACAAAGCAAGAACATGTAAACAATTTTTTTACCAAAAATATTTAGCACTATAACAGTTACGAAACAACAACAAAAAAATAATAATAAAAAAATAAAAATAAGAGCCTCAAACTTCAATGAAATTTGATCAATTGCCGGAGAACAAAAGTATTTTTTATTTGCCTAAACATATGTAGATAATTCTAATATGTAAATCATTCCTAATAATGTCATAACACCACAACCTACTACAACAAAGATGCATAAGCGATGAGAACAATCAAGACCGAAGAGAACGAAATCAACAAAGATTGAAGTTTAAAGAATGAGAAGGTCGAAAAGAACAACGTGTGAACAAAATGAAAGCGATGAGCACTGAAGAGAAGATCAAACTGAGCGACGAGAACAAAGAACGAACAGAATAAAAACAAAAAATCAAACAGTGGACTATAACAAACTTAACCATTATCTTGTACAGATAACACAATGAATCATGTGTAATCCGACAGTTGGTATTGTCGTGTAATCAGAAGAGCAGACAATTGCCCTGAAGAATGGATATACCAGCTATCCACCAAAAGATCTTACTTTTGGCAAAAGGCCTACTCACAAAAAGATAACTATCCTTCGAAATATATCCTTCATTAACACATCACCTTGTCACAAGATTTCCCCAATACCCACACGAGCGCGTGTTCCAGGTTAGGTGAGTGAGGGATCTGCCTGAGTCTGTTAAGACTTGGTCGAGGGAAAACATCGAATCATAGTTGGAGAGAGCTGGGGAGCCCGTACTAGTTCTGCAAGTTAGTAGTAATGGCGGACGCCTTAATGCAAGATTGTGAGTGGTCACCACGGAACATGGTACAGGCCATCAATAGTGGACGGATATGGCATTGCATGAAAACAGTGGAAGATGATAATAGGATGGGAAGCAATATGGTACAACCAAGTTGCAGGGGTAGCATTAGAAGCGAGTAGCAGTGGCTGTTCTAAGAGGGCGATGGTGAGAATTTCACGTAATAGTGATATCTCTAAACCAAACAGCCTTAAAAAGCCTGGAAACCCCGCAGAAAGGTGCAAGCTGATGGATGACGGGGTCGAGCAATGCCACAATACTAGAAGCAATCGGGGTGAGCTTGTATGAATGAGGTACAGGACATGACAGACTTAATAAATCTCTGTTAGCTTAAGGGGACATCCAACCTAACTTTGGTCAAGTTTCATGTAATTTTCTTTCAAGTCTAAAAAAGGCCCAAAATGAATAACCCCAATAAATTATATACCAAAATGCTTGGAATGAAACATAGAACATGTAGAAACTGAAATTTGCCATGGAACTGCTGCCATGTGTAAATAGCACCACCTGAAAGTCTGCTATGGCATAAGTAAGGGAACAAACTTTTTACAATAAAATACCTCAAAATAAAATAACAGCTGTATTCTATAAACATTGAAGTACATACTCGAAGAAATCTTTCCCTAATTCATGAAAGTAATAAAGATTGAGACCAAATGTTATAAGTGGAGTGCTCACTGATTGAAGGCAGACATTTTCTTTTGTTTATGTTTTTATTTGGGGAGTTCAACAAAGGTCAACTTGAAGGAGTCCACCAGAAGAAGTATGGAAGGACAAAAGAGTGTCTCCCAATATAAAGATGTATGTGTCACTGTGGTGGTTTGGAAAGAAACTATGATATTCTCCTATGTAGAATGCACTGCAAAGTCATACATTGTAGTTGAATAAATATATTTACAAATCCCTTGCACTGTAACCCCTTTTATCCCATGCATCAATTTGACAGTGATTAAATTGTTAAATTTGTCTGGTTTATCAATAAGTATAATAGCTTTGTTTACTCTTGGACACCAATACACTCATGATATCTGTTGGAGAAGAAATAAGGGTAACTGTAACCTGTCACTGCAATAAACCATCTGATGTGCTTAAAAGTACATTGTTATTCAAAGCACATCAAATCAACCTTACATAACCATTATTGCATGTACTTTCCCCAAGGAGGCTTAATGGCATATTGAGATCAGTAGGGCACATCCAGAGGGTCTCACATATTTTTTTCAAGAACGCAGTACACAAAGCAATGCCCAAAGGTTACAAGTGAGCTCCGTTTGACACAAAAAATTTCCCGGGGAGGGGGGGGGGGGAGGGGGCTCTCTTCCTTGTATGACTCTACCCCCGGCACTCAAGGCATATGCCTTTTTTCTCAAAGTTTAACTCTTTTTTCTTTTTGAAGATACTGACCACACATGTTCCAAACACTATCAGACAGGTAACCCTCCAAATAAGTGTATCTGCAAAAATCATGTTACATTGCAAAACATTCTTTTTAGACTTTAAGTTCTGGACCTTTCATGCTTCTTACTTCCAACTATAACAATTAATTATCGTTTAATGGGTGAATAGAAAAGTCCTGCCATAATCAACATTTTGAGTTCCATTAGCCTTCATAACACCTCCGATAAAAGTGTCAAACATCAGATTGGTGGCTTTATACAGAATATTCATTAGGTTGTTGCTTGATAAGTAATAGGAACAAAATCTTCACCAGAAATATTTTGTAGCAATACATTTGAGGGTATCAGCAGGCACTTTCCAACAAATTGTAACAAATCAACTAGTTATAAACAAAATTTTCTAACTCAAAAGTGTGAAAAAGTACCACAACTCTGAAAAAATGTGGGAAGAAACACATGCTACAGCAGCTACACAGGCATTGTTTCCCCATGATGCTCCATCACAACACCAAACATCCTTCAAATTGGAGTAGCAGTGGTTGAGATACAAGGGAGAATGTTGGTACATGTAACGATGAATGGGTAAGACTAAGAGGACAGAGGTCACCACTGCACGGCCCTAGATGCACCTTTGATTTTACAACTTCCAGGTCTGGGGCATAATAATTTCAACACACCCACCTTGTCAATTCATAATTTCAGTAAAATAAAAGGAATTATCAATTGTAATTAATTTATAGATGATAGAAAATATTTGGCTTCTTTCGCCTTCTCGTACTATTAATTACCACAAACAATATAAGTTTGATGCCGACAAACGAAACTGAATGCATGTGGTCTGGTTAAAAAGTAATTCGGCATGGATAATGAAGAAATTGCGAATATTTCGTGTATTTCATTTGTTTAAAAGCCAATTGCAGCTAATTTTGACCGTGGATTCGATAATTCATTTCGGTTTTGACCTCACGGTCACGCTGACAGCGGTTATGTTTATTGTGATATGCAAATTGGGAGATAGTTTCCGGTGAAGGAGATTTGTCACATTTGTCAGTGTAAAACGATGACAAAAGACACTGATCGACGCTTGTGTTAGTTTGGTTGGTTGCAAGAAAAAACTAAATTCTCAGCATCGTCCAAACGCACCTTATTTAAAAGCGCGAATGCATAATTTTCAACCCATCTTGAATCGGTCCTTTGCCGACATCAACACAGTCCGTGGCGAAGATCCATGGTAAATGTGAAGTAAATAACTTCACAACATCGGGGGAAAATCAACACGCTCAATATAGTTCCAGGTCACTTGGAATATACTTCGTGAAAAAGTGATTTCTGAAGCATTCTGCTTACTTTGTTATGAATATTGCCTTATTTTATGTGTATCGTCCCGATTTTATACACTCGATTATTTTTTTACAAGTGGTTCATGTTGTCTTTCTAGTGCGCAATAATTCAGATTTTTTGTCAAGAAAAAAGTTCAGACGGCCTGTAAAGACGAGAGGGAATTTCGAACCATATTTTGCAGTTATGACATTAATAGCTCAAGTATTTGCTGTCACCTGTTTGCAAATCCGCTCATACTTTGTCTCGAACAAATAAAGGGCGTGGTCACGGACTTGCATTCTTACGATTGCCCAAATTGAGTATTTCTGCAAGAACCACATCGTAATCACATGACCGGAATAAACATCATTGAAACATGACCACATCCGGAACATCCAAAATTTGTGTTGGTGTTATTACATTCAAACATCAAAACCCACCAGAGTGAGGGTAAAACAAAATGCTTTCTCCGAGTCTGTAGTATGTTATCATTATATTGAGGACAAGGCTTTCGAATTACCGATTATTTTGTGGTTTTACCGGTTCGTTACTTCTGCCATTGGCAAATTAATCTTCTTCAAAATCATAAAATTAACTGTTTTTCTTGAAAAAAATATATGTACCTTTTCTATGCACTTTACTCATTAATTTGATATATAATTTGCCTTTCCTTACTTCTCTTATCTGTTTCTGAGGTATTGGGAAAAATGTCAACAAATTGACCAAAGTTAGGTTGGGCGACCCCTTAATTATTATGTTAACTTTTGGTAAATTTCCCCGACAGCCGATGGTGTAAACTAATGTTTCCGAATATTTGGAATTCAAACACAAAAACAGAGAAGAAGGATCAGGTGAGGGAGTTAAAAGAGAACTACTCAATGGAAATCGCGAACTTACAGGTGGACACCGCCAAAGGTAAAAAAAAGCGTCAGAGCAAGAGTCACGGAGGATTGTAACCTGAAAGTCGCTCTAAGCAAAGAGGTCGGTGGGTGGCCTGCGTAATAACAGAAGCCAGGTTTTTAAAAATACTTTGATGGCACTTTTTGGGAGTGGGCACTTCTATTCAAGATGAGGTCATGGTCGCTGTAGCTTCAGGGAAAAATGGAGAAGGCTGTTAAAGGGAGAGCCGAATGTACAGCTTAAGCGAAGAAGAGACCCAGGAACACCTTTATTTTTTAGATTGTCCAAAATACCAGTCAAACAGAATAAAACTCACTGCCAGTATAAAAGAGAGGTGGGATGACAGGATGAAGAACATGTAGTTAGTGGGTGGCACAAAGGAGAGGGTTAGTGTACTTATCGGATAGATTAGGAAGAATGGAGCCAGGGGTGCCATCAAACAGTTTGTTCTCGAGTGTTGGCAGGAAAGAAAAGGAGTTGGGATTGGGAGGCATTTGGAAGTCCACGCATAATCAAGGCCTTCTCACCTGAGAACCGAGACAAATCAGCGACGGTCAAAGCGTTCTTATTATTATTAGCAAGTAAGATAAAAGCGGTGGTGGCAGAAATTTATGAAATACAATATTTCCCAATGTGCTGCATGCGACTCGTTCATAATGTTACAAATTGTGCACTTGAACATCTGATAAAATCGTGTTACTACGGGTCAAACAGAATAAAAACGAATAAACTGACTAACGACGCAGAGGTCACATACTCCCTCGTGGCGCATCTGTTGTGTGTACATTGTCTACCAGCACACAAGTACACCTTGACCTAGCTATCCATGCTCTGCCCGCGATGTGTACAAACGGTTACGCATTGTGCACTGAGACTGTCATAATGGCGAAAATCGAGTTTCACATATTTGTGCGCATATTTTACTCTAGACACAAGCACTTAGAGACGTGTCGCCTCCAGTTTGATATGGGCCTGTATAATCCAATGCGGACTAAGATGAATGGTGAAGTCTGATTTTAGTCCAGGTCAGATGGTGGGACGAGATCGTACATAGCTAAAAGTAGCCAGACACTTCCGAGAATCAGGAGAATATGTTTACAGTGGTGAACATTGGATGTTCAGGTTTGTCAGAAATTAGGATTCTCTAATATTTATTTATTTATTTATTTATTGATGTTTAAGGACACATATTTATGCACAATGGCTAAGCATGAGCGTGACAGTTTTACGGGTGGAGGAAGCCGGAGTACACGGAGAGAACCACCGAGCAACGACGAGCAGCTGCCAGCTCCCCAACATCGTAACTCCGCACCGCGGCACAGGCAAGGTTAGATTGGTTGAAGACGCGCGTACCATCGACGTGCAGTACGCCTTAGTACACGGCGTCATCGTGCCCCCACGCGGTTAATGGAGATGAAGTGTCTTGCCCAAGGACACAACGCGGTTGCCGCAGGTGGGATTCGAACCGAGGACCTCTCGGCTTGCAGCCTGCACCTCTACCTACTGAGCCACCGTGCTCCCAGGATTCTCTAAGAATATGAGCCAGATAGATTGGTTGTGTGGTCCATGTGGGTACTTTTAGAAGTAGTCAGGTCGTTTTCGGTAATTTCGCATAATCTCATGCAATGGAACAAACCTTTTGAAGGTCTATCAGTCCCAATGGCAATGATTATTGGTTTTTATAAGCTGTTTGTGATCCATTTGAGTCATTCTTGTTAGTTATCGAGTCTTTGAAAATTAGGTATACCCCAGTTCTGTTGAACTCCTTCTCAAAACACAGCCATTTACTGTTGTAGGTCCTGGTCCCATACAACATGTCGCAATGGGAGACATCCAGAAATCAAAATGGACAAAAGAAACACATGTCACTATAAAAACAAGCGCTTTGCATTCACCGTAATATTACATATCACCAACATGTCGTGGTAATTGCGTTACAACATGGCCACTTGACCAACCCACCACACAAACCAAATTCCTGTTACTGCTTGTGCTCCAAGACGTCACATGAAATCACTAAGTGCCATTTGTGAAAGAAGGGATTCAAGGGTACGTGATTCTACTAACCCTACAAGCGCCATATTGGAAGCCATCTTTGTAGTTTCGAATTACATCGGTTCACAAAAAAACAATTTCATGTTTCGGATAAATTGTTCATTTATTAAAGCTTTTGGTCTTTTTTCAGGTTTTGAAGAGAATAGCCTTTTGGAATCCTTTAAGACATCTGCCACACATTTGTTAGAAACGAGCATTTTTTTTGGGGGGGGGGGGTTGGGGTGGGGGTGGGGGAGGGTTAAGGGTAAGGTTAAGTTTTTGCAAATGTATTGAATGAAAAATACCAAATATGCTGGAACAAGTCGTCATGGTGTTTTTGCGTCGGGGGATCAAAATAGTCAAATTTCGTAAAATCGCCGAAGACTTCCTCTACGTATTCCTTCTGGGATGATACCAGACCACCCATGTGCTGTGCTACAATGATGGGCCCGAAAATTAACAAAATTAATTTGAAAATGCTTGAAATTTTACGATTATTTGCATAGTTTGTGTTCTGTACGTTATAAACTTTAGTTTAAACACATTTTATTGCACCAAAAGAACAAAATGGATTGGATGACAAGTGCTTACCACTAAAGCATCCCGCCTCTCCGTAGGTAGTACAATTTCAATTAAATCCTAAAAAATGTAACTATACAAGAGAAGAAAAGAACAAAAACTTGAAAATGCAGTAATAACGTGAAAAACTTCCGAATACGAAGGTAGAAGAGAGAGAGAGAGAGAGAGAGAGAGAGAGAGAGAGAGAGAGAGAGAGAGAGAGAGAGAGAGAGAGAGAGAGAGAGACTGAAATGGAAGTGGTTAAAAGGTGAGGCTGAGGCGGTTGACAGTAAAGTGATTATGATCCAAACTTTAGAGAGAGAGAGAGAGAGAGAGAGAGAGAGAGAGAGAAATGGAAGTGGTCAAATGGTGAGGGTGAGGCGGTTGACAGTAAAGCGATTATGATCCAAACTTTGTGTAACCCAAAAATACACTTGCAAATCAGTCTCAATACGAATATACCATGTATTCGTTCAGCATAAGTCACTGGTGTCTGTGCTCATTTGCTGGCAGTTAAAATAGCTGTATATATGTATTCAGATACAGTTAAAATACCTGTGTATATGTATAGAGATACAGTTAAGCAAGCTATGTGTATGTATATAAATATTCACACCAATTACGAACCGCTATGGAATCTTTTGGAATTTTTAATAAATTGCTGGACAGCCAGAAATATGTCTGTATTGTCTTTATTTGACAGGGTACAGCCTCCGAAACACAGTTGATCCACGTGGGTCATAATAAGTTTTGACAATTTGTTTTGAAGTTCGGCCCTGACTTGAGAATATAATTTGCAATCAAAGAAGAAATGATGTGCATCTTCTCGAGCGTTACCACATGCACATTCAGGAGAACTGGAGATATAATTAGTGAGCAAATCTGATTTTAGTGCGCTGCATTCGCTTCGTGTTCTGGCGTGAGTTAACGGGCTTTTCCCTCTGGAAAAGACTCTTGTTATTCCACGGATTATTAGGCTTTTCCCTCTGGAAAAGACTCTTGTTATTCTAGTGATTATTTTTTTTTGGGGGGGGGGGGGGGGGGTGGGGAGGGGAGGGGAGAGGGGGGGGGGGGGGGTCCTACACATTTTGTTCGCACGATTCAGAAGCCATTTTCGAACCGATTTTCACAAAAGTTTGCACACTCTATCATAGAGGGGCACACAATCTAAAAATGTACCGAAGCGGAATTTTCGATTTAACCCTTATTTCGTCAGAATTGGCAAACAACTGTCAAAATTGGGGTTTATAGGCACTTTCTCGAACACGTCTTGTAGATTTTTTTAAACATTCATCATTGCTAGACCTGCCTGTGACACGACCTTTGATACACACGATATATTAGGCGATGCATATGGTAACCCTCCACAGGCTGCCAAACATCGAAATTTTGATGAAATGGGCCAGTTTCTGGCCCCCACAGCACCCACACGATACCCGAGAGATAAACATAACTTCCTTTATTGGAAGTGGAATTCACCGAGGATCATTTTTGTATGTAATAAGGGTGTTCAAGAAACCAAGCGTTAACCCGTTTTGGGTTTGTTAAACAGAAATACCCCCATAAAGCTCAAAAATTCATGTTTTCCGCGGACTTCTCTAAACGAGTCTTGTAGATTTTCAAGAAAAAATTGCCACTCCCAGGCCTTGATGTGACAATAGAAGTTGTATGGACAAAATACTGCGATGAGCATTTGTTAACCCTCCATGGGCTGCCAAAAGTCAAAATCGTGATAAAACAGGCTGTTTTTTGATGCCAACAGCACTTGACGGGTACGCCACAAAGAAAAGTGCCTTCTTTTATCGAGCGCACAGTCTTTTCGGAAACATTTTTGTAAGCAATAAGGGTATTCAAAAGTCGAAGTCTTAACCCATTTTGGTCAGGCTAAAGAGAGAGACCCCTTAAAATCTTAAAATTCCCATTTTCTGGGGATTTCTCTAAAAACATCCTGTAGGTTTTCAAGAAAAAATGACTAATCGCAGGTCTTTGTGTGACATTACAAGTTGCATGGACAAAATATTCCGGTGAGCGTTTATTAATCCTCCACTGGGTGCCACGCATCGTAATTTTGTTGAAATTGGCTGTTTTCGGACAACGTGTACCTGAGAAATAAACATAATCTCCTTTGTTGGAAGTGGAATTCAACGAGGACCATTTTTGTAAGTAATAAGGGTATTCAAAAAACCAAGCGTTAACCCCTTTTGTGGTTGTTAATAGTGATACCCATCAAAAGTTTAACAATTTATGTTTTCCCTGGATTTCTTTACAAACATCTGGTAGGGTTTTCAAGAGAAAATGGCCATTGATAGGTCTTGGTGTCACATTACCAGTTGATTGGATAAATTATTCTGGTAAGCATTTGTTAACCCTCCATGGGCTGCTATATGTCAAAATTTTGAAAAAAATAGTCTGTTTTTGGACACCAACAACATCAAATGGGAATGCAACAGAGAAACATAACTTCTTTTACTTACGCAAAACTGACAGGGAAACATTTTTGCAAGTAGTAAGTGTATTCAAAAATCGAGGTCTTAACCCATTTTTGACTAGTTAAGGAGATATACCCCTTAAAAGCTTAAAATTCCATTTTTCTGTTGATTTCTCAAGAAACAATTTCAAGAAAAAGTTACCATTCGGAGGTCTTGGAGCGACATTACAACTTGCACGGACAAAATATTTCGGTGAACATTTGCTAACCCTCCAGAGGCTGCCAAGCACAGACATTTGGAGAATATGGGCTGTTCTTGGGCAACTATAACACCAAATGTGTACCTGCGAGATAAACATAACCTCCTTCATTGGAAGTTGAATTCACCGAAGATCATTTTTGTAAGTTATGAAGGTATTCACAAAATCAAGCATTAACCCATTTAGGGCTGGTTATAGAGCGATACCCCTCGAAAGGTTAAAAATGTTATTCGAGGATTTCTCTAAAAACGTCACATAGATTTTCAAGAAACATTGGCCATTCTCAGATCTTAGTGTGACATTACAAGTTGCATGTACAAAATATTCCAGTAAGCATTTATTAACCCTATGCAGGTTCTCAAACTTCAAAATGTTGATAAAATGGGCTGTGTTTGCGTATCCTCTGCACCCGAAGTTGAGAGGAGAGATCAAAATAAGTGGAAGTAGAATTCACTGAGCATTATTTTTTGAACTAATAAGAGTATTCAAAAAACAACACTTAACCCGTTTTGGATTGGATAAACAATCATACCCATCAAAAGCTTCAAATTCACGATCTCCTTGGATTTCTCTGAAAACATCTTGTAGATTTTAAAGAAAAAATGGCCATTCACAGTTCTTGGTGTGACATTACAAGTTGCCTGAATAAATATTCCTGTTAGCACTTGTTAACCCTCTACAAGCTGCCACACATCAATATTTTGCACACATTTGAGATAAAATGGACCATTTTCAAATAGCCACAGCACTCAGTGGGTATGTGGGTATGTGTCAAACAAAAATAACTCCTTTTGTCGGCCTTTGACTTGCTGGACGACAGTATTGACATTAACCCACACCACCGTTAATGATGGTTTTTACCTAAACAATTTTTTCATCAAAACGCGTCATTTGAGACTACTATACTCACATTTTTCATAACATCAATGAAGGAACTTCAGTGAGACAGTTAAAAACAATTCATCAGACACTGTGGGGTCATGAAAAATCATGGAGTGGGGGGGGGGGGGGGGGGGGTGGGGAGTTGTTGTTTTTTTTTCCACACATTTTGTTCGCACGATTCCGAAGCCATTTTCGAACCGATTTTCACAAAATTTTGCACACTCATAGAGGGGCACAAAAAATGTACCGAAGTGGAATTTTCGATTTAACCCTTACTTCGTCAGAATTGGCAAAAAACTGTCAAAATTTAGGTTTATAGGCACTTTCTCGAAACACGTCTTGTAGATTTTTTTTTAAACATTCATCATTGCTAGACCTGCCTGTAACACGACCATTGATACACAAGAGATATTAGGCGATGCATATGGTAACCCTCTACAGGCTGTCAAACATCGAAATTTTGATGACATGGGCTGTTTTCGAGCCCCCACAGCCCCCAAACGATAAAGGAGAGATAAACATAACTTCTTTTATTGGAAGTGAAATTCAGCGGTCATCATTTTTGTATGTAATAAGGGTATTCACAAAACCAAGCGATAACCCGTTTTGGGCTGGTTAAACAGCAATACCCCTCAAAAGCTAAAAAATTCATGTTTTCTGTGGATTTCTCTAAATGAGTCTTATATATTTTCAAGAAAAATTGGCCATTTGCAGGACCTAGTGTTACAATACAAGTTGCATGGACACAATACTCCGGTGAGCATTTGTTAAACCTCCAAGGCTGCTAAAAGTCAAAATTGTGATAAAATGGGCGGATTTTGGACCGCAACAGCACCCAATGGGTACGCCACAAAGAAAAGTACCTCCTTTTATCGAGCGCAAAATTTATACGGAAACATTTTTGTAAGTAGTAAGGGTATTCAAAGTCGAAGTCTTAACCCATTTTTGGCAGGATAAAAAGAGATACCCCTTAAAAGTTTAAAATTCCCATTTTCTGTAGATTTCTCTAAAAACATGTCGTAGGTAGGTTTTCAGGAAAAATTGACTATTCGCAGGTCTTTGTGTGACATTACAAGTTGTATGGACAAAATATTCCGTATAGCGTTTATTAACCCTCTATAGGCTGCCAAGCATCATAATTTTGTTGAAACGGACTGTTTTCAGACACGCACAACATGCAGTGTATACCCGATAGATACACATAATTTCCTTTGTTGGAAGTGGAATTCACTGAGGACCATTTTTGTAAGTAATAAGGGTATTCAAAAAACCAAGCGTTAACCCCCTTTGGGGTGGTTAATAGCGATACCCATCAAAAGCTTTAAAAGTCATGTTTTCCATGGATTTCTTTACAAACATCTTGTAAGTTTTCAACAGAAAATGGCCATTGATAGGTCTTGGTGTCACATTACCGGTTGCATGGATAAAACATTCCGGTAAGCATGTGTTAACCCTCCATGGGCTGCTAAATGTCAAAATTTTGAAAAAAATAGTCTGTTTTTGGACACCAACAACAACAAATGGGAATGCAACAGAGAAACATAACTTCTTTTACCGGACGCAAAACTGATAGGGAAATTTTTTAGTAAGTAGTAAGGGTATTCAAAAATCGAGGTCTTAACCCATTTTCGACTTGTTAAGGAGATGTACCCCTTAAAAGCTTGAAGTTCCCATTTTCTGTGGATTTCTCCAAAAAATCTAGTAAGTATTCGAGAAAAATTGACCGTTTGCAGGTCTTGGAGTGACATTACAAGTTGCATGGACAAAATATTCCGGTAACCGTTTGTTAACCCTCCAGAGGCTGCAAAGTATAGATATTTTGAGAAAATGGGCTGTTCTTGGGCACCCATTGCACCCAATGTGCACCTACGAGATAAACATAACCTCCTTCATTGGAAATGGAATTCCCCGGGGATCATTTTTGTAAGTAATGAAGGTATTCATAAAACCAGGCATTGACCCTTTAGAGCTGGTTACAGAGAGATACCCCTCAAAAGGTTAAAAATTCATGTTATTCAAGGATTTCTCTAAATACTTCGTGTAGATTTTCAAGAAAAATTGGCCATTCTCAGATCTTGGTGTGACATTACAAAATGCATGTACAAAATATTCCAGTAAGCATTTGTTAACCCTATAGGGGTTCTCAAACATCAAAATATTCATAAAATGGGCTCAACATAAGTGGAAGTAGAATTCACTAAGAATTATTTTTGTAAGTAATAAGCGTATTCGAAAAAAAACAAAGCTTAACCCATTTTGGGCTGGATAAACAATGATACCCATCAAAAGCTTAAAATTCATGTTCTCCCTGGATTTCTCTGAAAATATCTCGTAGATTTTAAGTAAAAATTGCCATTCGCAGTTTTTGGTGTGAAATTACAAGTTGCATGAATAAATATTCCTGTTAGCACTTGTTAACCCTCTACAAGCTGCCAGACATCAATATTTTGGATACTTTTGAGATAAAATGGACAACTTTCAAATAGACACAACTCAGTGGGTACATGTCAAACAAACATAACTCCTTTTGTCGGTCATTAACTTGTGGGACGACGATATTGATATTAACCCACTCCGCCGTTAATGATGGTTTTTACCTAAACATTTTTTTTTTATCAAACTGAGTCATTTGAGACTACAAAAGTCGCCTTTCTCATAACATCAATGAAGGAACTTCAGTGAGAAAGTTAAAAACAATTCTTCAGACACTGTGGTGTCATGAAAAATCATGGAATCTCATCGGGAACAGCCATGATTCTCCAGAACCATAGAGTCTAGTACTGTATTTTCTTTTACATACATTAAAGTTCTTCGGAGGACGTATATTAAGGGATGTTATACTTTTTTTAAATGATTCCAGCGCTGGGCAATTTTTTATTTCATCTAGTTTGTTCCAGTCAGCTATGCGTCGTTGTACACTTTGGGTACTAGTACAGTAAAAGTCTCATTGAAAATGGTCTGCTTACCCCAAGCCAATGAGCCAGATCACACTTTTGCCCCAAAGATATCTGGTGTAAGCCTAGATCATAAAACACGGCTATAAAAATAATAGGTGACACCTATACTAAAATAAATAGTGACCTTTTAAAATCTACAGGACCATTGCAAAATTTAATAATTAAATTCAATTCAATTAATACCATCAATGAACCTACATGTTTAACTCACATTACTTGACCCGATCCTTTCAAATGATTCTGCAGAGGTGAGTGAATGGAGCAAAGTCGATTATGGTCTCTCAAATCATAAAGCTACTTACATTGACATCTCGGTAACTCGACGACATGATACATCTACACAAAGATCTACGTGGAATTTCAAAATGCAGATTATGATAAATTAAATTATCTGCTCAGTGAAGTCGACTGGAACCACCTCGTGTGTGATCCCATGATATTGATAAATCCGTCCAATACTTCAAGTCATTATTCCTTCAACTGGTTGAACATTCTATCTCTAACTGAACGCATGATAAACCGTCGTTCGACTGTAACCTCAGGAAAGCAATTCGTCACAGAGATAGCGCTAAAAATTGCATCAGCTGGTCATGATGACAAAATTATAAAAGCATTACTAATAGGAAGAACAATATGAACAAATTTACAAAACAAAATTACATAAATAAACTTGATTAATGTATATTGTACATCCCTCTCCTGGACAGTTCTGGCAGATTGTGAAGAAATGTTTGAACACTTCACAAATGATTCTACAAAACCACCCCTTCAACCGCAGACCAATCCGAGGGTTACAGTAATTGACGACGACAATGAAAAAGGTAACATTTTGAATGAAACATTCTTAGTAAATAACAATCTATATTCTTCAAATGGAGACTTACCTCCCACTGATTCGAAATGTCCAACTATTTATCCGCATAGATTTTACAGAGTAAGATATATTTGATATTTTAATGTCGTTATCAGCCAAGAAATCAAGTGAACATGATGACATCGGTAACAGATTATTGAAAGAAACTAACCGCTGTGTTTACCGACCACTGTTTCTTTTGTTTATAAAGTCCCTGACGTGTAGCACCTTTACGTGATTAGAAAACGGCAAACGTAATTCCTTTGTACACAAAAGGTGGCCATTCTAATTCTAATAGTTATGGGCCTTTATCTATCTTGTCATTTATTGGGAAATTAATGGAAAGAGTTGTTTTTGAGTCTACTCATACTTATTTTTAATGTAATTCGACGGGTTTTTATTTTACGAATTTCAGTCTAGTTTCCTTCAACAAAACAAAACAGTACAGTTTATCAGCTTGTATAAATCGACCGCAGCTTGTGTAATGCATGAGATAATTTGTTATTTGCATCTGGTGCATTCTTCGATATTTTCGAAGCTTTCGCCGGAGTTTGGCGTCGATGTCTTATCTATAAACTTAAGCAAAATGGAATAACCGGGACACTCCTGTAGCGATTTGAAGATTACCTGAGTAACCATAAAAAGCGAGTTATTGTGAACAATTGTTATTCGGAATACAAAAACATTTCTACTTGTGTCCCCAACGTTTCGGCTTTTGGTCCTTCCTTTTCTTTTCTTAATGCATATAAACAATATTGCAGATATTTTAATATCACTCACAATATTATTTGCTGACGACACACGGCTCAGTAACAGCGCCCCACTGCACGGGATACGTTGAATATGCAGAGCTGTCAATAACGACCTTTCCACAATAATCGATCGGGCTCGTCAATTTAAATGCCAAGAAAACAAAAGCGATTTTATTCACTTTGGCTAGAAATTTCACTTATCTTGATATAGTTATCGTGGGAACGGGGGCGCGGTGGCTCAGTAGGTAGAGGTGCAGGCTACAAGCCGAGAGGTCCTCGTTTCGAATCCCATCTGCGACAATCGCGTTGTGTCCTTGGGCAAGACACTTCACCCCCATTGCCCACGTGGGGACACGGTGACGTTGTGTGCTAAGGCGTACTGCACGTCAATGGTTCACTGTCTTCAACCAATGCTAACCCTGCTTGTGTGGAGTTAGTATGTTGGGGAGCTGACAGTTGCTCGTCATTGCTCGGTGATTCTCTCCAGGTACTCCGGCTTCCTCCACCCGTAAAACTGTCGAGGTCATGATTAGCCATTGTGCAAAAATATGTGACCTTAAACACCAATAAATAAATAAATAAATATCGTGGGAACGATAATTTATTTGAAGATGACCACAAGCGTCTTGGCCTAAGCATTCATCCTTGTATTATCACATACATGAAATTTATAGGATAGCCTCTTCAAAACCTTCCCAAATAAGGAAATTTAAATATTTAATTATATAAACACTCTTGAAGGGCTGTATGCATCGTTCACTTTGCATAAAATTGAGTATAGGCAAGTTTGGGATTCTACAAGTGCCTATCATTTGAAACGTTTGAGTGATATACATTGAATCCTTTCATGGTTGACACTGTCGGTTCAACGAGAACAGGTGTTAAAAGTAGGATTGCATTCGCTTCAATGCAGGTGTATTAAAATGTGTATTTTTACCATTTTGTCCATTGTATGGCCTCAGAGTATTCAATAAATCTTCTCTCCACACGTGTTGATGAACTTTCACATTATAATGTCGGAAACGCGTCGAATTTCTTCATCCCAAAGGCTCGGACTGAAGACATGAAACGTTCTTTTATTCCCACTTGTGTAAAGATATGGAATGTTCACATTAAAGGAATTCAAAATTACTCCACCCTTTTTAAAACATCTATGGCACTTGGAAAAGAAGGTTGAATATTATCCATAGTTTGATTAGAAATTGTCACAGTGACCCGAATGAACACAATTGTGATAACTACATAGCTGTGGTCCATAGAGAGAAGACTCGCATCACTTTTTTATCAGGCCTGATAATAAATCTAGAGGTTTTATCATAACCGGTTAGCAGGTCACACTGTTTAGCAGATAACTCAGAAGAAAATAGGTGTTGTGACGCTTCTCCGCCCTATGTGTTTTACTACACCAGTCATGCTATTTTACGTCTTAACGGGATTTCCGCCAAAATGAAAAAGCAAGAACAAACGCGCGATCTCGCCAAAGCCAAATTTCGCCTTAGTTGGTGATATTTATTTAGACGGATATTCTTTTAAGACCGAAACGACATGTAATTCTAGTCATTCTATTCACAATGTGGGTACAATGCTCAACCTTTGAATCGCGATAGTTCCACAGATTGTCAAGTCTTTCTGGCAAAACATGCGAGTTTAAGAACTTAGTACAGTTAAGTTGAATTAGTTTGTTGCAACCTGTAGTTCGTTCGCATACCTTATGATTGACGTAGCCCCACGTAATCTAAATGGTCGTTCGGGGCTTATTTCCAGGCCTGCTTTGTGGTGTGTATAACCTATAATTCAATCAGAGTAGAGTATTTTTAATTCATTACAACAGTTCAACATTTATAAGTGTTGTAAATGGCCTCTTGCATGGTGTTCCATCCACAAATTACTCTGACAATATTGTCATGGTGACAGTTTAATTTTACGATTTTGCTATTTAAAGGTGTATATATATTTTTTATAATCTTTCTTCCTCGTGCTAAAGGCGAAATGATAGGTACATACAAACCCTTAAAACCGATTTATCAAGTAAGTCATCTGTGTTTTTCATCATTGAATGCGCAATAAACGTGATACCTTTAAGTGAGAGGATTCTCAATAGGAGGCTGTAACGCCAATTAGCTCTTATCTGGTCTTACCTTATCAGCTTCAAACAAAATACACTCGTTTAGCCATCCAAGGTAATCGGTCATCTAATTATATAGTTATTTGTGTCGAGAATATCCCATTCACACTAAGCGTACGTGCTCTCTGCCTATGCTATATGCATTTCCCCCAGTTTGTGACGGTGTACTGTCAGAAATGTCAACATTATACCGAAAATACGAAATATTGAAAGAAACTTGAAAAGGAATGTTAAATTAAGACCGATCTAAGCGGCCAAGTTCAAGAGAAGCAATTACAGTGGGAATTATCGTCCTTGCGAGTTGGGGTGGGGTCGGAAATTTCATTCCAGTCTCAAGGCGTGTTAGAGTGTTTGTCATAGGCGAGGAGCTGGAGATGTCTCATGCTATAGGTTAAAGGAGGTGCCGCATCGGTGCGAAAGTATAGGCACGTTGTAATGTAAGGGGAACCACAGAGCTCGCATTTAGAGTAGGAGCAGTCTCGAGCCAAGTCAGTGGACATATATGAGTGTAGGATCTGTAGTAAGAAGTAAGAAGCTCCGGGAGATCACGAATGTTGGTATTTAGGTAGACGGTATTACCTGTTGTAGAAGACACGCCATACATAGATAAGAGTAGGCTTTGCCTGTGTGAACGTTAGTCTGAAGTAAGTACAGAGATGAAGTTAACGGCTGTTGGAGGATAGGCATCCAATAAAGGGACAATACGTCAGTGGCCGTGCGACGGCAGTGGTAAAGTGACACTCCGTTACATGTAAAGTGACAATACGCTAGTGGCCGCGCAACTGCAGTTGTAGAGTGACAATCCGTTACATGTTAGGATAAAGGCATCCTGTAAAGCGACAATACGTTAGTGGTTGTGTGATGGCCTTGATAGAGTGAAGTTCCAGTTATATGAAAAGGTGACCAAAGTCCAAACACCAGCAACAAGGAAGGAGCAACAAGCGACAACAGAGAACACGGACCCGCAAAGTGTGTGCTGGGGTGTGATTGACATTTTATGCTTCATTCAAGGATTTCATGTAAATCACGAGTTACCATATTTTACTATATGCACTGAAATTGTTCTTTTCAGTGACCCCTGTTGATTATGCTTTTTGATGAAATGTCACTGACCCCTTCAGGAGGATAAGAACCACCCCAACAAAAACGAAACAGACGCGTTCGACAAGGTGAAACGTTCGTTCACGCGTGGACTCAGGTGTCACCACCTCAGGTGTCACTCCTGGTGTCTAGGCTGAAGACGCGGCGTGAATCTATTTCAGCAACGACCACTTTCGGTTTCCGACAAATATAGCTGTTTTTTTTTTTGAGCTACACAAAAATGTATCCATGCCTCAGGTCACTTTAATAGTATTCTTTAATAGTGTCCTTTGCGTCATCTTTTCATTTTTGCGCTATTGGAGTCGGAAGAAGAAGAAGAAGAAGAAGAAGAAGAAGAAGAAGAAGAAGAAAAGAAGAAGAAGAAGAAGAAGAAGAAGAAGAAGAAGAAGAGAAGAGCAAGCACTACAATGGCTTTTTAACTTCGCATATTGTCTAACCTATTCTTTTGTAAACAGTCACCGCATTTGTATTTAATCCGCCACATATATCAACTGGGTTTCCAGCACATTGTTCATCACAGTCACTATCATTTGCTGATTCGGACGGTAGATAATAATCAATCAGACAAACACAGATATTGCCCTGAAAAGGAACACAACACCATTTTATAAATCCTAGTGTACAAGTCAGATATATGGTATCAGTTCAACGCCATTCAAAAGTTCCATTCAGACGCAGGGTACAGAGATTCTAACTGATAAAAATGTTCCACCTACGAAATTATTTTGGTGCACTTCTGCTTGAGCAAATTCAGAAATAAATTTTACCTATGTGATTATTTTTTTTAGAAACTTTTGTTCACAATTACCGAGTGCAACTCCAGAAACAAACTCACATAAAAAAAATAAACGTTTATCCGCTTCAAGTAGTTTCAACCAAAATTAAAGTAATTAAGCGTTATGTTATTTTCTTTTTGCCCCAGCATCCACTTCTACATCTGCAAACCCCTCTATAATCAGTATTTGTGGGAACATAACCGTTTATTGTTCTTCTCGCTTCCTTTCCCAGGCCAATTTTCCTTACATCACGGGTCCGTGTTTAGAATCGCCAGACCCAAGTCCGACAGCTTCCCCCCATTTGTATTAATTTTCTTCTTTCGGTCTGCGGGCTTTCGTCTTCGTCACATAAGTGTTAATTAAAGTCCCCCATTACACCCATGCTATCCACTTCTGCGATATAGTTGATTTATCCTAGTTTAGGAGGGAATTCAATGACTCTTCTCTTCAAACCGTTGTTTTCCTGGGCAAGGCATTCAGTCTTAATTACGGTGTACTAATGCGTACTGCACATCGATGGTGAGCTTCTCTTCAAGCAATGCTAGCTTGGCTTCTTGGAGTTTGTAAATTGGGGAGTCTGAAAGTTGCTCGTCGCTACACGGTGGTTCTCTCCGGGCACTCTGGCTTCTCTATCCGTAAAACTGTCCGCCACAAAGAGACCCTGACTGTTGAAAGTGTCGTTAAACCTCAATATGAAAACGTCCCAGTTTAGGGCTCCTTATTTTCTCGAAGACCCCGCATTGCTAGGTCTGCAATGTCCTGGTGATGTCCCAGGTTTTCTTAAAATCTTCATCAATCTCTTGCTCCTCTAACTTACAACCAATCTGGTGATTGTTATTGTCCTCACCCCCTGCTCTTCTCCAGAAAAGACAATTCTATCTTTTCACTTACTGCGTATCCAAATGTTCAGTAGAAGACAGTGCCAGATGTATCAAGTAATTCAGCAGCTCACCCATCCCAACTTTCATCCTCCACTTTCTAAAATCTCCACGACTGAAACAAACTACACTTACATTCTTACTGACTAGTTTACTCATCCTGATCTTACCACAATGATATCCACTCAGTCTCTCAAATTTTCCGCCTTGGCTTAACGTAAACACCAAACAGTCTGTTCACTATCAAACTCTCGCACAATGCCACTACATGCCACAACTAACTGGAACCCCACATATTCCTCTCGTCACATGCTTAATCACCTATCACCAGCCTCCTTCGGGCTGGCATCTCTATTCACCCTTCTGCCCAAAGAGCCCCCCGCTACCTCATAAGAAAGTGTTTCCACCCACTCCAACAACATGTAACAGCGAATTAAAAAAACCTATTAACTTGGGTGAGATATATGATAAATTCGAATAATTTTTCCGGAATATGAAGTACTTTTATTGCTAGACACATAGATATATTTTATTCAAAAGTACACTAAATACAATTCAATAAGGCTAATATTTCAAAACTGTAACAACAATTGCAATGTAGCCGGGTTGCTGTCTACCTGCCCCCCCACCCCCCCCCCCCCTCCTAGGGTACAGCTAGAAGTGCAAACACACCTACACTGATGTTTTATTGGTGACCACGAGTTTACGTAACGGTGCTTCAGGGGAATTATATTATGTTAAATTTAAACAGTTTGTTCATGTCAGATGATCATTCCGGTGCTGTTATGTATCTATACATGACACAATCTGGCTGCGGGGGGTAAATGAACGAGCTATTGTCAGCTCAATGGAAGCAATTAGAGGAGTCCATATACATTATTTGGGGCAGAGCAATTAATATTAAAAAAAAAAAACAAAAAAAAAAAAACAAAAAAAACTAAAGATTGTACACTGCCCATTTTTTTAGATTTTTCAGAAGCATTCGATACGACTGACCACGAAATACTCATCAGAAAACTTGAACATTACGGCATTAGAGGAATAGCTAATTCGTGGTTTCAGGATTATCTTTCCGAGAGATCCCAATATGTACAATTCATGAGTGAATCATCAGACTTACTGAATGTTATTACGGGTGTACCACAGGGTTCTGTACTTGGTCCTCTTATGTTTGTACTGTATATCAACGACATTTGTGAAGCGACGGACATGAATATCCTGTCATTTGCGGATGACACAACAGGCTACGCATCTGGGAACGACCTTAACGTGCTGACAGAGAAGGCGAATACTGAACTGTTAAAAATCAATGACTGGTGCTTAGCAAACAAATTATCATTAAACGTAAATAAAACCAAAGCTTTACTTCTCCATCCCCAAAATGACAATTACAACTATAGCAACGTACAAACCCAAATTACATTAAATAATACAAACTTAATAATAGCAGGAAATAATCATCAACACAAATTCATAAAATTCCTAGGAATTAACTTGGATGAGAACCTTAAATTTAACCATCACGTAACAGCACTCTGTACGAAACTGTCAAGGGCAATTTATATCCTTAATAGAGCAAAAAAAATTTTGCCGCCCATGACCTTACGTATACTCTACTTCACACTAATTCAAAGCCATTTAATATATGGGATTCAAATATGGGGAAACACACCTGCAACTAAACAAATACTGAATTTGCAAAAAAAGGCTATGCGTATTATAGCGAACAAAAAATTCAACTCACATACGGACCCCCTTTTCAAACGTTTAAAAATTCTTAAATTTAGCGATCTCCACAAATTACATTCTCTTCTATTCATGTATGACTGGTCCCACAACAACCTCCCCGTAAGTTTTGATAATACATTTCAAGTATACGCGAATCCTTCTGGTATGAATACAAGGCAGTGTGGTAATCTAATCACACACAAACCGCGTACCCAGTTCTCAGCCGCGCTTCCGTACTTCTCTTTTCCTAAATTGTGGAACGACTTAGATACAACGATAAAAACCCTCACACGAATGTCATTTAAAAAAACATTAATTGACCAATTCATAAACTCATATAATGCCAATGTTAGCTGCACCAACCCAAGATGCCCTGACTGGTTTTGATAGTTAAACCTATCGGTATCGGACGGTCATGAATGTTTTTTTCGACCATACATCACCCTATTGACATACGGACATGGAACTGGTTATTGAGGAGAATATATTTATTCTGTCAAATTCAGAAACAAGGTTAATTATCAGGCCAAAACAAGCTGAGTTGGAACTTTGCAGAATTTGATCCACGATGGGAAAATAATAATTAATCCCAACCAAAATCACGCTATATGTAAAGTAAAAACAATAACTACCTGCTGTCTGTATTTAGTTTACTTAAATCTAAAACCCGCCATATTTTATTCTACTTTAGTCACCTTTTATTGTCTTGGGGATGACAGGAAGACAGTCACTAGACTATGTCATTCCCCACAGTATGCATTTACACAACTATTCATGATTTTGTAACTCTCTTCTAATATTTTATTTGTATTTGTATACTGAGAAATAAAAAATTGAATTGAATTGAATATTTCAGCGTATAGCCTTGATTGGACGACTCCGCATATTAACGCAGAAGATACCATACTTGATGAAATTATGAAGTATCATGTTCCTGGACAGAAAACGCGGCCTCGTGGGAAGAAAAAAATGCCTATTACTTTTGTGCTGTTTCGACGCAAGAGCAAAATAACAGTTAATAACCACAGTCTGAACAGTATGAATTGTTGCATTCAATCCATAGCATCAGGTCAAACATGGACTTATTAGTTTGCGTGTCAGATCCGGCATTGCCATTTTTATTTTCTCTGTTGCGAATAGCCCCCCCCCCCCCCCACCCCGCCAAAAACATACAAAGAGCAGCTGGATTGGATCAATCAAGGACGTAACGCATCATGATGGAAAAAATCACGCATAGAACTTCAAAAAAATAAAAATTACAAAAAACTTCCAAAAATTGACAAAATTGCGAGGAAACGACTCAGAATACGTTTAAGCTATGACACTATAATTTACGAGCCTGTTGAATTATTCAAAATCTAAAGGTTATAGTAACCAAGAAAAAGTGACGCGGTGCTATTTCGTTTGGGCGAAAGAGTTTCTACTTGTAACGGCCATTACAGCAATTGTTCTAATATGTAAGCGAGTAAGAATATTAATTCAATCGTTGTTTTTCTCAGAAACCTTTTGAAATGTATTTAGCTGACAAGACGCAGTTGGAGGATCAAAGGTTGACCCACTTTTTAGGGAAAAGAAAGGTGTGAAAACTGTCGAGAAGTTTAGTCCCAGACATTCCATTAGAAAGAAACCTGCCTGCCTGGTGATTATATTGGTCCGGTTGAAAAATAATGAGACGTTGCCATGGAAGGATGGTGAAAGTCTACCTAGGTGCATGGGTAGAAGAGAGGAATGAAGGCCACGAGCTTTTAGTATATTACCTTTTCGAAACAGCGGCTCCATGTGGCAATTGTTTTTGGTTTTGAAAATTATGGATTGTTTTCTTTTGTTCATTTTTTATTTGGATTAACTACACATTCGACAATCAAAGTCATCTCGTGTCGGATAGTTTTATGAGTGGGAAGCCGGATTACTCGGAGAGAACCACCGGGCAGCGGTGGGCAACTGTTAGACTCCACAACGTACAAGTCGGGTTAGCAATAGTTGAAGGAAAATGCATTATTGAAATGCAGTAGTACACAGTACGACCGTGTGCTCCTCGCGTGGGCCATCGAGTTTAAGTCCGTTATCCATGGACGTCAGTAGCTTCCCCTGGTGGGAACGGAACCGTGGATCTGTCAATTTCTTTTCCAGTGTCCGAACCATTGAGCCACCACGCTCACTATGGCTTGGCTTGGCACGCAGAAAACTTGTTTATAGATTTTAAATTATCCCCACAGGACAGATGATTGTGTACCAAGGCTTAGTAGAGAGATAGATAAACTTCTATGTAGGTAAAATCTGTTTTAGTTTGTTGGCTATACATCACTTCTATCTTAATTATGATCACTGATTCACTGAGTGATAAACATAATCCAAATAATGTCAGATGCGAACGCGGTTTTGTCACTTGCAAAGAAGTACCCCGACTTTGTTGAATTGACCGTAAGTGAACAGAGATGTAAATGAAAAAAAGAACACAGGTCGTTAGATAAAACCTTGTGGAACACCACACTTTATATCTGCATTATATGCTGCTCAAAGTTTGCTAAGCACCACATATTTGACACATCATTGTATACTTTTCTTGTGACACTTTTGCGATATTTTTGGTGATAATGAATGAGGAATGTATTGGGATGGTCCCCAGTGTTTACATTAGCTCTTTTGACAGGCAGACTTTTCGTGACAGTCATGAAAAGCATGTACCCCTTGATTTTCATGATGTTTTCGTGTACTGTCGACATGTACATGAGATGTGTAGGATATTCAATCTTCATTTCAACACAAATCCTTGCGATTTAATGATTGAATATGGTGAATGCAAATGTGAGAAGACATTTGTCAGAAGCAGAAATGCGGCGGGCAGTAGGGATGGGGGAACAATGGGCTACCCACCGTCAGGTAGGCGAAGTCCTTGGTGTGCACCATACGGTAACCACCAGAGCCTGGGCAAGATTTCAGCAGTATGGCACACCAGTTAGACGACATGGTGGTGGCAAAGACAGGGCAACAGCTGCAGCTGAGGACCGGTTTTTGATTATTCAGGCCCGTAGGAACCGCTTTGACACAGCAACCCAGCTTCGCAGTGACCTTCAGAATGCATCCGGGATAAATGTTTCGACGCAGACTATCCGGACAGAGTTGCACGAAGGTGGTTTCCGATCGAGGTGACCATGTATTCGCATTCAGCTGTCCCAGAACCACTACAGGCACGATATGAATGTGCTATGGATCACGTTGGATGGACCAGAGAAGATTGTCGACCTGTCCTTTTTACAGATGAGTCAAGGTACTGCCTAGGCAACACAGATAGACGTTCTAGGGTATGGAGAAGACCAGGAGAGCGATTCCATGCGTCCAGCATTACTGAGCATGACAGCTATGGTGGAGGGTCAGTAATGATCTGGGGCGCCATCAGCTGGGATAGTCGTACAGAGCTCTATGTCCTTGATCGTGGTACATTGAATGCACAGCTGTATATTGATGAGATCCTGGATGCCCACGTCAGATTGTATGCAGGTGCAGTGGGTGATAGATTCATTCCGATGGATGATAATGCCCGTCCTCATGTTGCCCATGCTGACCGGGAGTACCGACAGAGGAAGGGGATTGAGCGTATAGAACGGCCAGCAAAATCCCCTGACCTCAATCCAATCGAACATGTCTGGAATGAGTTGCAGCTTGCAATTTCAGTCCGTCCAGTCCAACCATGGATTGTTCAGGAGCTTGGTGCCGTGCTGGTCCAACAATGGAGCAACATCCCACAAAGGACCATCTGGAACCTGACTGGGAGCATGAGAAGACGTCGTCAAGCTGTAATTAACAATAATGGGTCTCATACTCGATATTGAACCCATATCAGTTCGCTCCGTCAACTTTTTGGCAAATTTGAAAAATTTCCTCTTTTACCAATAATATCCATTTTCCATGGTTATCGTATTCAAAAGCTAAAAAAAAAAATAATGTCAAACACAAACAAAATCTTAATTTCTGTGCTTAAATAATTAAAGATATAATTAAATAAAAAAATATGTACACTTTTCATAACAATATTTCAACTAAAACGTAAAACAAATAGTTGGATATACTTGGTGATTAGCAAACTTTGAGTGGTATATAAACAGCAGTTAAGGTGCTCAACAAAACAGCCATTGTTCATAAAATAGCCCCGCAACAAGGTATTCACAATACATACCTCATATTCCATAAAAATCCTTTTTTTGCAACAAACGTACTTACTTTATTGTGCCAAATGCTTTGGATAGGTCTAAGAATACCTCCAATGTGTATCACTACCTGCAGTTACATTTTGTAGGGCATATTGTGAATGAGATGCATAATTGCTTGTGTTGTAGAATTTACTTTCAATTCCATAGTCTGAACATAGAATGCCGTTTTGTATTAGAGATTTTTTTTTCCGAACCTTTAAAAAATGAAAGTAAGCTGATTGGTTTATATTTTTTTGAAGTCGTGTGGGAATAACGTTTGTAATTTTCTTTTTATACGGAACAATATCATAAGTAAACGATATTGATTTCAGATCGCTAAGCGATTCTTGAGGAAGTCATTTGGTGAAGCACGGGCAACGCCACTTTTTAACCAAATTAAGTGCTTTTTGAAAAGTAATAGAACGCTTGTAACTGTTCCCAGAGGTAATTTTGACATTTTGGGCACCACCGTTCACTTTGACCTCACACTGTTAAATATTTTCAGACAAGCGGAATATAAAATGCGGCGTAACATCATTTAATTAGGCATGTGTAAAATAGTTTAGCGATATTTGTTGAGGTAATGTGGTATAGGGGTGGTCATACAATGGTATTTGGTACCTCCAAGAATATCGACGTCATATCATTGATAGTTGAAGGTGATTTTTTCCAAAATATTTAACTTTCTATCTTGGATGGGGTGTACTATTAAAATTTTGTGGAGTTAAATTGTGGAGTTAAATTACATTTTAATATTTTGTGGCCTTCGGACGATATTAGCTCATTATGTTAAATATATTTAGACAATAGGAATAAAAATGCGGAATTACATCAACTTATCTATTCAGTTAGCTATGATTATTGGTGGCCACAAAATAGGAAGACATAACCCCGATGATATTTAACATATACAACAATGACATGTTTGTGGATTCCACACTAAGCTGAAACCTTATAAAGGTTGTTTCCACCAAAGGTACACTTGCAACTGCAATCACACAAGTTGTTAGTTACGACTGCTAAAACCCAAACACTTACCATACTTCTATGCCAAGTGTCTTCTATTCTATATAATATCAGTATGCAACTCATTATTTTGGAATTTCGGCACTTTTCGATAGAGCCCTGATCTAGAAATTTTGCCATCAGTGGGGGTGCGGTGGCGTTGAGGTAACCGGTTCTCGCCAGATCACCGATGTTAAGCAACGTTAAGCCCGTTTAATCCTTGGATGGGTGACCGTCTGCACGATCGATTCGGACTTCCGCGTTGTGTCCTTGGACAGGGCACTTAACCCGATTGTCCACATGGGGGCACGGTGACGCCGTGTACAAAGGCGTAATGCACGTCGATGATGCGCACGTCTTCAACCAATCTCTGCCTGCCTGTGCTGCAGTGCGGAGTTACGATGCTGGAGAGCTGGCAGCTACTCATCGTTGATCGGTGGTTCTCTCCGGGTACTCAGGCTTCCTACACCCATAAAACTGACATTGGCTGTTAAAGTGTCGTTAAACCTTAATAAATAAATAAATAAATAAATAAATAAATAAATAAATAAATAAATAAATAAATAAATTGCCATCAGTACCAAGAAATAGAAACCTGCACAAGGCAGACGATATAAACATTTATGATTTTAAATGTCATTTTTTCATTTTTGTTTTCAAAACCTTTCAGCATAACCATATCAAGTGATATCACGACATGGTTTTGTTGAAATTAAAAACAATTCTCCAGCAGAATTTGGAAAGTACGCAGGTGTCTGCGGTCACAAAGTGGAATACAGGCTACTGCCTGTTGGACTTAATGAATTCCTCTATGCTATCGAATCTTTCAAGAGAGAGCAGGTAACAGATCACTTACATATGTACGCTTTAATCTCCATTTCAAAAATAAATTAAAATAGTTTGAACAACAATTGAATTGCATGACTAAATTTGAAAACATCGAACGGTGGGTACTCACAGCCGCTTACTCTTCTGTTTTCTGCTTTACTGACAATTCGTTCGACTACATTGTATGCTATAGGGTGATTGAGAAGTTCATTTTGTTCGTATTGAGGATCCAGAAATTTGTCCTCAAAAACATTTTTTACAAATGTTTTGTCTTCGTAAAATTTATTGTGGATGAAAATGTTTTATAAATCCTGTTCTCTACATATTAAAAACCATAAATTTTACCTACTTACGGACCCGTCTTCAGTTTCTACTTCTTTTGGCATCTTAGTTACCCTAGAGGGGCCAGGGTGCTCTATTCTCGTCAAGAATACATTGGATTTTGAGTGACTCAAAAGTTCTTTATCTATCGTGAATCATGTTTTTTCTGCTGTTCGTAGTAAAGAAATCTGGCATTCTGAATACCTGAAACTTGATGGACGCGTCATATTTAGTTTTATCTCTTCACCATTTCTTTATTCGCAGAAACCTTTCCTCATTTTAGTGCATTTCTTTCTAAAGTTTAGTTAAATCTTGATTCCACAACGGTTCATAAAATTTAATTTTTTTTTCACTTGCGTTATGTGTTTTCGCAGAACCATAATTTGGAAACACGTGCAGATTCAGGTAACCGTTCGTATATCAGCAGTTTGACACAGTGACTTTCTAGCTCACTCGGTTTCCTGAACTATTTGTTTAAGGAACAGCCGAGAGTTGTCATCCGTGAGAAATGTATTTGGTAACGGCTTATTTAGTTTACTTTTCCCTATATACGTATCAAACTTACCAGGTGTTTCAAAATTGAAAATTCAGATTATACTGAAATGTATGAAACTGCGGTTTGGAGGTTTATTCTGTCTCCCAAAAGGGAATGCATAGAAGAGTCTTCCATTAAGGAGGCTTGTGTTATGGCGTGAAAATACTCACACCTATTAAAACATTCTTTTATAATACATATATATTCTACAACAGACTTACCCTATGAATCGATACATATAAAACTACAATTTAACGGATTACTTCTCCCATTGAAACAACTTATTTTGGACACGTCGAGGAACTATAGAAAAGCGCAGCCATGTTGAGTTACTGTGTTGTAAAGTATAAAAGGGGTAGGTAAATTATCAAATTCTCCAGCATGATTCAACAAATTACCCATCCGAGCTTTAAAAATCTCCACCTATGGTGATTGGGCTGTCTCCGCAATGGATGTAGCTATCAACAAGAAGTTGAAAAAAAATAAGAGTCGCCATCCCGTCCCCACGGGGAGTTCTCTGTAGGTAGATGGCATGAAAAGATTATAAAGATTAACTAAACTTCGCACATAAAATATCTTCGATCCACTGATCTAATGGGTTGCTATTTCGTCATAGTCCACTTGAATTGAGCATTCAAAAGGCAGTTGTCTTTACTGTATACTAGTAATTACACACGCGATAACAAATAAATAAATTAGGATAGGTGTTTTCCTTAGACTATAAATGAAATAATTTTTGGTGAATTTGATACCTGTTTCTGAACTGTTTGGAATTGACCCCAAATGAACTTTCTTCATCATAATTAAAAACAAAAACAAAATGTCAGCATTTGGAAATTAAAGATACCATGGATTGGAACCAGTCGTTCTGCTCATTCTTATCATGAATGACAAAAAGAGTTTTCCGTGTCTGTACTCGAATGGTTGCTAAATAGAACCATTCAGTCACTTTAAGTTATTTTAGTGTAAAAATTCTGATCTCTTATTAATGCCGGAGCAGTCCTTCAGGTAGTGTTCCAAATAACACGGCAGCAGTTCCATGACAGATTTCAGTTTCTACATGTTTTATGTTTCTTTCCAAACATTTTGATAACTGTTGGGAGTAATTTCATTCTGGCCTGGTAAGACTTTGGGGAAAAATTTCTGAAATTTGACCAAGGTTAGATTTGATGCCCCCTTAAATAACTGCACATTAAGATGAACTGTCTTGCAGGCTCTCTTATGACTTAACAAAAATCTTCTGTTCCATTGATTCAAACTGTATTTTGAATAACGCGGGTTTTGCAGACGAATAGCGTTTACAACCTTGACTGTCATCCCAATGTTGGATACTAACTTATTACCCACACTCCTGATATCTTAGTTTTCTTCTCCACTCTCGGGTAGGTTGTTGCAATCATTACTGTATCGCACCCAGATGTATGTCTTTCAGAATTACAAATCCTGCTCACGAGTTCACGACGAGCCGGCCAACCTGAGCTTGTAACACTTTTAATTCGTTGGACAATTTGACATCAATAGTTGATTGCTGACCCATTGTAATAACACTTACACCCGGACTCTATTGTCTTTTCGGGGTATGCAAGAAACTTAAAATACCCGGTAGAACGATAGACTGGGTGTTCAAGAGACATCTCTGAATACCTCTGATTCGTGGAGAAACCCTGATTTTGCGCGTTTTATTGATGGAACAAAGGACAGGGTGTAAGTCAGTTACCAACTTCTCTGTCGGTATTTAATGAATCCGAGCAACTTGTATCGTGCTATAACACGTCGTCGCTACGCGGATCGGTGTCACTCAACGCACGGGACAGATTGTTCAAATTCATGAAATACCCCCAGATCAACTGGTAACTATACTATTAAAAAAAGTCGGGGATATTTGATAAAACTGAGACACATGAAGAAATATCTTTATATTTTCATCAAAAAGACAATTGAGGCATTGCACTTTGACATCTGGTGAAGGATTTTAGCGATAGTTGGGTGTCTGACAAGCACACATTCCACGCACTGAGCTGTAGAAAACATGGACGGTCACTCAGAAAATTTACCACATTCAGTGCAAGACCTCAATACCTCGTAAATCCTCGGTTCGCGAGACTAGAGCGGATCCGACGTGGCATACTCCTCACCAAACTCCTATATCAGCTTGACTGATGTTATTCCATTCTTCCTGCAGTACAGCGGTGAGTTCCTGGACATTGGTAGGGGGCTGTTGCCTGTTGACGTTGTCGTAGGCGCCTGCTAAGCATATCCCATGCGTGCTCGATTGGTGAAAGGTCTGGACTTAGTGCTTGCCAAGGCAATGTAATGTTGTTCTGCTCCTAGAGGAACTTTGTAGCTACACGGGCTATGTGTGCTTTTGCATTGTCATCTTGGAAAATGAGACGACGGCAGTGACGTCGCGCAAATGGCACCACCTGAACTGTTAGCATGTTGTCGCGGTAGTGCTGCCCTGTGACAGGCCCTTGGATGACATGTAATGCTGCTCTGTTTGTCATGGTTATGCCTCCCCACACCATAACCGATCCACCACCAAAACGATCGTGCTGCCTAACTGTTACGTCATGGTATCGTTCGTTTCGCCTCCGCCACATTCTGTTTCGCCTGTAGTGGAAGTCAAGAGTGAACCTCGATTCATCGGAAAACACGAAGTTGCTCCACCGACGATTGTCTCAGCTGCGATGTGGCGTTCAGTCAAACGTGGAATTATTCGAGGTCGTCGAACGTACAAATTCCAGCTGTGTAGGCAATTTCAGAGAGTCTGATCACAGAATCGCACATCTGTCTTAATCCGAACCACACTAGAGAGAAAAAAAAACAACTGCAGTTCCGAAAAATCACACAAAAAACCCCAGATAAAACTTTGCTTTGAAGCAGACACGATTTTAACCAATTCTGGGCACGCCAAGAATTGTCAGGGTTTGGATGAGTCTCAGTGGCCCGCCCCACTTTTTCGCCAACTGCCTGGTCGCATTGGGCAGTTGTATTAAAATTATTTTAGAACATTCACAATCCACTGCCCATGCGGCACTATAAATAGGCAGAATATTCAAATTATTGTCAATTTTGGTTTTACCGAAGGAACTACTTTCGTGATGACTAAAATGATCTATTATTACAACTATATTGCCGCAACGGATTCCTAGGTGCTCAGAATATACCATCATTTTTTACCACCAAACGAAAAGATCACTCGATCTGTATTTAGTTCACGATACGAAGCCGCTAACTTTACTCCTAACCAAACGGGATTGGACGTCTTCAGAGACCAGTCTGTCAATAAAAAACAAATAAAATCGTCAGGGTGATTTTAATATCCTATTTGTTGGTGTATATTGCACCAGCACTCCGACAGAAAAAAAAAACAAAACAATGCCTGCAGCCTCCAAAGGAGAGCATAATCTCCTGGTTATGAACAATAATTGATCTCCCCTCTGAAAAAAGATGAACAGTTTTCGTGCTGTTATAAATCATTATGTACGAATTTCATACAACCAACGGTATTTATATTATCGCTATTTAAAAAAATACGTTGTATTTCCTCCACGAACTGCACATATTTCGTTGGTGGATTTCAACAAATAATTATTACGAATTTACCTGCAGTGAGAAAAACGAATATGCAGCGCAGATCTGTGAACATTCTTGAACGCTGTTTTTTTCTGACTTGCTGTATGATGGCACGGCAAAACAACCTTTATAATTGTAGTTCCATCCACCTGAAAAAAAGTAGAACAAGCTTATGGAAGTATAGTAATCCAAAACAGAAGCCACAGAAGCCACCACCCCCCCCCCCCCCAGACAAACGTCATTTGCCTCGAAATTATAAAATATATAGATAATATAGTTTGTCCCTGTATCAGTACGCATCGCGTCTTCTGGTTGATCAACGTGACCGAAACAAATAGCCATGGTATCGGCTATCTTCAAACATGCGGGTGATAAGAGCGCGCGCCATTGTTCCCCGTTTGTCACTCGAGAAACATCCAGGTGATAAAAATAACCTTTGACCCCGACTAGGCCACATCGATTGCAGAAACTCCTATTAGAACTGTTAAGTTATATCCAACTTATTGTCGTATTGTAGTAAATACTAACACAAATTAAAAACATCGTTGCAGCCCTATGAGTAGAAGCACTTGTTGGCTGTCGTATTTGATGAGAATTGAATAGACTGAATCGGGTTCGCAAATATACTTTTGCGCTTTGCGGGGTGAGAGCATCAAGAGGCGCAACTCATCTATTTATCTTCAGTATCGCTTGAGCAGAATACAAAATGTCAATCTCTCGCTTCGCTTGTCACTCCAATGGAGCTAGACATTGTTCGCAAACGGATTGAACTCACGCCTAAATCCACCGTCAAATCAAATAATACTGCCGCACGGCTTTTTAGACAGTATTTGTCAGAGAAAGATTTTGATACTGAATTTGAATTGTTTAAAACAACAAATTAAAACTTCTCCATGTGTGATCTGGTTTATAAACAACTATTCGGAAATAGACTCGGTCTATTCATAGTTTTGCTGTGACATTTGTGTCGCTGTTTGGTTCAAAGCCTGAGGCTCAGTGTGGGGTTTAAGCTTCGTCCCCGGAGTCTTAATGTGGGATCATATTTTACATCTCGACATTATTTCTGTGCTAGGAGGCGGGACAAAATCGTTATCTCGGGCAACATCCAGGGTACATGGAGATTTAATACCTGGATGTCTCCTTTTCAACCATTCGGCTTGCGCCTCATGGTTGAAAACGGACATCCAGGTATTAAATCTCCATGTACCTTGGATGTTGCCCGAGATAACTTATAATAGTAAGTGTTCTACTCTTGCACCTCGTTATAAGTTATATAAGTCGTTTGACAATGAAAAATTGAAGATGCAACGTTTCGTGTGATATTGACGTTCACGAGCGATTTCGGGAGTATATCGCAAATGCATGTCATCGCTAGGCTCAGGAGGACGTCCTGAGAACTCCACAATATAGTTTAGGAGACTTTGAACTGTAACAGAAAATGAACAACCGTAGACTATGACAATTTACAAAAATGAACGTATCGAGATTGATAAAGCAAATATATGTAATTATTTTACACATTTTTCTGTTTTCTCCCACAGGCGCAATTCACTAGATTCAGAAAGCAAAACACAAATTATGCAGACCTAGATTACGGGACATCCCATTTAAATCCTATAACGAGAGGTTAAGACGTCGCTTTGTTCTTCTTACTTGAATATGGTGCCTCCAACTAGAGGGGGAGCTTCAACGCAAAGATGACTGACTCCATAACAACCGTAAATTTCGTAAATGACTTTCTTGAGGAATCAACCGATCTTATGCAAGGTGCTGGACAAATTCAACACCATGGCACGCCGTGGGAAGAAGCCACTTGCTCTATGACCTGTGTGTATTGTGTATAAGAGATCAGTGCTGATGGAAGTGCTTCCAGGAAATAGCTACTCTGAAACATTTATTTGACAGTGCCTAGACAATCTTAGACAATCACCAAATAATTGGTGCTCTGCAGTTGATATCGGATACAATCTATAGCCAAAATTTCTACATACATTTCAGTGGAATATTGGCCAAAAGTGCCTCTGGGCAAAGTCTGAAAACAAACATGATGCAGTTTTGAGGATGGTGAGTTTAAAAATAGAACTTCATCTGGTATAATTCATCTATCTTTATTAAGTCGGCATGAAGACGACTGATCTGGGTACGCCATTCCCAAACGCAATGTATTCATTAATTTGAATTCGGTTTCCTGTGTTATATTTTGGACAAGAAACGTACATACTTACTTATTTACTTACTCGATCAAAAGATGAAGTTGGATTTTCAAGAGATGGGTGGATTTTATTCCGACTCTTTTGCACACACTGAATGGAAAGTTTAACAGGAAAAGGGGGGCGACATCCACGACTTTGCATTTGTTCGGGTTGGAATGATCACAAATTAAAACAGATAGTACACAAGAACAGTCATAGAATGTTCTCAATTGAATACAAACAGAAAAGTCGATGAATTCTTTCACGTTTGAGGATACGTTTGGAGATACAAAACTTTCAGCGTGGGATATGTTTGAAGATAATTTATCAACTATAAGAGGGGGTGGGTTTTGATTGGTTAGAACATTAGACTTTATATCGAAAGGTCGCAGGTTCGGTCTTCGTCATCTGCGTCGTGTCCGTGGGGAAGACTCCATATTCCAGTTGTTCAAGTGGTACCACAATGACGCAGCGTGACAAGGAGTTCTGCTTTTACTGATGCTAACACTCCTTCCGCGGGATTACCAAGCAGAGAAATCCTAAAGTTATTCGTCGCTGTTCACGAATTCTCTCACCACCGACAGAGTAATAGTTTATTCAAGCAGAATAACGCCTACAGAGAGACAGATTGCACAAAAAGTTATCAGAGATATGATATGATTAAAAGAAACTAATAATAAAGGAAACAGCTATTTTTGAAGAGTAAATAAGGCCACTGTTTCATACATATAATAATCTCAAAACCCTAGATCAGTTTAATGATCCACGATTTTGCGATCCTTATTTCTCTTTTCCCGAAGAACAGTAGATTATGTTGCAGATGGAGTGGGACAAGAAGGGCGTATTACTTTTCATTATAAATTCAAATCAATCTTCTTTGATTGCATTTGAAAAGTCTGCAGTGTTCCTGTTAATTATTGCCAACAACTGTTTTTTGATGTTTGTACAGGCCGGGCAGTCAATGACAAAATGCATCTCGGATTTCACATCGCCGGCGTCTTTACAAACACCAGAAGCGTTTCAAATCCTATTTTTTTAAGGGAACAGGCGGCTGTGCATGTCTCCCATTTCAATTGCCAAATTATGATTACTAATCCGTTATCTTGTAAACATACTTTCTGCTTCCTTTGTTTTTGAGTAAGCTAAATGGAGCTCGAATATAATGTCGTTTCTGAAGGCGCGATAAGTACGCAATTCATTTTTACCGTTCTTTTTATTGTCATTGTTAAGACATTCATTAAATTAGACTGTGTAATCATTTGTTAGATTTTCATGTAATTTACCAATTTATTATCTTGCTTTGCAGACGATGGTATATTGTGGCCTTCCAACATTTGGCGAAGCCGCTATATTCCGTCTTTAATTTATGCTCTTCTGGTATTTATTTATTTATTTATTTATTTATTTATTTATTTATTTATTTATTTATTTATTTATTTATTTATTTATTAAGGTTTAAGGACACTTTAATAGCCAAGGTAATATCATGTCGGTGACAGTTTTGCGGGTGAAGGAAGCCGGAGTGCCCGGAGAGAACCACCGAGCTCCCCCACATCGTATCCTCCGCAATGCAGCACAGGCAGAGTTAGAGATTGGCTGAAGACAAACGCGCAATCGACGTGCAGTACGCCTTAATATACGGCGTCATCGTGCCCTGATTCGGACAATCGGGGTTAAGTGCCTTGCCCAAGGACACTACGCGTGAGTCCGGATCGATCGCTCAGACGGTCACCCATCCAAGGACTAGCCGGGATCGACGTTGCTAAACTTCGGTAATCTGACGAGAACCATGCTTTCCAGTAAATCAAGGAGCAATATACCTGTAGTTGCAGAGTGAAGCCTGGCCATGAATTTGAACTTTTTGACGATGCATTAGAGGGAAAGTGGAAGTTCAACTCGAACGGCATGGTTGGAAGAATTTTTATTAACACCGAGTATCATTTTACAGAATTTGATGTAATAATAATAACACTTTGGCCAGCCGCTGATTTGTCGCGGTTATCGGACCCCTGTACTCCCAACTGCCTCCCTATTCCCACGCTTCTCCTCTCCTCCCAACACTCGGAGACGAACTGCTTGATGATATCCCTTGTCCCATTCTTCCCAATCTCTCCGATTAGCATATTAACCCTCTCCTTTGAGTCTCCCCCTAACCACATGTCCTTCATTCTCCCATCCCACTTCCCCATTATACTCCCAGTGAATCTCATTCTTTTAGACTGATACTTCGGGCATTCTAGAAGAAAGTATTCCAGGGTCTCCACCATGTCCAAGTTACACATCTGGCACTCCCTTTCACCGTCTTTCCCAATTTTTCCCCTCAGCTCCAGGGATCGCGACCTCAGCTTGAACAACAGTGACCCCCCAAAGGTGCCATCAAGGTACTCTTCGAAACTTGGCTTCTCTTTATCACGCAGGCCACCCAATGACCTCTTTGATTTGACCCCCTCTCACCAATTACGGTTACAATCCTCCATGACCCTTTCTCTGACGATTTTTTTTACCCTGGTTTGCCCCAACGTCCAGGTCCGAGATCTCCAATGAGTAGTTCTCTACTAGCTCCCTCACTTGGGCCATCCACCCCGTTTTGATATTTGAGTTGAAAATTCTCAGGAACATTACTTTACACCGTCGGCTGTCGGGGAGATTTACCAAATAATTAAGATAACCGAGCTTCAACAGGTCTATCTTGTCCTTGATCCTCATCCACCCAAGCTCACCCCTGATTGCTTCTAGCGCTGCGGCATTACTCGACCCCGTTATCCATCGGCCTGCATCGTTCTGCAGGATTTCCAAGCTCTTTACGGCCGTCTGGTTTAGGGGTACCACTTCCGTACCGTATGTTTTACTTGGCAGCCCTACCATTTCCCAAATGGTTTTCCCCACGAAAATCTTATTGAAACTGTTTCTCCCTATAAGTTTCATTTGGTTGAGGATTCGCTTCCCCTTCAGAATCAATTTATTTGTGTGGTTTCGGTAGATGCCTCTTCCTGTAATGTTTTTATTTACCCCCAAATACTCGTAATCACCTGTCTATCCCACACTGAGAAGTTTGCTGCTCCCTTTCGGAATGCAGAACTCACCCACTCTCCACTTTCGAGTGGGGTCCACTTTGCGGCCCACAGGTATAACTTTGCTCTTGCTTTCATTAAGTTCGAGTCTCCTTTTGCTCCCATATTTCCCAACAATTCCCAGCATTTTCGTTAGCTCCTCTTCGCTTTCTGACACTAGAACCATATCGTCTGCAAAAAATAGCCTTGGGATCTTCAAGTCCCCAACTGCTACCCCTTCCTCGCTACGCAGGAGTTCATCTCCTAAACCTTTGATGTACAATGCAAACAGGATCGGCGAAAGGATACACCCCTGTTTTAGGCCTATCTCCATATGCACACGTTTCGTTGTAATGTTTCCCAGGCTAATGTTGTACATCTTTATATAATGCTTTCATAATTCCAACAAACTCGCCTCCTAAGCCCATAGCCTCCAGCTTGCGCCACATACCTTCCCTCCATACTCTATCGTATGCCTTTTTGATATCCAAAAAGGCCATAAACATCTTTTTCTTTTTTGCTGTCGCGGATTCTATCATTTGGGATAGTGTGAAAAGATGGTCAGTAACTCTCCTTCCCTTCCTAAAGCCATTCTGGATTTCTCCCAAAAAACCCTTCTCCTCAATCACCTCCTCTAGTCTCCCATAAAGGACTTTACAGAAAACGTTTCCAATGTTGCTACTGACAGAGATCCCTCGATAGTTATCCAAAACGTCTTTTTCCCCCTTTTTGTGAATAAATGTCACTTTACTTTCTCTCCACTCCTTTGGGACCTCTTGATTTTCTATAGCTAGATTGAATAGGGCAGTTAGGCTTTCCACGAGTTCCTCTCCCCCTTTTTTGATAAACTCGTTAGGAATTTCATCCACTCCTCCCGCTTTTCCATCCCTTAATTTTGATATCACCTTTCGCACCTCCTCCGTTTTAATTTCGCTGCACACGAAGCTCGATAGGTTTTCCACGACCTGATTTGGACACTCTGGTGGGCTCCCCATGCCCCATCGCTTGTCGTTCACCTTTTCCCAGTGCTTGACTAGTTCTGATGCGACTTGATCTTGCTCGTCTGTAACTCTGCAATCTACTTTAATACTCTGTGGGTTACTTCCTTTGTTTCGTTTATTCACACATTTCCAAAATACGTTCGAACTCGACCCCCCTGTCGTTCTTATCGTCCTAATAAGACTGCTATTTCGTACTCTCCGATTATCGTCTTTAATCTTATTTACTTTATTTCGTGCTTGGTGGTATTCTTCCTTAGCAACTGTGGCCTCATTGCTTTCCGCCCCCTTAAGTTTTCTACTTCTCCTGTATGCAGCACATTTAGCTTTTCTTCCCTTTATGTCCCTTTTCAGTTCTTCGTTCACTCTGTACCCAAGTTCCCGTGTTGGCACCCTGACCTTTCCTACACTTTCCTTTCCTGCCCCCACCAGGCTCGCAACTATGACGTCAGCCATCTTCTGGACACTGCCCCTCTTGGGTACGGTTGCAAGCTTTGGTTTCAGTTTTTCATCGAACTTCGCGCAGTCAGCATCTTTTTTGAGTTCCCAAATCTCCTTAGAGCTTCCTTTGCTTTTTACTAGAGTTTTGGCCCTGATCGTCACTGTAATCAAGTTGTGATCATTATCCACCTCCATTTTACCCTCATCATCCACTTCTACCCCTATCACCTCCCTCCATAAATTAATATCTGTGAGGATGTAGTCGATTATTGATTTTCTGCCGTTCCTCTCCCAGGTCCATTTGCCCTTACACCTCGCGTCCCTGTTCAGAATCTTCAGACCGAACTCGTTTGTGAAGTTCAACAGCTTCCTTCCATTCCTGTTGACTTTATTGTCCCCACCCTCTATGCCTTCTTCATCATTACCTATGTGGCCATTAAAGTCACCCATCAGAATTATACCGAGCCCCTTGTTTTGTAATTCGGTGATATTGGACCTTAGTGTTGAGTATATCAAATCATTCCATTCGGGTTTGCTTTCCTCAACCGCACAATACACAACCCCAAGGGCAATACTTTTGTTTTTCAGACTGATCCTTACCCATCCAATTTCTTTCGATACCTCAGCCAGGGTGCTGATGTTTTCAAGGTCTGTGATCAGCGATGGTTTTAAATCCTCTTTAATGTACATGCCTACCCCTCCCCCCTTTTTGGCCTTCCGTTCGCCCTACACCTATCCATACGTACCCCCTTACTTGGTCTACCCGTTCCTCGTGTCTTACCCACGTTTCGCTTAACCCCATGACGTCAAACTTCTCTGCCTCAATCAATGTAGCAATTTCACTTACTTTCCGGTGGAGACCCTGGATGTTGCTATAACACACTTTCAGGGTGTCAAGGTTCATTGGCTTCCGCCTACTGGTCCCATTATTATCTAGTCCCTGTATGTGTGTATATCCTACTTTGTGCACCTGTGCTTTCCTTGGGAAGCTATTCCTATTGATTTGGATTTTTGGTCCCTTTTCCTTATCCCCTTGTCCCATTTTTTACACCTATGGTTCGTGACACATTTTCTGTGATTATTCCCCCTTCACTGCCCCCCCCCCCCTCCCCTCCCTATACCAAAAAAGGCTCCACCACCTGCAACATATTTCTTCCTAAAACCTCTGTACCCCTTGGGCTAAGATGGAGACCATCCCTTCCATATAGGTCATTTCTGCCCCAAAATGATCCCCAATTGTCTACAAAGGGTATCCCAAGTTCCTTAAAATACTTCCCCAATTCCTCGTTGGTCCCAATGATCCGCGAATTACGCTCGCCCCACCACCTAGTACTGGGAGAAGCCCCGAAACCACTACCTGAGCATTCTTGGCATTCAGTTGAGTTATTAAGTCCTTGTAAGTCTCAATAAGCTGAACTGATTTTCTCTCCCTGATGTTGTTGGTCCCCACGTGTACAACAACCACTGGGTCTGGGCCTGACCCCTTTACTAATCCACCCACTCTGTCCCTTAGGTCCTCCACCCTAGCCCCCGGAAAGCACAAATTGGTCCTGTTGACACTGTCGGGCCCACACACCATCCTATCCAACCGCCGCACTATACTACTCCCTGCAACCACCAACTGCCTCTTCCTGTCCTTTCCTGTCCTCTTTCCCGTCCTACTACCCCTACTACCCCTGTTACCACCTCTGTCCCCACTGGGCCGGCTCGCCATCTTGCACTTCGCCACACTAACCCCCATGCCTACCTCCACCTCCACCTCTTCAGACCCAACCTGCTCCTCAGAATTCTCTAAATTACCTAACACACTGAATCTATTTTGGACACTGCACCCCACCTTCTGCCCACTCCCACTACAAGCCACCTTGTCCTCGTTTACCACCTTCCTAACCTTCCCTCTGACTCCTGCCCTAACAGACTCCACATGGTCATCGCTATCTCCCTCACTATCCGATTCTAAAAGAATACGCCTTTTCGCCCTCCCCCCGACTCACACTACTAGCCTGGGAATTTGACACTCTAGCCCCTACTTCTCCTCTATCCTCAACCCGATGCACCTTCCTATTCCCAAAAGACCCACTATCCACGTCAAAAGTCCGCTTCCTACTACCCACCACCTTCCATCCCCCATCGAATGCCACCCTAACTGGGGCAACATCAGACTTCCCTGCCCTCCCCAGTTTCCCCCTCACCACCTGCACCTCTTCCTCCAACTTTACATATGCCTCTAGCAGCTGCATTAGCTCTACGCAGATGGCACACATCCCCAACTCCCCCAGCTCACACCCATCCACATACACCATATGGCAGTGCCTACACACATCCGACCGCTGGCCGTCCGTTGGTAACTCACTAGCAGTAGCACCCACTGTGCTGGCCTCAACCACTCCCCCACCTGGACACCTATACTAACCGTCTCTGCCCTGCTGATCTGAACCTCCCGCGTCACGAAACACTTACCGTCCATAGCGAAAATTAGAATGAGAAGCCTGAATTTTAAAAAGCGGTCGAACTTGTAAACAAAACAAAAAACAAAACACCGAAAATGACCCGCGCGAAGATAGGGAACACGCCACTGATATCCGATATAGAAACTAAACAAAACACTAATATAACTATCTTTTATTAAAAATCACATCTATACAGCCCTAAAACAATATATATATATCTACAGAACACCTGGAAGAAAAATATAGATACTTGAGCTAACTTTTGACAACTGAATCGAAATACTCCCTGTTGGTTTGGATATGGACACAGAAAAAAGTACACGGCCTATGTGGAAAGTCTGTCCCACTTTGCAAGTTGATACTCTGTATCCCACAGTTTACTACCATTCAACAATATGGGTTTTATTAATTGATCAAATAATTTGGACATTACAGCAGTGGACAGGAGATGTTTACTCTTAAGAATTGAAAAGACTGTAAAGTGCTTTCATCCCTTTTAGTTTTAAAGCACTCTGTGCCTCTTCTAACTTCCCGTTAGCGGAAAACGTTATACTGAGATAAGAAAAGCTTTGTACAATCTCCAACGTCTCCGAAGCTAATGTAAAAACTGAGTAACATTGATCCTTTTGGGGGAAACACTAAGCACTTAGTTTTCTCGATGTTTACCCTCAGATGGTTATTCTTAGCGAATATTTCTAAATTTTTTAAACTTGTTTGTAACCCAATAGGCCACCTTGAGAACATAATTAGGTCGTCTGCAAACAGTAAATGACTTATGAACTTATTATTCACAATTATGGGGTCGCATTTTCCAAGAAAGATTTTACGAATGTCATCTATAAATATATATATTTGAAGTATTTTACCCGTCTCCCCACATTTACGTAATTTGTAAAACAGCACGGGGCGGTGGACTGTGTCAAAGACTTTCCTGAAGTCAACAAAAGCAGCATATCCAGGACTTTGTTCTTGTTTGCACTGATTGAAAATATTTTAGAGAACAAAGACACTATCGACCGTGCTACGGTGTTCACGAAATCCAAATTGGTTGTCTCTTATAGGACGGTTATCTTCGAGGAAATCATTTGTCCGGTTATTTATAATCTTGTTTAATGATTTCCCGACAGCTGAGCTAACGGCAATGGTTCTGTAGTTGTTAAGGTCGTGCCGATTACCCTTTCTGTACAGTAGCGTTAGGGTTGACTTACTCCATTCAGTTGGATAATATTTTTTATTTGTCGGAGTGCTTTCCTGATTTCCTCCGGGGATATTATGTCACAGTTTAACATTTGGGTCATGGTTCGAATAGGAGCAGACGACATGCTTGATGTTTCAGCGTTCTGCGTTGGGGACAATATTTTTTTTCAAAGAAATGAACAGCAGTGTCGGGATCAAGACTATTAATGTCACACCTACTAGATCGAAATTTGTTTTACAATTTTCCAGCAACTAGTTTCCTCCTTACATCGTAAGTCGTCCAGCTGGTCACATAGTTTTTTGTAAAATATTTTTGATTTGTACTTCACTTCTGTCTTATAAGCCGCCTTCGAGGTGAAAAATTTAGCAATAAGTGATCTGTCGCTGGGATTAAGCTTCATATATTTTATAATGCTTTCCATTGTAGGTTCCAAGTCTTTGCACCTGTGGTCGAACCATTTCTTTTTGGGCTAGTCGATTGGACTCGTTAATTATTAATAGTGTGAAGAATACTCTTCCATTCAGCAGAGGCCTTCCCTGTGCCGCCCTGGTTTGACGAGTATGGCTTCATTCCATTCGATAATGTGCAATACTGACATCTGCTCGTGTTCGAATTAATCTTGCATGTGCAGCGCTCTTTTCTGTCGACCTCGAGAGGATCTGATTTCAAGTGTACTGATACTTGCTTGCCTCGCTATTATCAAGAATATCAATACATTCCAGGCCGAGTACCAACTGGAAGTGATTTGATAAAAAAGAAATAATCAATATCCGAAACTACTCTTCTAATATTATCATATAGTCGACAATACTTGCGCCGTTGTACTGGTATGAGGTAAAGTTGCCTTGTCTATCTCCAAGGCAGTGGCCATTCATAATTTTAAGTTTTGCTAATTGGCACAGCTCGAGTAAATGTTTTCCGAAGGTGTTTGGTATGTTATGAAGACTTTCCTTGTCTTTTGTGCAGTCAACATTGTTTGACTGCGGCAACCGCATGTATTTGTTGTTGTCACCCACAATATAATCCAGCTGTCCTCCTGTTCGGGCTTTGAAATCCCCTCCCAAAATCAACACATCCCCAGGACTACTGCTCAGTAACTCAAGCTCTAGATCCAAAAATGTGGAAACATCATAATTAAGTCTCGATTTCCAATAAGTAGAATTACTGGGAGTAATGTACACAGATACAATGACGACCATCGATGGTGTTAAACATTTTACCATCAAATGCAAACCAGACAGCAATGTCGCCAATATAGTTTGTATTACAAAGGAAATCATCATATTTGGAGTTGAAATAAGAACAAATCCCACCCTTCTTGCAAGAGGAATCGCCACAACAGAGTTTGGCACGTGTGTAACCTGGTAGATCTAATTTGGTCCCACCACAGGGCCAAGTCTCCCTGAGGGTAATGAAATGGTACCGAATCAACACTGTTTTAAACTCGATGTTGTTCAATTTATTGGAAAGACTTTGAATATTCCAAGCTGTATAGCCTATTTTCATTCTTGTTCTACCAGTGACAGTGATATAAGAACGAAACATCAATTGAGTTGCTTGGACTGCTGAAAATAACTTTTAGAGAGGGTTTTTGGAGTAGGGCTTATGGCAAGGGACGTCTAAGGTTAAGTTTGTGAGAAACTTCATGATAAATACTCTCAACGTTTATGCAAGACACGCCTAAACCTGGGACGCATGTTAATTAAATGGTTTGGGGGGATAGATTTATTAATCCATTGCAGACAGCAATGTTTATAGCGACTGATCAGAAGGAACAATCAACCAAACCCAAAATATCTCTGTTTAATTGACGTATTCAGTAAAGGTGCGGTGTGGATTGGGGTGTATCAGTAATGTTCTGAAAACAGTATGGAAACCATACTAGTGAAGGATAGGGTCTTGAGGTATGCAGTGGGCATTGTGGGTAAGTCAGATTGGTTAACTGTGCCTTTGCAGCCAGTGCCTATATAACCACGAGCCAAAAGAAGTAGTTAAGCTGTCCAGCGTGCCCCTTTATTTAAATATTCATTCAAATTATGGATTGAAAAGATGGAATAAAATGACACGAATATATAGAGCTAGTTCCCCAAGCAACTCGCCTCAGAAATTAGACAAATTTTGAATTAATGTAATCCACTAAATTGGTCATTTGTTGTCGTAGAAATAAAACGTCTTTGGTTACGTTTGCAGTGGAATGCCTGTATCGCGCTCCATACAGTTATTAGTACTTAGAGAATTCCCTCTTAGATTTTTGAAGAGTTTCGTTGCGTAAGAGAGGGTAGTCCTGTGGCGAACGAGTTGCATCGTGGAGGATATTATGTTTTCTCATGTCATTAAGCAACTCTCGGCCACGTGTTTGAGACCCCTTAAATATGTCTGCTGGCAGATGATGGATTGTTATAGTAATACCGAGGAAGGGCTTCACTATCGGTAACACTCTCATGTCTGTGGTGATACTTAATCCTTTTAGCGATAATGTTTATGCCAATGTCATTTACATGTCATTGGTCTCGAAACAAGCGTGTTCGAATTGAACCGTCTGGTGAAACAAAACCACCTGTGTTGTCAACAAAGTCACATTCCAAATTTCCACAAATAAGTCTGCATTCATCATTTGTTTGTTTTATTTAATTATTAATTCCGGGGAAATGTGCTGTGGGTGCAATTGATGAAAATCTGACAACAACCTTAGGGAATTTCGCACGTATCCTAGTTATTAGTTGTTGGATCTTGCTATTATTAGTTTCCATATTGTTTCTACAGGAAATGATACCAACATGAATGGTCACCATGTTTATTATGGAGTCTTGATTCGCACTATTAACTCATTTCAACAACCCCTTGATTCTCTGTCCAGGAGTCATGACAATTTTTACATCCTCGCCCCTTAGTCCAAACGTTTGGGCATTCAGGGGCCGAATTACCGAGTCACCTAATATAAGGTGGATGTTTTGAGTGGGTGGCTTTTAGATAACACACAATCCAAAACAGGTACAATACCTCCCGACTGTATACTGTTTTTCACGATTGAAAGACTGTAACATCTGTTACCGATTGCCACACTGATATTATGCTCTCTGATAGAAGACGGACTAGCCGGTGCCTCAATCTTAGATCCTGTTTTAAATTCTGGTGTCACATTGCTACTGCAGTTTCTTGCTGGAGTTTTTTGGTGGAACGGCTCCAAATGTGGGTTTATTTTCTTTTGCGGTCTGATTAGAGGACCTCACCTTTGAGACTTTGAGCTGAGAACTGATGTTCTGTATGTTGGTTCTCAGATTTACGTTTTCCTGCTTAATAAGTCTTTTTTTTAATCTGTGAAGTGGAAATCTCTAAGGCTACGAAGTCGATGCACTGACAGTTTCGAAGAAATAGATCGATTTCGGTTATTGACTGAACAGGAGAACATTTTATAAACTGTTACTTATAGTTAACTAGAAAGTGATATTTTTTATAACATTCAAAATATGCTGATATATGGTTTATGGTAAACTTAAACTTACTGTAGTAGTAGTAAACATAACTTGTTACTGTCCGAGGACAATAATATCCTCGAGGTGGCATTTCATATAAAATTTCGTTGAAGCAAATGCATAAGTTGTCCTGCAAGAAAAAAATAGTTTCAGGAGAAAAAAAAACATAATTTAGAGTTCATCTTTTCCTTGGACATACTGCTGAATCATCATCATCATCACCATCATCATCATCATCATCATCATCATCATCATCATCATCATCATCATCATCATCATCATCATCATCATCATCAGTCTACTGTGATGCACTCAAAAACTACTAGTCATTCTATCCATCTATCGCTGGTCAGAACTCTTGTTCAGAAATTAGAGGCAGGACAGCAACAAGTATTCATCGTTTCTTTACTGACCAGCCCACCCCACCCCCGTTACGTTTCAATTGCCAGTTAAACAAATTAGATTGTCAGAACAGGACGTCGCATGAGAACTAGTGAAAGCTCAACTGAAGACAAAACAACGATACTTTTTGAGGCTGTTCTCTCGAAGTACATTATTGGGCTTTCCTAAACCCAGTTTGGGAAAGACTATTCTCTATACTCTATTTTTTTATTTATTTACTTTTTTTCACCGTGAATTTTGGCTGCTGCTCTGATCAAAACCAAGCTCTACGATTTTAACCAAATTTGGCATACTTATGTAATGCCATAAAATCTAGTGAAATGAGGTATCGTCATTTTCTGTGAGAATGCTTATTTTCAAAATATTCTTCCACAACCTTCAAAATATCACCTTTTTCCAACAAAGCTCAAAAACAAGCTGTACGATATCAACCAAATTTGACAAACTTATGTATTGTCACAACATCTAGTGAAATGAAGTAACGTCATATTCGTGAAAGCACCCATTTTCAAAATTTTCTGCCAAAACCATCAAAATTTCACCGTTTTTCCAAAGTTTAAAAATTATTTGCACTTATCTAGCTCAAATTTTCCAAACATTTAGAGCATAATATGATACACCAAAATCACCACACAAATATTTCAAAATCAACACCAAAAATGATATGAACAGAGAATTTTTGTCTTTAAAATTGACCAACTTCAAGAGCAAATTTTGATATGGATTTAAAAATTGATTAACTTCATGGGAAAATTTGTCTAATTGGCAAGGCTGCTGTAACAATTATTTTGGTATGGATAGAAGCAACAATGATTGCAGAAGAAAGTTACTGTTTACTTTTTAATCTCAGATTTAACACTCAAGCACAATGAGGGTGAAAATAAGAGTATGATTTAAAAATACCAAAATTAGTCAACTTTGGTTGCTCTTTCCTGTCATTTTGGAAACGGTTAATTTCAAACACTTTGCTTTGCTACAGGTAGAGGTTCTTAATGAACAAACCGGCGGTTGAAAGTTATGATCTGGAACTTACACCAGCATATGTTTTGATCACTTAAAGAATACTGCTATTAAAAACAAATTGATTTTCATTGAATGTTGAAAATTTCTGTACTCATTTGTCCAAAAACAAAAAGGAAAGAGCTAGTTGTGCTTTCCATAACTGCATTAAAAAATCAATGGAGAATAAATTTTGTGTTATATGTTTTGATGTCCCACTTTAGCCGATACCAGTTTTGGCCGTACAAATATGAGTACTGCCAGACAAAATTCATTTTCCTATTATATTAATTTCGTACTTTTTAGTACTCCGTTTCAATGGTTAGGATTGGTACAGTCTATTTTCTTTTGCATATCTGTATTATCTGTTATAGGGAAATAAATTTTCTGGGTTAAATTTTGGTGACTTACATAATCCAACACATGTTTCGACAGCATTATTGGGGAAAAAACTATAATTTTCGTGAATTCGGCTGTATTCTATACCCATTTTCTCCTGTCATTAAATCCAAACCCAAACAACTTGATCTCCTCTGAAATAGCTGTTAAAATAACCTACTGTTAGTCGGAAAATGTTTTCATTAAATTATAAAATTCTTAGAGTGACTCGGAATAAGTCAAAATAATAAATTTTAGAAGTTTGGCATTTAGGTATAAGCCGTTCCAGAGAGCCCATCCTGTGAAAAAAAAACATTTAAAAAATCATGATTTTCTGCAAAGTTGAGCGAATTTGAAGGGTCCTTTCTTCCTGATTGGGACCGTGGTACAATATATATGCAGAACTCACGTAGGAATCTCGGGAACTAAAGCAGTGCTTGTCTACTAAGGTAAGCAAGTTCTGTTTTACCGGTAAAATAGGACCTGGTAACCAATTCCGCTGGGATGCGATCCCCCCAGTAAGTGGGAAAAATAACCATAGCCGATAAGCAAAAATGACGCTGAACAGCAATAAACAGATGGGGCAATAAGTATACAAAGACTCCCGTGAATGCCTGCGACATTAAGGCCTGTATGTCGACTGAAGTAGATTTGTTTTCCTCCACTGGTAAAAAAGGACCTGGTAACTAATGCCACTGGCGTGCAATCCCAAGATAAGCATAAACGATTGGCAAAACTTGACTTTATACCTTGTTGTGTCATGCTATAGGTTAGATGCTGGCAAGGACGTAAGACATTAATAATTAACACTTTAGAATACTGGATTGGAACCTAGAATAAGAGTACTGTTCACATATACCTATTTTGGTAACTTGTTTCTATCAGTTTGGAAAGGGTAAACTTGAAACACTTTGCTTCCATGTGTGAACAATAGTCTATTTATGAAAACCAAGAATAATACAAACATGACATGCCAAGAGCCAATATTTATTTCAGCGCAACAGAATCACACACACGTAGCGTGAATGCTGCAATATATTCACAGGTTTCAGCAGGTGAATATGCAAGACTTACTGGGGAAAGTGGACTCATGAAACGGGCACCAGAAAGGTCTGTGTATCTTGAGTTTACCTGAAAGTACGGATTCAGAAATGGCATGATGCATTGATAGACAGAATGTAACAAAGCAGCCCAACATTCCCCGATGCATACCTACACGTATGATGGTGAAGTCAGCCCTGTATGGGGTCTTGAAAAGCCTGCATACCTACACGTACGCTGGTGAAGTCAGTCCTGGATGGGGGAATTGAAAAAAAGCTCTAAACCCTGAATGTCGTGACTGGAAGAAAAACAACGAGGGAACGGTTAGTCCTCCTCGTTTGCCTGGTCTGCAAAGTTGGTGGCTAAGATACCCAATGCAAAGTACGACTCCGACCTTGGAGCTGCGATACGAAGTCTGCTGCACACCCACAGAAAGAGAAAGAGGGGATAAGGATAATGAAATAGAAGGAAAAAACTGGTACCACATTAGTCTCCATTTTCGGGTGTAGACTTGATGGGGATGTATCGGGTGATGGTGGGTGAAAATGTAATCTATATGACAACCAAGGTAAGACTGAAGACAAAGGGATAAATTACTGTGATGGAACAAAAAAGGGGGTCTCGTGTGACTGACTTAGCAAGTTTGGTTGGTTGTAGGTATCTTAGAGTTCAGTCAAGATAAACGTAACGTCGATGGTTAAAGAGTGAAAAAAGAAAGGGGACCGGTCCTGAATACTTTTTGAAATGTATGAATTGTCATGATGACCAGTGGTTGATACATGAATGTTATTATTTTGAAGAAATATCGGAGTGTCGGGGATGTTCCAAATGATGGACTGTGCGATGTGACCCCAGGTGTTGTTGATTGTTTTGCAGAAAGTTAATTTAGCTGAGCTAAGTACAGTTCGTGTTAGAAGCCAGTGGTATATAGTAGTAGTCCGTCAACTATAAGAACCGGAGTTTTTTCAGAATTAAACAATTTTACTTTTGTATGTTTTGAAGTAGGGCTTAACTCAATGTCTACTTTGGTTGCTTGTTGAATAGTACGTCCAACAAAGTTTAATTTCAAGTGAGTTTTGCAATTTTCTGTACTCATTTTTTTCAAAATCGTAAAGTTGTATCTCACATTCCAACTAGCATTGTTAAGTACAGACACTATCTGTCCAATTCAAGCCTGTACGTTTGCTACTTGGACCGAAAAGACAATTCGTGATACAAATGAGGGGTTAACCAGATGATTTCTCATGCCAGTTCCAAAAATCAGGCGTAAAGATAATCAATATGTTTGATAGCTTTGTGTACAATACAGTACGCCTTTTCACATTAAAAGTTGGGAAAGCCGGTAATTTGTCCAACAAATTACAATTCTATAGTTTTTTTTATTCGTTTTTTTCTGCTGTCAATTTTGTCTGTTGCACTGCTCAAAAACAAGCTGTACGATTTTAAACAATCTAGCTCAAATTTTCCAAACGTTTAGAACATAATATGATACACTAAAATCACCATGCAAATATTTAAAGATCATCCCCTATTGGTCAAAATGATATGAATATAAAATTTTTGTCTTCAAAATTGACCAATTTCAAGGGCAAATTTCTGTAATTGCAAGGTTGTTGTAACAGGTTTTTTTTTATATCGATAGATTCAACAATGAAAGTTACTGTATATCTTTTAATCTTAGATTTAACTCTCAAGCACAATAAGGGTGAGAATAAGAGTACCATTTGAAAATGTCAAAATTAAACAAATTTGGTTGCTTTTCTTCTACCATTTTTGAATGGGTGAAATTCAAACACTTTGCATGTCCGTATTTAAAATTGACTACCGAGCACATTTGCTGTTGTAACATTGGTTGTAAACTTTAACCCTATGCCCATTCTGGTTGCATAAAAGTAGGTACCGTCCAAAAAACTCCCATTTTTCAGAATTTGGTAAGTTTAAGTAACAATATACTCCATTTCCAATGGAATGAGCGCTGATTTTTTTTCTATGGCTGCATGCAGCACTCAGAGTATGACACACTTTGTTTTATATGTTATTAATAAAAGTATAACCCTTTCAGATTTGAGATCTCCCTGTCAAGGTGATAGCTAAAAGTTGGGATTTTCTTGTTTATAAGTGTAAATATTTTCGATAATATGTCTGCCTGGGCTAAATGTAAAGCGTAAAGATTGGTATGTGACGGACCCTGAAAATAGATTTGTCAAACTAACGTTAATTCAAGAGCTTCTAAATGAGGCATGAAATTTAATGTCCATTATGGCGCACTTGTTGAAAGCCACATGGGCTATCTGATAACAGATCAATAGTAAGAAAGACAATATTCTCTTCTGTAATAATTATCTGGGTAATTAAAACCAGTTAAAATCTAATTGTTGGAAACAGTGCATCACATATGTTCTGGACACTCACCCATATTACGCATCTATCCTGTCTCCGAAATGTCGAAAGGGTTCACCTCAAACGAAATTCGCATTTATATCTCTATCCATATCGAATTACAAAGTACTCGTTAAATCAGAATTAATATGTTTAAACTTTGCGTTCAGACTGTATAAAGAGTGAAGCAGAATTCTGAGAGGCAGTTGGCCTGAGGGCACCCAGAGAAGGTCCGAATTTAGCCTTGGCCGTCGAGGGTCATAGGCACCGAGATTGAAAGTCCGCGTATTGTCGTAACCCTCCTGTGAGGGTTGTAAGGAACCGATAGTAGTTTGTTAACTGTTGCGAACCGTAGTGGCATAGTAGCCAAAGAAGTAAAAGCTGTAGCATTGAGGTCTAGAAACCGTATTAAGAGCTTGAGTAAGCGCTGGAATAGCTCGCGAGATAAGATAGTTTTAGGCGGTGCGAGAATTGGTGATGTTGAGAACACTTTGCAGAATATTATTATGTAAGCTTTGTTAAGTATATATCTGAAGGTGAAGAATAACTTAACCCCGTGGGAGACAGGCAAGGCGCAAAGTGAATTGAACTGTGGTAGACGCCGACTGAATTGTGACTGAACTGTGAGAACGCTGATAGAGTCACACAAGCAGAACATTATATGTGTTAAGCCCGACTGACGGTGAAGTTAACCCTGCGAGGAGGAAGCAACGAGAAGTGAATAGACACTTTGTACGTATCACAGCCGTGAGAAAATGAAGATGAAGTGAGGTTGATCCAGCGGACACACCTAGCTGTGGGAGACGTCGAGGGCCCTAAAGCATATACTTTTATTCGCGTAATTAGTGTATTCTTATGGATAATTTTTGTGAGTAATTTGTTTCAAATTATATTTCTTCGTACATGTAAATAAATAATCTTTTCAGTGAATTATCGTTGATCACCCTTTGGCGTTGTAAGCCATAGGCGCCTTCAGGACTCCTAAGAGTCCCAAGCGGATAGGGCATTCATAAAGTGGCAAGGTTTACGTTCGAACTGGGGTTCAGACGACAGTCACTGGCTGTCGGTTGAGCACTGATAGGAACATAAATCTTCCTCCATCATTCGAACATCAATTTAACCCCTGTAATCCTGCGACACTCCCATTATGGTACTGTTGGAATAATTGTTATTTTTGCCAAATTTTACATGCGATTTCTCAGCACTGGAGGCATATTTGCTCAGAACGATTACCACGAGAAGATAGGGCATTCACTCGAGAACAAGGTTTGCAGTTATATGTTTTATTCTTAATTTTAAACTTCACCCAGTTGTCAGGCCTTGAATTGGAGGACCCTCAACTTGTAAATGTTCATTCAAATACCAACAATCAAGATTCCTCCATGTCCTTATCGGAGAGTCATTTTGTGACTGAGGTCAAAATTACTACACAAATATTTCAAAATTAACCCCTATTGGCCAAAACTGACATGAATTTAAAAATTGATTAACTTCATGGGCAAATTTGTCTAATTGGCAAGGCTGCTGTAACAATTATTTTGGTATGGATAGATGCAACAATGATTAAAGAAGAAAGTTACTGTTTACTATTTAACCTCAGATTTACCCTCAAGCACAATGAGGGCGAGAATAAGAGTACCATTTAAAAATACCAAAGTTATTGAACTTTGATTTCTCTTTCCTGTCATTTCTAAAAGGGTTGATTTCAAATACAATGCTTTGCTATATGCAGACATGCTTAATGAATACGTCCGCTTTGTACGTTATGCTCTGCGGCTTAACCCAACATGTGCTTTCGCCACTAAAGAATAGTACCATCCAAAAGATGATTTTTAGTGAAGTTTGCAAACTTCTGTACCCGTTTGTCCAAAAACAAAGATGAAAGAGCTCATTGTGCTTTCCAGTACTCCATTAAAAATCATTGGGGAACAAATTTTGTGTAAAATGTTTTGGTGTCCCTCTTTATCCGGTACCAGTTTTGGCCGTACAAATATGAGTTCCGTTAGACAAAATTCATTTTCCGATTAATTTCGTACCTTTCTGTACTCACTTTCCCTGGATAGGATTAGTATACTTTTTAACATCAGATTTAACCTTCAAGCAGATTGAGGTTGAGAATAAGAGTACCATTTTGAAATACCAAAATTAGCCAACTTTGGTTGCTCTTTACTATCTTTTTGGAAGGGATTAATTTGAAACACTTTGCTTTGCAACACGCAGAGATGCTTAATCAACAGATCGGCTGTTTTAAATTAGGCTCTGAGGCTTAACCCAACAGATGCTTTGACCACATAAAATAGCACTGTTGGCAAAAAATGATTTTTAGCGAATTTTGCGAATTTCTGTACTCACTTGTCCAAAATCAAAAAGGAAAGAGCTCATTGTGCTTTCCGAAACTGCATTCAAAAATCAATGGAGAACAAATTTTGAGCTATATTTGTTGGTGTCTGATTTTAGCCTTAAGAACCCCCATGGCTGCCTGAAAAGTGGAGGTCTGCATGTCGACTGAGTAGATTTGTTTTCCTCCACTGATGAAATAGGACCTGGTAATAATGCCACTGGGGTGCAATCCCTCGATAGGTGGGCAAAATAAGCATATAAACGATTGACGAAACTTTACTTTATACTTTGTTGTGTCATGATATGGCTTAGGAGCTGACAAGGATGTGGGACACTAATAAATGACACTTTAGAATACATAACTGGAACCAAGAATAAGAGTATTGTTCAAATATACCTATTTTGGTAACTTTTTTTCTGTCAGTCTGGAAAGTAACTTGAAACACTTTGCTTCCATTTGCGTACAGTAGCCTTTTTATCGATAACCAAGAATAATACAAACATGACAAGCCAAAAGACAATATTTATTTCGATACAACAGGATCACATACACGTAGCGAGTATGCTGCAATATATACACAGGTTTCAGCAGGAGAATATAATAATAAATTTTCGGCCATCCGCTGATTTGTCGCGGTCCTCTAACCAGGAGGCCTACATTAGCCAAGTGTCCTGCCGGAGTATTTCTCCCCCATTTTCCCTCATAATCTCCAAGCATTCAGTCAAAGACTGTTTCATAATCCCCCCCCCCCCACCCCGCTTATCTTATGGCAGCTGGTTCACAAACACAAACCGTGCACGCTGCAATATATACAGGTTTCATCAGGTGAGTATGCATGGCTTATTTCATGGCAGCTGGATCACGTACACATAGTGTGTATGCTTCAAAATATACACAGGTTTCAGCAGGGGATTATGCAAGACTTACTGGGGATAAGTAGATTCATGAAGCTAGTACCAGAAGGGTCTGCATATCTTGAATTTACTGGAAAGTACGGATACAGGAATGGCATGATGCATTGATAGACAGAATGTAACTAAGCAGCCCAATATTCCCTGATGCAAACCTACACATATGATGGTGAAATCAGCTCTGTATGGGGTTTGAAAGGAAGCCTGCATACCGACACGTATGGTTGTGAAGTCAGTCCTGGACGGGGGACTGAAAGAAAGGTAAAAACCCAGAATGGGGAGACTGGAAGAAAATACAGCGCGGGAATGGCGCAAATCGTCCCAAGCAATCTTTGGTTGCTTTCTTCTATCATTTTGGAAAGGGTTAATTTCAAACACTTTGCATGTCTGTATTCATAATTGACTACCGAGGATATCTGCTGTTGTAAGTTTACTTGTAAAGTTTAACCCTACGCCCATTCTGGTTGCATAAAAGTAGGCACCATCCAAAAAACTCCCATTCTTTCAGAATTTGGCAAGTTTGAGCGACAATTTACTCCATTTCTGAACGATTGAGCAATGAATGTTTTCTATGGCTGCATGCATCAGTCAATGTATGACAACTTTTGCTTTATATGTTGTTATTAAAAGTATAACCCTTGGCACATTTAAGACTTCCCATAAGGGTACTGCCAGAGTACCCACAAATTGTACGTGTTCATTCATTTACCAAGATTCAAGATTTCTCCATGTTTCTTATCAGAAACTCAAGCTGTGATTGATGACAAGTCTCTGGAAAATGCAATGAGGTATCGTCATATTCGTGAAAATGCTTGTGTTTTCAAAATATTCTGCTGAAACCATTAAAATTTCGCCATTTTTCAAATGTCTTAAAACTGTTCACCGTTATTTAGCTCCAGTTTTCCAAACATTTAGAGCATAATAGAGATACATCAATATCACGACACAAATATTTCAAATTTAACCCCAATGGCCTAAAATTACTGAATATAGCATTTAAAAAAAAAAAAATTGATCAACTTCAAGGGCTCATGCTAATGTGAAGGAGTACAGCCGGTACAGTTGTTAAACAGGCCTGATTGCCTGCCTCTCGCTGAACAAATCTTGTGTTATAAAATTGTCTCTGTGGCTAAACTCAACATAACTTGGCTTTGGCCACTTGAAGAATAGTACAGTTTGAAAATTGTGATTTTCAGTGAATTTTACAGTTTTCTGCACTCATTTTCTCCAAAAACCAAAAGTGCATAGCTCAATGTGCTTTCTGTACAATACAGTCTGCCTTTTCACATCAAAACCTGGATAAGCCCATAATTTGTTCATCAAATTACAATTCTCTAGTTTTTATTTTATTATTTTTTTTATTTTTTAGGCTTTCCCAAACCAAGTTTGTGAAAGACTCTTGTTCTTCTACTTTTTAAAAATTTTTCTCTATTTTTTTCGTTTCTTTTCCGCCGTCAATTTTGTCTGTTGCACTGCTCAAAAACAAGCTGTACCATTTCAACGAAATTTGCCATACTTCTGTAATGCCATAAACTCTAATGAAGTGAGGTATCCCCATATCTGTGAAAACGCGTATTTTCAAAATATTCTGCCAAAACATTCAAAATTTCAACATTTTCAACATAACTCAAAACAAAGCTGTACGACTTCAACCAGATTGGGTAAACTTATTTATTGTCACAAAATCTAGAAAAAAGAGGTATCGTCATATTCGTGAAAACGCTTATTTTCAAAATTTTCTGCCAAAGCCATCAAAATTTCACAATTTTTCAAAAGTCTCGGAATTATTTACAGTTTTCTAGCTCAAGTTTCCCAAATATTTAGAGCATAATATGATACTCCAAAATCACCATACAAATATTTCAAAATTAACTCCTGTGGGCCAAAAATGAAATGAATTTTGCAGTTTTGTCTTCAAACTTGACCAACTTCAAAGGCAAATTTCTCTATTGGCTAGGTTGTTGTAACAATTATTGAAGCATGGATAGATGCAACAATGATTGAAGACGAAAATTACTGTTTATTTTATAATCTCAGATTTAACCCCCGAGCACAATGAGGGCGAGAATAAGAGTGTTGTTTGAAAATGCCAAAATTAGCCAGCTTTGGTTGCTTTTTCTGTCATTTTGGAAACGGTTAATTTCAAACACTTTGCATGCCGTCCGTATTCACAATTGACTACTGAGCATATTTGCTTTGTACGTTTGGCTGTAAACTCTAAGCCTATGCCCACTGTGGTTGCACAAAAAGGGATCACGTGACATGATGGCGGGTGGTCGCTAATTTTTCTTCTCTCCTGCTTGAGGTGTAAATCATGTAGAAAATACTGATGTGGATGTTGAATCGGACATGGTTTAAATGTGTATGTATTCGTAGGGAGATCACGGGTTACGATATGTGAGATGATCTATTGACTTACTTATATATACCACCTGCTTGGGTAACTGATAAACTAGCAAGGGAGACGACTCACATAAGCTTTCCGCTTCCTGTCGAATCCCTTCTTTACATAGCAACCTAATTCTTCGTATATCTATGTTATTTGGTGTACTATTGTATTCCGTATTATGCTTTTTTTACTATCCACTGTGTAATGTATACAGATAACAAATTCAATAAATATTGTTTAAACTAAAAGTAGGTACCGTCCAAAAAAGTCACATTTTTCAGTTAAACTTTTAATAATAATATACAAAACAAAATTTGTCATACTGTGACTGCTGCATGCAGCCATAGAAAACATTCAGCGCTCTGTCAATTAGAAATGGAGTAAACTGTCACTTGAACTTACCAAATTTTGAAAATATGGGAGGTTTTTTTGGGATGGTACATACCTTTATGCAACCAGAATGGGCATAAGTTTAAACTTTACAACCAAACTTACAACAGCAAATATGCTCGGTAGTCAATTTGTGAACACGGACATGCAATGTGTTTGAACTTAACCAACTCCAAAATGATAGAAACGATAGAAAGAAAGCAACGAAAGTGGTTTAATTGACGTTTTCAAATGGTAATCTTATTCTCACCCTCATTGTGCTTGAGGGTTAAATCTAAGATAAAAAAATAAACAGTAATTGTCTTCTGCCATCATTGTTGCATCTATCCATACCACAAAAAAGTGTTACAACAACAAAGTATCGTCCGCATATAATCTTATATTTGATTGAATATTGTCAACTAGGTCATTTATGTAGATATTGATCAAGAAAGGATCCAGTACAGAGCCCTGGGGAACACCAGCCGTGATAGTTTTATTGTCCGACATTCTACTGTTTATCACAACTCTCGGAGAACTATCACACAAATAGTTTTCAATCCATGACAATAGACCACCCCGTACCCCAACTGATTCTAATTTGTGAATTAACCCCGCATGGAGAACACTGTCAAATACCTTACTTATATCAAAGAATACAAAACTAACTTCTTTTCCTTCATCAAGTGCTGATGTTATGTAACTATCAATATAGATCAGCTAATAGACCGTACTGTCTCCTGGTCTGAAGCCTGACTATAAATCGGTTAAACGATTGTTTTCCACGAGAAACGTGTAAATGCGATTGTAAATTATCAGTTCAAAGACTGCTTATAGAGCTTGTTAATCAGACTGGCCGGTAATTTCTTTTGTCATTTGGAGACATTTTTTATGTATTGGTATTACATTTGCGAGTTTCCATTTATGGGGGGAAATCCTACATGAAAGCGATAAATTGAAAAGCTGTGCGAGCGGACTCGACAGCTGATTTGAAAACCGTTTCAGAATTATATTGCTTACTTGCTCGGACCCACAGGCCTTCGATATATCTAATTTGGATAGCAACATCTCGACATAGGTGGAATCTGTTTCTACTTCACCGATGGACACACCTCTCTGTACTAAGGAGTGCAGGTCCCTTCATCGGGTGAAGAACACAGGCTTGTAAAATAATTGTTGAAAACAGTTGCTATAGCAACCGGGTTGCCGATAACCTGATCATCTTCAAGCAGTGGAGGGAAAATTTCGCTTCCACTACCATATTATTTAGAAAAAATCTGAATACAACATTTGACAGCAAACTTGTTCTCGGATGAATGCCCTATCTTCTCATGGTAATCGTTTTGAGAAAATATGGCTCCAGTGCTGTTAAATCGCATATAAACTTTGGCGAAAATAACAATTATTCCGATAGTTCCCTTATGGGGCTCTCAAATCTGCCAAGCGCTAAACTTTTAATAATAACATATAAAACAAAATTTGTCATACTCTGAGTGCTGCATGCATCCATAGAAAAAAAAATCAGCGCTCAATCAATTAGAAATGGAGTAAATTGTCACTTAAATTTACCAAATTCTGAAAAATGGGTGTTTTTTTGGACGGTACTAACTTTTATGCAACCAGAATGGGCATAGGGTTAATGTTTACAATCAAACTTTTCTCAGCAAATATGCTCGGCAGTCAGTTTTGAATACGGAAGTAGGGGATAAAGGCCGATCCTAGACCACTTTTCCAAAAAACTGTACACGTACACGTACATGTACTGTACCGCCATAGGGATTCAGTGTTAAATCGTGTACAGAGTGTAAAAAATAGTAAAAAATGTTGTTTTTCATGGTGGTCCAGAATCGGCAATTGTTTTGAGGCTCACAGATCGCACTTTTAACCGTTCAAACATCCGTTGGCGAACGTGTACATTCGACACATCGCTCAAAAGTGAAAAAATGTATGAAATTTGAAGAAGGATCGTTTCTGTGGCTGGCAAGAGGGCAGCCGACGCGTTGATCGATAAGTTGATCAGTCCGCCGGCGAAACGAGCTACGTTAGAGCGATCGCCGAAAAGTTGGAAAGATTTTAAGGATGCTGTGGTACCCATACAAGATTTAGCCAAAATGACGAGTGGAACTGGATTGAAGAAAACTCGCGACGGCGTAATATAAATAAATAATAATATTATAAAAACTGAGTTTGAAAAAACATAAAATTGTATTTGAAAAAATCTAAAAATAACAAAAATAAACAAAGATGAACATTAAAGATATGTCTTGGAACGACGCCGCGACCAAGAGGTCGAATAACGAGTTCTTTCCCAAAAGCATAAGAGGCCTGATAGTGGGGAAATCGAATTGTGGAAAGACCAATCTGTTGATGAATCTGTTGTCGCAACCCGACTGGTTGGATTACGAAAATTATTCGTGTTTGGCAAGAGCTTGTTTCAACCTGAATACAGATTGCTTCGAGAGTGCATGGATCGTAGATTGCCCAAGGACGTCATAGCTAGAATCTTTGACAGTAGGGAGGAATTCGACAAAAGTGAAGCTTCTCTTTCGACCATTTTGGACGGTGCGGCGATGGAATTGATGAAGAGAAATGCGTCTTCGAACGTCGAGTGTCGATTTTATGAGAACGCTAGCGACGTTCCGGATCCTAGAGAATTGAAATAGGAAGATAAGAATCTCATGATTTTCGACGATCTGCTTTTGGAGAGAGAGAACCGATGCGAATCGTATTACGTTAGGGGTCGTCACAGCAACGTGGACTGTTTCTATCTGTTGCAGAATTATTTTCGATAGCCCAGACAGACGATAAGGGAGAACGCTAATTTACTGTGTCTCTTTCGCCAGGATCTCAAGAATCTCAATCACATCTACGGTGATCACATCGCAAACGACATGAGCGTGGCGGAATTCAGAAGATTCTGCAAGAGAGTTTGGAATGGAGGACTTTACACTTTCGTCGTGATCGATTTGACTAGCGAATTTAATCGTGGAAAATATCAGTGCGGATTCGACAAGTTTTATGTTTCTGATGATAATAAGATAGAGAGCGAAAATAAAATTAGAAAATAATAACTCATCAAATAATTTAGTTTTGAAAAATAAAATAAAAATTAAAATATAATGTTCGAACAAGGAGAATTGTTAGAACGGATAGTCGAGAATACGGCTGCAAAACAATCCATTCAAATCATGTATGGGAGAGGAGTGTTTCTAAGTGGTAAGCACTTGTACTCCAATCCCTTTTGCGATTTTGTGAGCAAATAAAATATGTTTAAACTAAAAAAAAAATTCAAATCATGGTGAGTGGCGATTCGACTCGATTCGCGGCGAAATTCGAACCTTCCATCGAATTGAATAGAGAGAAAAGATACGAGATGGCGTTGGTGAATCTGGAGACTTATTATTCCTTTCCCAACGACACCGAAATGAATAACTCGTTCAAGTATTCCGACGGAGCGGATAGGTTGGAGATTCGAATTCCCAAAGGAAGTTACGACATAGACGATTTGAACAATTACATTCAGACGCGAATGAAGACGGATGGAAAGGGAAGCAACAAGATCAGACTCGCTCCCAACACTAATACCTTACAGACGATGTTGGATTTGGAAGATAATTTTCGAGTGGATTTCAGCACAGACGATTCTTTTGGCAAGATGCTGGGATTCGATCGAAAGATGTATCGAGGCCACGCGGCATCTGAAAATACGGTCGACATTCTCGCAGTCAATAGCATTCTGGTGAACGTGGACGTGATTGCTGGAAGCTACGTGAATGGTAGTGCTCAACCGACAATCTATTCCTTCTTTCCAAACGTGTCGCCGGGTTATAAGATCGTGGAACGACCGTGAAATTTAGTTTATCTACCAGTGATTTTAGACACGTTGTATAGTCTCAAAACCACGTTGACGGATCAAAATGGTGAACTGTTAGATCTTCGCGGAGAGAGGGTGACGATACGATTTCACATAAGAGAAATATAAAAGCAAAAAAAAAAAAAATATATTGTGTATATATATAAATAAGAAAATAAAATAAACGCAATATTAATTTACAAAAATGATTTAATATATATATAATTATCATTAAAACAAAAAAAAACCCAATTGAACAAAATATTTTTAAAAACAAGAGGCCCCAAGGAGCCTTAATCGCTCACCGGCCAAAGTGGTTCAAAGAAGTATTTGGGGGTCACATTCAGTTAGACATGATTCATCAACACTACAAAGGAATGAAGTCATGAGAGACAAATTTTATGGAACTAGGGCCATGGCTCGAACAAACTTGAATCTTACCCCCCTAAGGATGCTGCATGCCAAATATCAAAACCATTCATCTGCTGGGGCTGAAGAAGAAGATTTTTAAAGAAAATTCCTCATTTTGAACTAAGTTATCATTCGGGCTCCCACAGTGAGCCCAAATATAAACCCAGAGACTTGGCTTGAACAAACTTGAATCTCACCCCCTAAGGATGCTGCATGCCAAATATCAAAACATTCCGACTGCTGAATCTGAAGAAGATTTTTAAAGAAAAATTTCTCATATTGACTCCCCACAGGGAGCCCAAATATGGACGCAGGAACTTGGCTTTAACAACTTGAATCTCCCCCCCCCCCCCCCAAGGATGCTACACACCACATATCAAAACATTTCGACTGCTGGATCTGAAGAAGATTTTTTAAGAAAATTCCTCATTTCGAACCAAGTTACAATTCAAGCTCCCACAGTGAGCCCAAATATGGACCTGGGGACATGGCTTGAACAAACTTGAATCACATCCCCCTAATGTATACCAAATATCAGAACATTCCGACTGCTGGATCTGAAGAAGAAGATTTTTAAAGAAAATTCCTCATTTTGAACTAAGTTATAATTCGGGCTACCACAGTGAGCCCAAATATAAACCCAGGGACTTGGCTTGAACAAATTTGAATCTCATCCCCCTAAGCATGCTGCATACCCAATATTATAAGATTCTGCCCGCTGGATCTTGAGAAGAAGATTTTAAAGAAATTTGAACAAACTTGAATCAGATCTACCCCACAATGTTGCATACCAAATATCAAAACATTCTGCCTGCTGGATCTGGAGAAGAAGATTTTTTTAAGAAATTTGCCTGAAATGCACTAAGTTCAAATTCAGGCTTCTATACTGAGCCCAAAAGTGAATCCAGGGGGCCGATTTGAACAAACTTGAATCAGATCCACCCCACAATGTTGCATACCAAATATCAAAACATTCTGCCTGCTGGATCTGGAGAAGAAGATTTTTTAAGAAATTTGCCTGAAATGCACTGAGTTCGAATTTGGGCTTCTATAGTGAGCCCAAATATGAATCCAGGGGGCCGATTTGAACAAACTTGAATCAGACCCAGACCAAGATGCTGCATACCAAGTAGCAAAATATTCTGCCCACTGGTTCTGGAGAAGAAGATGTTTTAATAATTTGTCTATAATTCATACAGTACTATCAGAGTTATGCCCCATACAGAGCCCCCAAGGGACATGGCCATTTCATTTGAACAAACCTGAATTGACATATAGTAATGAACATCCACCTGAAGTTTCGTGAAAATCGGGACCAGTGGTTTCAGAGAAGAAGTCGTTTGAAAAATGTTCACGACGACAGACGACGGACGACGACGGACGACAGACGACGACGGACGACGGACGGCAAGTGACAAGTTGAGCTCCCTTCGGTGAGCTAAAAAGAATTATGACACAATACGTGGTTAAAAACGTGAACATATCCGCAGGACAGAGGAAGAAACTTAAGAGAGCGTTAACAACTCGAGGCAAGGCAGTGAGATTCAAATTCACTCACGAAGAGCTGGAGAGTGGCGGTCAGGATTCGATCGCCTGGACAAGAAGTCAAACCAAAAGGATGGAGAAAGCGATTCGTGATGGAAGAGGGTTGACGGTGATATTGAGTCCCGCTCAATTGAAATACAATTTGAGAATGAAAGGCGGTTTCCTACCGCTATTGGCAGGAATCACCGCAAAAGCATTACCCTTTGCCGCAAAAGCATTACCCTTTCTCGGAAAGACTCTCGGCGTAGGAGCTCTCTCGGGACTCGCGAGTTCGGCAGTTGAGAAATTAATGGGTGGCAGTGGACTGTTTCTGAAGAAGGGAGGAGCCTGTGTCGCGGCCACGTAGACGACAGTGGTGAAGGATTGTATCTAGAACCCGTTAGAGGTGGCAACTCTTTGAGTGGAAACGGTCTCTATCTGAAGAGTGGACGGAATGTTGAGTGACTCGGTAAGGGTTTGTTGTTTGGTGAGAATTCGCCGTTTAAGAATATACCGATTTTGAGTATGTTATTATAATGTAAAAAAATTATATAAAATATAAAAATATAAATCATAGAAAGTATAAAATAATATAAAATGGATAAGAAGGTGGAAAAACATTTAGACGATAATGATGAATATCGCGAGATAGAGTGCAAAAAAGATGTGGAAAAACGATTAGATGCTAATGATGAATATTGTGGGATAGTGTGGGAAAAAGATGTGGAAAAACAATTAGACGCTAATGATGGATATCTTAGGAAAGAACTGAAAAAAAGCGGGATAGATGGTTGAAATTTAAAAGAATGAGATGACGTTTTCCACCGCCACCACTACCTTCTGAAGAGAATGGTAATGATGTGAGTGTTACCAAGAGATGCACCACATTCGTTCATAATTATGATTCGGATAAACAAATGTATTCTCATAAAAACGTAATATATCACAAAAAAAGAAAAGAAGAATCGACGACGAAATTGAGAAAAAAGGAAACGTTATTATAATATATATGGGCGATAGTGAAGAAGAAGAAGAAGAAGAAGAAGGAAAACAAAAAAAAAACAAAAAAAAAAAGTAATGAGATCTAGAGATGATCAACATCTCTAGATCTCATTACTTTTTTTTCCTTCTTCTTTGCTAAAAATCAGTCTCTCTATTGTTTATATTTCCAAGTCCTTTATTAGCATGTTGACGGTCGTTTCTTCTCCTTTTTCGAAAATGTGTTGAATATTTATCTTTACTTTTTTGAGTTTTTTACATTGGTGAACGCGCTCTCACCACCCGATTTGTTCATGAGTTCAAGAGAGATTTTTGGATATATGTAACTTCTGTAGGGCAACGACAAATCGTCCTTGTCGAATTCTCTATCTTTGCCGATGACGATTTTCTGTAGATCCCTTTGGTACTCGTAAAACAAATCGAGTGTGGCTTCGTCCAATTTCAAAGGCATGCTATATTTGTCGTGTTTGTGCTCTAAGCCCTTCATCTCGACCTCGTTCAATTCGATGGCATCGTGTCGTTGTAATCTATAGATTTTATAACCGAATTTCTTACACGTTTCGACTCGTTTCAATTTCAATTCGCATCTTTTAGGTGTTGTTGTCATGATCGATTATTTGGGTTTTTTTTTTGTTTTATGAATTATTGCAAATAATATATATTCTTAAATTTTGTATTTAAATAATAACTTGTTAAAAAGGTTTGTTTTTTTCACTCTCTATATATATATAAAAAAGTTTTTTTAATGTAAACATTTTGTTTTGTAAAAGTTTTTTTTCTCTTTATATATAAATAAAAAGTTTAAATTTAACGTCCTTTTTTTTCTCGTATTAATTCAATCTTTTTCCACATTAAGGAATATAAAAAAAATGTTTTTTTAATTTAATTTTCTTTAATGTAAAAAAAATTTTTTCTAAAAGTTTTTTTCTCTTTATACATAAATGAAAAGTTTAAATTTAAAGTCCTTTTTTTCTCGTATTAATTCAATTTTTTCATGTTAAGGAACATAAACAATTGATTAATTTCATTAAACAAATTTTTGTTTTGAAGGAATTAAAACATATATATATATATAAACAATTTTAAAACTTTTTACCAATTATTATTTAAATACAAAATTTGAAAAAAAATATTCTTACAAATGAAGCAAACAAATAAAAAAAATGGAAAATTTAAATGAGAAAACCATACCTCAGTTAAACGAGATGTGTAGAGAATTAAACATTCCACATTTCAGAAATCATAGAACCAAATCAAAAAAAATTGAAGTCATACAGGAATATCGTTTGTGAAATGATGGAAAGAAAAAAATCGAAAGATCGGAAGTGGATAAACTTAAACAGACTCGAATTGTGAAAAAAATAAGCCGATGACAGTAACGTCTGATGATAGAAAACGAAAAGTGGAACGTGATGAAATTAGAAAGATCATGCGTGAGGAGATATGTAGTTTGCTCGATGAAAAGGCAAACGAAATGTTGCTAGCAACAATGTCAAAAAATGCATCGGTTGTGAAAAATGAGAAGAAGAAAAAGATAGTAAAAGGAATCGAAATGGCGACATCAAAAAAAAACAAAAACGTTTCGGTTGTGAAAAATAAGAAGACGACTAAACGAAAAGCCGTTGAAGAACTTCAAGTTTCAAAAGAAAAAAAAACGAAAACGAAAACGAGTGATGCAGTTCAGAATCTAGACAAGCGAGATATATCGAACGAAATGCGACAAGCAATTGACAAAGGGAAAGGAGAAGAATATGTGGCATGACTCATCACGGAAGCATTCCAATCGAATCCTGTAGAACAGGAGAGTGCGATCAAAGGCGTTTTTAAAATTTTCGATGTGGTTCCCTCGTTCAAGAAAGTCGATCCGAAATTGTTCATGGAACGGGTGAAGAAAAAAGTATTGGATTTGTTTCGCGAACACATGAACGTGGGACAAAATATTAAGATGATACTCCATTGTGTGATAAATAAAATCAACGTGAATTCCGGCGAGAGCATCGTGAAAAATGCATATTTCAGATCTAACAGCGAACCCGTATTTCAAGGTTCAGATTTATCAGATGTTTTCGAAACGATGAAAGACAAGATGTTGACGTCTCTCGTGAATTATCAACATGAAGGTAGTAATTGGACATTCGATGAGGTGTTGAAACTCGAAATTCATATAACTAAAAACGATTCGTTGAAAGGGTCTTCCTACGTGGAATTACCATATTTCTTAGCTAAAAAAAAAGTTGTGATCAACGTGAGAAATAAAGATGAACAGTGTTTCAAATGGGCAGTCACCTGTGCTTTATACCCTGTCAAAATGCACACCGATAGAGTTTCTTGTTACAAGAAGTGACTTTTCCAATGCAGTTAAAACACATTGAATGTTTCGAGGCACAAAATCCCACTGTAGCGGTGAACGTCTTGGGATATGATGATGAAAAACGAACGATCTGTCCTCTCAGACAGACTTCGTATCTTGAAAGAGAAAAGACTATTATTTTATTATTGATTTCAAATGGTGACAATCGTCATTATAGTTGGATTAAACATCCGAGCTGATTACTATCAAGACAAAATAATAAACATGAACATAAGATATGTTTATGTTGCAACTGCTGCTTGAACGCGTTTGGCAGTGAAAAATCGTTCGAGAAACATCAGGAATATTGCAATGAAAATCAAGGTGTCGCCATCAAAATGCCCAAACCCAACACCATTGTGAACTTTGAAAATTGCAATAGAACATTAAAAGTACCATTTGTCATGTACGCCGATTTTGAATGCTTCACCATGAAAATGAGTTCCTGCCAACCCGACGCTCTTTGAAGTTTTGTCAAAAGATATCAAAACCACACGCCTTCGGGTTATTGCATTTACGTGAAATGCGCTTTCGACTCGCAACACGACATGGGTCCCTTCACCTATATGTAACAGTACAAAGATGACGACATGGCTCAAAGGTTCGTGGAAGAGTTAGAATCGAAAATTCAAATGTTCTACGATAAATTCAAAACTCCGGTGAAAATGATCATCAAGCGAGAGCAGCAGGATGGAAATAACAGAGCCACCGAATGTCACATATGCAGACAATCATTCGACGAGAATTCGAAGGAAAATAAGAAGGTTAGAGACCATGATCATTACACGGGTCTGTATCGCTGTCCGGCTCACAGCAAGTGTAATTTAAAATATCGAGATGCCATTTTCTATCCGGTGATATTTCACAATCTCTCAGGTTACGACAGTCATCTGTTCATGAAAAATCTCAGCACCTCCGACGGAGAATTAAATTGCATCGCGAACAGTGAAGAAAGATACATTTCCATCATGAAATGGAAGTCCATGGAGAAAAAAAGAATAATTGATGGAGAGACGTTGGAAGAAAAAACGAAATCCATTCGTAGAAGCATATGTTTCATCGACAGTTTTAAATTCATGTCGACCACTCTGGTAAAAATTAGTCAATAACATGAGCAAGGATAAATTAAAAATCCAAGCGAACATTTTGGAGAACGCGTAGACGTCATGTTGAGGAAAGGAGTCTATCCTTACAATTACATGAATGATCTAAAGAGATTCGACAACACCGCACTACCTTCGAAAGAAGATTTTTATTTGAAATTATACGAATCCAACATTTCTGACGAGAATTACGAACACACCAAAAACGTGTGGAAATCATTTGATATGAAAACCATGAGAGATTATCACGATCTCTATCTGAAGACCGACGTTCTGCTCTTGGCAGACATGTTCGAAAATTTTCGAGACGTCTGTCGTCGAAATGACGATCTGGATCCAGCTTGGTATTTCACCGCACCCAGTCTGGCGTGAGACGCTCTGTTGATGACCACCGGAGTCCAATTAGAATTATTATCCGCAGTGGACATGTTGCTCATGTTTGAAAGGGCTGCGAGAGGTGGCGTCTCGATGATTTCCCACAGATATTCGGAAGCTAACAATCCCTACATGAAAGAAGGTTTTGATTTGAATCGATCAAATAAATACATACAGTATTGGGATGCTAATAATCTGTTCAGTTTGGCTGTGAGTCGTCCTTTACCGATTGGAAATTTTGAATGGGTGACGGAACCGGAAGAGATGCAAAAATGGTGAGACTATCCTTGCATTTTAGAAGTCGATTTGAACTATCTGGTAGAATTACACGATCTACACAATGATTATCAGCTGGCTTTCGAACGAATGGAACCGATCGAAGGAGACGAGGAAAAACTCATTCCCAATTTATTTAACAAATGTAAGTACGTCATCTACAGCAAGAATTTGAAACAATACGTTGTTTATGGGATGAAATTAGTCAATATACATCATGTCATTCAATTCGACGAAGAGCCTTGGATGAAAAAATACATCGACCTCATCATGAATCTCAGAATTTGAGACGAGAACGATTTCGAAAAAGATTTTTTCAAACTCATGAACAACTGCGTGTACGGTAAATCGATGGAAAACATCAGGAAGAGAACCGACGTTCGACTCGTCACATCTGAGAAAAAAGCTAAAAAATTAGTGGCGAAAACCAATTACAAACACCGAACCATATTTGATGAAAATCTAGTGGCTGTTCACATGCAAAAGACGCACCTGAAGTTCGACAAACCCTATTATCTCAGACCGATCATCTTAGATATCAGCAAGCGATTGATGTACGAGTTTCACTATGATTACGTCAAACGAAAATTTGGTAATAAAGCCAAACTACTGTTCACCAACATGGACAGTTTAGTTTACGAGATAGAGACGAAAGATGTCTACCAAGATATATCTCTGGATGTGGCCGCATGGTTCGACATGAGCAATTATCCCATCGATCACCCGTCCAACATTCAATCGAATGTTGGGTAAATTTAAGGACGAGAGCAGCGGTAAACAAATTGTCGAATTCGTAGGTTTGAGACCCAAACTGTATGCTTATCGTCTAGAAGGTGAAGAGATCAAGAAGTGCAAAGGGGTTAAAACGTGCGTGGTGGAGAAAAACATCTCTTTTCGAGAATATAAAGATTGTCTGTTAGGAAGTGGTCCAGTGTATAAAATTATGAAATCAATTCGAAGCAAAAATCACGACTTGTATACCGAAATAGTCAACAAGATTTTGCTGATGGCTGACGACAATAAGAAATTCGTGTTAACGATAAAATAAGCACTTTAGCACTCAGACATTGGACTTTGGATATGATTATAGATGATAGGATTCCAGATATTATTAAGGACGATAGGATTCCAGAAAATCAATAGGAATTAGACGGATTCAAGATTATGGAAGTCGATAGAGACATCGAGAGAGTTAGTTTAAAAAAGAAAAGGAAAAAAAAAATATAAAAAAATAACGTCATTTTAGTGAATTATAATAAAATAAATAAATTTAAAAAAAAATATACACATTTATGAATAAGAAAATAGAGATATGGTCTGAAGGAGATCGGTTTCAAGAAATTCTCAATGATTTACATTAGAGAGAGATTTTTTTATAGTACATATAAAGGTAAAAAAATTATTTAAAAAATTTAATCGAATAAAACGAAAAATAAAAAATAAGTGAAATAATTCATTTTTAATAAACTGCGTTTGAAATATATTTTTAAAACAAAAACCTCAAAACAACATGCCAGTGGATAAATTTGGTAGAAGTGACGACGAAAGTCGACCCAAAAAGAAGAGGAAGACGCTCGAAGTCGGCGATGGTTACGATGTTGCCAACTTGTACGAACATTATGTTCGGAGATACGAACCTCAAGAGGAACCTTTGAACATGAATGATAAGAAGCTCTACAATCTTCCCGAACCAATAGATCTCACAGATGCTGCGACTAAAAAATACGTCGACAGGGGGAACGTGGATTTCGAACGAATCATGCTAGATAATTACGTGGATAAAGCCATGACCGACGATGTCAATCTGAAATCCAAATGTTTGTTGAACGTCGCAAATCCCATAGATTCCACCGATGCTGCGACCAAGAAATACGCAGACGACTCTCACGCGTGATTCAGCGAACATCTGAGAAGTAGATATGTTCAGAAAACGATGCACTCAGAATTGAATGCCAATTCTAACAAGATAACGAACGTGGCCACTCCCACAAATCCCAAGGACGTGGCGACCAAACACTACGTAGATCTGGAACGGAGAAAGTCTGACAGACGAGAAATGAAATTGGATCTGAATGCGGGATTCAACAAGATATTGAATCTGTCGAAGGTCAACGACGTGGATGCAGACTCCACCACAGTCAACAAGGGCTACGTGGATTCCACTGTGATACAATCTCAAGAATACGTAGAATCGCAAGTGGATGATCTCTACCTGAATAAACAATCTGGCGGAACCATGGAGGATGGTATCAACATGAACAGTCAGAATTTATTCGGTCTCGATCACGATCCTGAATTCGATTCCAGCATGGTCAGCAGGAAGTACGTGGATGACAACTCAGTCTGGAGAAATGGCGACATCATGGAAGGTAAACTAGACATGGGTGGACACGCGCTCACGAATCTACCAGATCCCGTGAACATGACAGATGCCTGCACCCTGATTTCGGTGGTGGTGAAAGTCAAATACGCTAGACAATTGATCACTGTGTGGGCCAAGGAAAGCGGCACGCTAGAGGAGGGAAAAGCTGAGTGATCTTTCGGAAATGGAGGTACCGGATCACAACATGGTCAGGTGTATATTCCATGCCATTAGGAGGTGAAATCATATGAATGGGTTTGGCTTCCATGGATTTGAATAAGAGAGTGGTCGTCAATCTCATGGTGGGCGGAGTAGAGAGCGATAAGAGATACAGCATTGAAAAGACTGAGAATCAACACGTGAATATTAACACGTTCAGCATGCCTCTCAAAGTGAACGCCAGAGACAGGATTAATTTCGTTACGAAAACCAATAATCTCGAAGGTGCCACTTCGGTGGTGAGCCTACTGATCGAACTAGATCCTTTGAACAAACAGTGAACGCGTGGAAATAATTAATTAAAAAATAATGAGTGATTATTAAAAAACAAACAAAAAAAAAGTAATGAGATTTAGAAAGATGTTCAATCTCTCTAAATCTCATTACTTTTTATTTTTTTTTTTTTGGTTTTTTTTTTGTTTTTTAATAATTACTCATTACTTTTATTTTATTTTTTTTTCACACACGTCTCTCATCAAATGATTGACATCTTATATCCATCCGATTCGAATTGTAATTCTCTGTCCGATAGGGCCAGGGTGAAGGCTTCAGTTTTTCTCAGCATGTTCCTATCGAATTGCATCTGATCTGAATGTGTAAGATGCAACTCTTGAGTCGTTCGCTTTGTTTACTAACGTCGAATACGAACATGGGATACATCGACTTGTAGTATTCGCCTAGAGATATATTAGGGTTGCTCATCAATTCGTCTAGACCGTGATACTTCTTTCTAAAATCTGCGGCATCGCCATACAGTCTGCAGAAATCGTTCTTGTCGAACGATGCATTGTAATCGATTGCTGGATATCTCTTGGCATTCAGAAACACTTGCATGTTTCTCAAATTGCAGTGATCGAATAGCGATGCATTCTTTTCCTGAGACCCGTCCCTATCAGTCTGAAATGCGACCTTGATGAAACGCGGTCTCTCGGAAGCGGATTTCATGGTCAATCTCCAATCGAAGTGATTCGTGGAGAGTGGAATGCTATCTGTGTTGCACTGTCTCATTCTAAATCCCACGGGTAATTTACTCTTGGATTCTATGATCTTGTAGAGACGCATTTTTTTCACGCTCGAAGGCTGCACGTGTGGAACGAACCACGATATCTTGTGTAGAGTTATCTTACCCGCATCAGTCGTGGTGAGTCTCACTATTGTGTCGTCGTTTCCTTTTCGAGTCAACGTCAGATTGTGTTTGAATCCGTACATGCTCTTGTTGTAATCGTCTGCAAATCCGAAGATGTGTTTCAAAGGTATCCTGAACGAAAACGTTCCTTTAGGTCTGGACGTCTTGACGACGTAGTCGAATATCGCGGTGGTGCTGGCGCTAGCAGGGCCGATGGTGTCTTTCATCCACAACTGATTAAGTCCTCTGGATTTCGAGAAATCATCTGGATACGTCAAGAGTCCGAACATCGTGGTGGCCTGACTGGGATGAAACACAGATTCTATCTCTTTTCCGGATAGCAAGTATTTTATATTACTGAATAGATGCATGATGCCATTATTGGCTAGAGTAACCGTGTCATCTTCGGCGTATTCGGTCCCATCTTCCTTGGTGAAACGTCCCTGCACCACTATGTAACTCTCGCTAGGATGAACGAATAGATCTTGGGTTTCGACGTTGATTCTTATCTCTCCCGCATTGTTCAAACTCGTTCCGGTTATCGGTTCGTATTCGTGAACCTTGTATTCTTGAATACTTTCATCTTTCACTATGCTTTGTGTGATATCTAGTATATTTGCCAATTTGAAGCTTTTTTTGTTTTTTTTGTTTATTAATTAGCTTGCTTTTTTATCTAAAAATAGTTTTAATTATTTTTATTATTATTATTTTTTCTCTCTTATATATATGTAAACAAGAAAATGTTAAAGAGAGTAAATAAAAAAAAAAAATTTGTTTTCTTTATTAAAACTTCGTCTTCTGCAATTGTTGTTCGTAAAACTTTCCGATGATCTCTTCTCCATCCAAAGCTTCGATTTCATAAGTCACCGGATCGGTGTGAAATATTTTGATTATCACGAAGATTTCCAAGGTCCATCGACGAGTGTAACCTTTTTTGAAGTGCTTCTTATAAGCGTAGATTCCCACTCGATCACCGACTGCAAATTTCGGCGTTCTAGACTTCTTCCTGCTCTTAGATCTCTCGGGATATAGATTCGCGTAGACCCGTTTTTCGTTTTGAGGATTGCTAGCTTCCGCGGGAGTCATCTTGATCGATCTGTGTCGCAAGTTGTTGTAATCTTTGACCAGACCATTCAGAGCGTATATGTATTTCTTAGTCGAATTCGCCGTGAAGTATCTGTACATCTTTTCCTTCATCATTCGATTCCAACGTTCCACGATGCTGGCGGTCTCTCTGTTTTCGATCGAGTAGAGGTTGACTAATTGATGAATGTGCTTGTTGTAGAATTCCTTCCCCTCATCCACCCACAATTTATTCGGTTTTCGAGAAGACGAATCGAACATGCTCTTCAGAGCCTCGGCGACGCAAGGTCCCAATTTATTCTTCAAAGCTCTGATCCAACCGTATTTGGAGAACACGTCGATGACTGTCAATAGATATTTGACACCCTCGTTCCACCTCGAAAACGATCTCATGTCGACCAAGTCAGCAGACCAAATGTCATCCACCCTTCACGAACACCCTTCTCTTTTGAAATTTATGTACGATGGGTTTGTGTAACTCCTCGGCCAATTCGCTCGTCAATAATCGTTTCTTCTTCTTTTCAGATGCGCTTTTTTTTTTGAACGCCCCATCCGAATCGATGTTTCGCACTGATCAGATTACCGACCAGTGAACATTCTATCTTCTCTCTCCTGGTCGGATTCGATATGCCTCTCAATTTCACCAACATGTTTTTATCGCAAACGTTGTTGCGAGTCTTGGTGTTGGGATGTTCGGCGTAGCACAGATCGTGATCATACGTGGCCGCGTCCACCCTATTCATGGGTTTGCTCCAAGATTTAGGAGTCAGATCGGTATTGAGTCTCTTGTTCAATTTCGTTCCAGGTCCCGTGAAACTTTGATCCGGCAGATGCATTTCGAAATGTAGATTATTGATAATTTTATTCATGATGCCTTTACCTTTGCTCATGTTCTTTTTTGACGAATTGAGTCTTGATCGAACCATACACATCGCGAATTCCACAAAGAATCTGTTTGTCGTTTTTAGTTCGTACTTCTCGAGAATTACCCATCTCGGTAACTCTCTTACACTTTACGCAATACATTTTTTGAGAGTTATTTAAATTAATTTCGTTTTTATTTTTTATTTTATATTTAAATTTAATATTTCTTTTTTAAAAATTCTGTTCTTATTATATATATATATATTTTTTTTCAATCGCTGCTCTTGAGTTCTATCGACTTACCGCATTCCTCCCTGGCCTCTTTCCTCCCCTTTTCCATGAGAGAATCCTTCATCTCTTCCTTGATGATCTGACGAGTCTTGATTCTCACGGCTTCTTTTATAGCATCGTATTTCGTTTTCTCACCCAATATCGTGAAGTATTCTCCATCCGATATCCTACCGTCTTTCTACGCCATCGAGATCATTTCAGATATTGTGTCGATCTTGGAGTCAGCCAAGATGCAAATCCTTTCATGTTTCCTTGCCTTTAGATATAATTTCCTACTCAAAAAGTTTCCGAGTGTGCTAAACAACCTGGCGGTGAGAGCCACTCCTTCTATGGTCAACACGATTGGAATACCGACCGCAGTCGACAACAATCCAATGCCGGCCACGTGTAAACCCATGGAAATTGTGATGAGTGTTGTGTCGACCGCGTTGACGAATTTCAGGAGACGCGAATACTTCTTCTTGAGAGAACGGCGAGAATCTCTCTCTAGAGTCAGATACAATTGGATTTTACTGATTTGATCGATGCGATACCTCTCTCCTCTTTCTTTTTCTTCTGGCGATGGTGCCGTTGGCAAAACGCCATTTTGCTTCTCATCCTCGTCGTCATCTAACGTCGGATACAATTTATTTCTAGTTCTCATTTTTTTCTATTTTTTTCTTTCTAATATTAGATAAAAAGTTTATGTGTGTATTTATTTTTATTTTCTATTCTCCCTTATTTATATCAACGAGAAAACTTAGACGTATGCTTCCTTCAGCAATAATTTCATGATGCATCCCTTCTCTTCTAAAGTCAGACTTCTACGCACCAATTTCAGTTTTTCCGAAACAGTGGGCTTATCTTGCTCCTTACAGAAGACTAATCTCCTCCAAAGCGTGATCACTTCATCGATTCGAACGCATTCGAACGCTGGTTCGAAATACTTGATGACCATATCTTTCCTTTCCATCGTCAGACATGAATGATCCTCGCGATCGAAGTCTAGATGATCCCGACATCCGACGCATCCTTCTAACAAGAGACGACCTAGTTGATCATTCACACATAATGCATCATTCACACATAATGCAGAGGTTGATTTTTCCTGGTCTAGAATCGGCAAATAGGTTTCACCGATCGGATCGCACCCTCGACCGTTCAAACAGCCGTTGGCGAACGTAGGTGGTCCAGAATCGGCAAACCGCTTTTTTTGATGCTGGTCTAGAATCGGCAAAACATTTTTGCTTGCGTTCACCAATGATAAATCGAAGGTCTGATCCGCGATGGGAACATCGAGAAAAATTTTTAAATTTACATTTTCTTCAAATTTCATACATTTTTTCACTTTTGAGCGATGTGTCGAATGTACATGTTCGCCAACGGATGTTTGAATGGTTAAAAGTGCGATCTGTGAGCCTCAAAACAATTGCCGATTCTGGACCACCATAAAAAACGACATTTTTTACCATTTTTTACACTCTGTACACGATTTAACACTGAATCCCTATGGCGGTACAGTACATGTACGTGTACGTGTGCAGTTTTTTGGAAAAATGGTCTAGAATCGGCATTTATCCCCTTCTTACGGACATGCAAAGTGTTTGAATTTAACCCATTCAAAAATGATAGAAAAAAGCAAGCAAAGTTGTTTACTTTTGACATTTTCAAATGGTTCCCTTATTCTCACCCTCATTGTGATTGAGGGTTAAATCTAAGATTAAAAAGTGTACAGTAATTTTCTTCTGCCATCATTGTTACATCTTCTAATACCTCATTTCACAAGATTTTATGGCATTACATAAGTACGCCAAGATTTTGTTGAAATCGTACAGCTTGTTTTTGGGCAGTACAACAGACAAAATTGACGGCGGGAAAAAAAATGGAGAATTGTAATTTGTTGGACAAATTACGGGCTTTCCCAACTTTTTAATGTGAAAAGATAGACAGCATAAGCAGTGTGTTTGAAATCAACGCTTTCCAAAATGATAGAAATAAATCACCCAAAGTTGGCCAATTTTGTCATTTTCAAATGATATGCTTTTATAGCAAACAGTGTCCTGGAGGGTTAAATGTTTGACTAAAACATGACCAGCAATGTTCTTCTACATGTGCAAAACATTTTTTGGCAAACAGTTAATTACTTTAATAATAGTCATTTCACCAGAAATAAAGTTGTGTGTGTTTAGATTTAATGACAGGAAAAAAATGAGTATACATGTAGAATGCTGTAAAATGAATGAAAATGGAAGTTTTTTTTCGGGATAATGCTGTCAAAGCATCGTTGAATTCTGTGTGACACGAAAACGTATCACAGAAAATGTGTTTCCCTATAACAGTCAATACACATATGCAAAGGAAAATGGACTATTCCAATCCCACCTAGGGAAAATGGGTACAGAAAAGTACAAAATTAATCGGAAAATACATTTTGTCTGACTGTACTCATGTTTGTACAGCAAAAACTGGTATTGGATAAAGCAGGACACAAAAACATATAACACAAAATTTGTTCACCATTGATTTTTGATGCAGTTATGGAGAGCACAATGAGCTATTTAGGCTTTCCCAAACCCAGTTTGGGAAAGTCTCTTGTTATTCTTCTTTTTCAAAATTTTTCTTCTCTATTTTTTTTTTTTTTATTTTTTTTTTATTTTTTAGGCTTTCCCAAACCCAGTTTAGGAAAGACTATTGTTATTCTTCTTTTTCAAAATTTTTCTTCTCTATTTTTTTTTTCTTTTTTTCTTTTTTTCTTTTTTTTTTCCTCCCTGAATTTTGTCTGTTGAACTGCTCGAAAAAAAGCTGTACGATTTTAACCAAATTTGGCACACTTATGTAATGTCATAAAATCTAGTGAAATGCGGTATCGTCATATCTGTGAAAACGCGTGTTTTCAAAATATTCTGCCAAAATCTTCAAAATTTCACCATTTTTCTAATGTCTCAAAATTGTTTACAGTTATTTAGCTCAAATTTTCCACACATTTAGAGCATAATATGATACACCACAACCACCACTCAGATCTTTCAACTTTAACCCCCACTGGCCAAAAATGACATGAATATAGAATTTTTCTTCAAAATTGACCAACTTCAAGGGCAAATTTCTCTAATAACAAGGTGGTTGTAACAACTATTTTGGTTTGGATAGATGCAACAATGATTGCGGAATAAAGTTACTGTTTACTTTTTAATCTCTGATTTAACCCTCAAGCACAATGAGGGTGAGTATAAGAGTACCGTTTGAAAATGCCAAAATTAGCCAACATTGGTTGCTTTTTCCATCATTTTGGAAAAGGGTTAATTTTAAACACTTTTCTTGTACGTATTCACAATTGACTACCGAGCATATTTGCTGTTGTAAGTTTGGTTGTAAAGTTTAACCCTATCCCATTCTGGTTGCATAAAAATAGGTACCGTCCAAAACAACTCCAATTTTTTCAGAATTTGGTAAGTTTAGGTGACGATTTACTCCATTTTTAATTGCTTGAGCTCTGCATGTTTTCTATAGCTGCTTGCAGCAGTCAAAGTATGACAAATTTTGTTCTATATGTTATTATTAAAAGTTTAACCTTTGGCGGATTTGAGACTTCCCATAAGGGTACTGTCGGAATATTTCTTATTTTCGCCACCTTCAAGAGCAAATTTTTCTAATTACAAGGTGGTTGTAATAATTATTTTGGTATGGCTAGATGCAACAATGATTGTGGAAGAAAGTTGTTCCTGTTTACTTCTTAATCTCAGATTTAACCCTCTAGCACAATGAGGGCGAGAAGAAGAATACCATTTGAAAATGCCAAAATTAGACATTTTTGGTTGCCTTTTCTATCATTTTGGAAAGGGTTAATTTCAAACACTTTTCATGTACGTATTCACAATTGACTATCGAGCATATTTACTGTTGTTAGTTTGGTTGTAAAGTTTAACCCTATCCCATTCTGGTTGCATAAATGTAGGTACCGTCCAAAAAATTTCCATTTTTTTCAGAATTTGGTAAATTTGGGTGGCGATTTACTCCATTTTTAATTGTTTGAGCTCTGAATGTTTTCTATAGCTGCTTGCAGCAGTCAAAATATGACAAATTTTGTTCTATATGTTATTATTAAAAATTTAACCCTTGGCAGATTTGCGACTTCCCATAAGGGTAGTGTGAGAATAATTGTTATTTTCGCCAACGTTTACATGCACTTTCTCAGCACTGGAGCCATATTGTCTCAAAACATTTTCCATGAGAGGATTGGGCCTTCATCCAAGAACAATTTTGCTGTGATATATTTTATTCAAAGTTTTAACCTTCACCCAGTTTTCGGGCCTTGAATTTGAGTGCCCTAAAATTCTTCATAAAATTGTCTAGTTTGGAGCTCACTTTTCTTCCGTTTTCGAAAGGAATATCGAAAAATGATTTACATGTTCGTATTTACAATTGCCTACCGAGCATATTTGCTGCTGTAAGTTTGGTTGTAACGTTTAACCCTATGCTCGTTCTGTTTGCATAAAGATAGGTGCAGTCCAAAAAAACTCTCGTTTTCAGAATTTGGTAAGTTTAAGTGACGATTTACTCCATTCCTAATTGATTGAGCGCTGAACGTTTTCTATGGCTGTATGTAGCAGTCATAGTATGACAACTTTTGTTTTATATGTCATTATTAAAAGTTTAACCGTTGGCAGATTCGAGACTGACCATATGTGTGTGGTCGGAATAATTTTAATTTTCATAAAATCACTGAATATTGATAACCGTGCAGTGGTAGTTTGGAATAGAATATCCGAAAATGCTTTCGAAATTCGGATTCACTGTTCAATTCCAAGAATATTTTCTGTTATAAGGTTGCTGTAAAGTTTAACGCAATCCCTGCCTCAGATGCATAATGGTAGATGCCGTCGAAAAAAACTCATTTTTTCAGAATTTCGTAGGTTTTAGTGATAATTTACTCCATTCCTAATTCATTGAGCGCTGAATGTTTTCTATGCCTGCATGCAGCAAGCATAGCAGGACAACTTCTTTTTATACATCATTATCAAAAGTTTAACCCTTGTCATATTTAGGAGTTCCCATGTGGGTATAGTCGGAATAATTGTTATTTTCGTAAAATCAATCCCTGAATATATTGGTAACCGTGGAGTGGGCCTTTCAGTGGTGCTACATGAGGCCGCAAATAGTTAAGGTTGAAACGTTCATCAAATAGGCAAATATAATACCTAACTCAGCCGGTGACAGGTAAATAATGAATGGAAAAGTCGTTGAGTTGAGAATAAAGTAGGGACGAATCGTGCCCTCGGTTTCCACCTAATCCCCGGTATTTCCACGCAGTCTCGGCACTTGACAAAGATACTAAACTGTCGGGCAGGGACAGTAGGAAACATTCTGAGAATTTCAAGTTGCTGCCTTGCATGATCGGGACATAATTGGAATATATCCAACATTGTATCTGTCGGATATATTCCAATTATGTCCCGATCACTTCATCCCGACTGTCCGCATGGGGGAACCATGACGCCCTGTACTAAGGCATACTGCACGTCGATGGTGCGCATGTCTTCAACCAATCTAACCCTGCCTGTGCTACAGTGCGGAGGCACTATGTTGGGGAGCTGGCAGCTGCTTGTCATTGCTCGGTGGTTCTTTCTGGGTACTCCGGCTTCCTACACCCATACAACTGACACCGACATAATATGACCTTGGCTGTCAATGTGTCGTTAAAACCTAATAAATAAATAAATAAATCCAGTACCAGTTTTGCTCGTACAAATATTTGTACCGTCAGACAAAATTCGCTTTCTGATTAATTTCGTACTTTTCTGTACTCACCTTCCCTGAGTAAGATTGGTATACCTTTTCAATCTCAGATTTAACCCTCAAGCACAATGAGAGTGAACATAAGTGTACCATTTGGAAATACCCAAATTATCCAACTTTGGTTACTCTCTACTATCATTTTGGAATGGGTTAATTTGAGACACTTTGCTTTGCTGTATGCAGAGATATTTAATCAATAAATCCGGCTTTAGTTATGTTCTGGGACTTAATGAAACATGTGCTTTGGCCACTTAAAAATAGCACTGTCTGCAAAAAATGACTTTGAGTGAATACTCACTTGTCCAAAAACAAAAAGGAAAGAGCTCTTTGGGCTTTCCATAACTGCTTTCAAAAATCAATGGGGAACAAATTTTGTGTTATATGTTCCGTGTTATCCGACACCAGTTTGGCCGTACAAATATGAATACCGCCAGGAAAGAAAGCACATTTTCTCAGTGGTAGACTGTTTGACTTCTATGATAGACGTCCCGAGTTTGATCCCTATCTGGGACGATCCACGTAATGTCCTTGGGCAAGGCACTTTATCCCGGTTGCTAACATGGGGGCACGATGATGCCATGTACTAAGGCGTACTGCATGTCAATGGTGCACATGTCTTCAACCGCTGGTACCCTGCTTCAGCGGAGCTTGAACATAATTAGAATGTTGAGCTGACAGTTGCTCGTCGATGCTCGGTGGTTCTCTCTGGGTCATCCGACTTCCCCCATCCGTAAAACTGTCACGGTCACGATTAGCCATTGTGGATAAGTATGTGACGGTAAACACCAATAAATAAATACCGTCAAGGAAACCCTCTGTGAAATCCTTCTATCAATAAATAGCAAAGTAGTAATGTAATGCAAGAAATATTAACAAGCTGTTCAACATCCCTTTAATCAACTCATTTTGACTTGAACTGTACCCATCACTGTGTATACTAGCTCTCTAGATGGTTTAAACCATATCAAATAAACAACTAATTTGTGTGTGACAGTAACTCATATTACATGTATTTCATTGTATCTGAAACAGATATGTTGGAAAAATTGTGAAATCATGGAGTAGGAAGCTTACCCTCGTTTGTTGACAAATCCCACACATGCACAAACAGACAAAATGATAGAGAATAAATTAATTATTGATATTTAAGATCACTTTCAGTATCTACAGCTATATCATGACCATAATATAGGTATTTATTCAAGTCCAGGTATTCATTGCTTAGGCGTACAGGGCTATATTTCAGGAGAGGGGGGGGGGGGGGGGGGGGTGAACCCTTTTAGCCCGAAAAAAGTTGAATCTCAGGAGGAAATGCCAAATGTGGGTATGGGAGGGAGGGGGGTCTCCCTCCCATTGAGTACCTGGAGAGAACCACCGAGCAATGGCAAGCGACTCAGACTCCCCAACATACTAACTCCACAAAAGCAGGGTTAGCATTGGTTAAAGACAAGTGCACCCTCAAAGTACCCTTAGTACACATCGCCATTATGCTCCCCCCGTCCCCGCGTGGGAAATTAAATTGGGATGAAGTGTCTTGCTCAAGGACACAATGTGGTTGCCACAGTCGGGATTCGATCCGAGGAATTCTTGGATTGCAACAATCATCTCTACCTTCTGAGCCACCGTGCTCCCGCAATATTCAGTAATAGAGCTCTTTATGTGTACTTGTGTGATTATAAATGAATAATATTAACGTGGATACTGTTCCGCTGAAGCAACTTGTACAGTATAATGGTTAAGTTTACTTGGTACTTCTAAGTGATGAGATAGGAAAACAACATTTTGTGTGGAAAACCAAAATGTTTTGTGGTCATTTCTGGCAACTAAATTGTCCGAAATTTTCTGGCATATTGGCCGAAAAATCGGCTCCTTCCTGACTCAGGGGTGGGTTGGGGCACAGTCCTTCATGAAACCCCGGCCGGTTCGCCTATAATTCATATGTACTAATTTTTTCCAAAGCACAAAGGACATCGCTTGTTTTGCTTTCTATGAAAATATTCTGTAATTATTGAACAGCAAATTTTGTGTTAAATGTTTTGGTGTCCTGCTGTATCGCAAATAACTGTTTTGGCTGCTCAAAAACTAGTAGCATCACAAAAACTTTGATTTCCACTAAATTTTCTGTTTTCTGAACTGATCGATAGTTTTGTGTACAATACAGTTTGCCTTTTCACATTAAAAAGTTGGGAAAGCCCGTAATTTGTCCAACAAATTACAATTCTCTAGTTTTTTTTTTTTCCTCCCTGAATTGAAAAAGAGGTTGTACGATTTTGACCAAATTTGGCACACCTATGTAATGTCATAAAATCTAGTGAAATGCGGTATCGTCATATCTGAAAACGCGTATTTTCAAAATATTCTGCCAAAACCTTCAAAATTTCACAATTTTTCGCATGTCTCAAAATAGTTTACAGTTATTTCGCTCAAATTTTCCACACATTTACAGCATAATATGATACACCACAATCACCACTCAAATCTTTCAACATTAACCCCCACTGGACAAAAATGACATGAATATAGATTTTGTCTTCAAACCTGACCAACTTCAAGAGCAAATTTCTCTAATAACCAGGTTGTTGTAACAATTATTTTGGTTTGGATAGATGCAACAATGATTGCGGAATAAAGTTACTGTTTACTTTTTAATCTCAGATTTAACCCCCAAGCACAATGAGGGCGAGGATAAGAGTACCGTTTGAAAATGCCAAAATTAGCCAACTTTGGTTGCTTTTTCTATCATTTTGGAAACGGCTAATTTCAAACACTTTGCATGTCCGTATTTACAATTGACTACTCAGCATATTTGCTGTGGTAAGTTTGGTTGTAAAGTTTAACCCTATCCCATTCTGGTTGCATAAAAGTAGGTACCATCCAAAAAAACTCCAATTTTTCAGAATTTGGTAAGTTTATGTGGCGATTTACCCCATTTTTAATTGCTTGAGCTCTGAATGTTTTCTGTAGCTGCTTGCATCAGTCAAAGTATGACAAATTTTGTTCTATATGTTATTATTAAAAGTTTAACCCTTAGCAGATTTGAGACTTCCCATAAGGGTACTGTCGGAATAATTGTTATTTTCGCCAACTTCAAGGGCAAATTTCTCTAATTACAAAGTAGTTGTAACAATTATTTTGATATGGCTAGATGCAACAATGATTGTGGAACAAAGTTACTGTTTACTTCTTAATCTCAGATTTAACCCTCAAGCACAATGAGGGCGAGAATTAGAGTACCGTTTGAAAATTCCAGAATTAGCCATCTTTGGTTGCTTTTTTCTATCATTTTGGAATGGGTTAATTTCAAAAGCTTTTCATGTACGTATTCACAATTGACTACCGAGCATATTTGCTGTTGTAAGTTTGGTTGTAAAGTTTAACCCTATCCCATTCTGGTTGCATAAAAAAGTAGCTACCTCCCAAAAAACTCCAATTTTTCAGAATTTGGTAACTTTAGGTGGCGATTTACTCCATTTTTAATTGCTTGAGCTCTGAATTTTTTCTATAGCTGCTTGCAGCAGTCAAAGTATGACAATTTTTGTTCTATATGTTATTAATAAAATTTTAACCCTTGGCAGATTTGCGACTTCCCATAAGGGTACTGTCGGAATAATTGTTATTTTCGCCAACGTTTACATGCACTTTCTCAGCACTGGAGCCATATTGTCTCAAAACCTTTTCCATGAGAGGATTGGGCCTTCATCCAAAAACAATTTTGCTGTTATATATTTTATTCAAAGATTTAACCTTCACCTAGTTTTCTGGCCTTGAATTTGAGTGCACTAACATTCTTCATAAAATTGGCTAATCTGGAGCTCACTTTTCATCCATTTTCGAAAGGAATATCGAAAAATGATTTACATGTTCGTATTTACAATCGCCTACCGAGCACATTTGCTGTTGTAAGTCTAGTTGTAAAGTTTAACGCTATGCTCGTTCTGTTTGTATAAAGATAGGTGCAGTCCAAAAAAACTATCGTTTTTCTGAATTTGGTAAGTTTAAGTGACGATTTACTACATTCCTAATTGATTGAGCGCTGAACGTTTTCTAGGGCTGTATGCAGCAGTCATAGTATGACAACTTTTGTTTTATATGTCATTATTAAAAGTTTAACCGTTGGCAGATTCGAGACTGCCCATATGGGTACGGTCGGAATAATAGATATTTTCATAAAATCACTGAATATTGATAAGCGTGCAGTGGTAGTTTGGAATAGAATATCCGAAAATGCTTTCGAAATTCGGATTCACAGTTCAATTCCAAGAATATTTTCTGTTATAAGGTTGCTGTAAAGTTTAACTCCATCCCTGTCTCAAATGCATAAAAATTGGTGCCGTCGAAAAAAAACTCATTTTTTCAGAATTCCGTAGGTTTAAGTGACAATTTACTCCATTCCTAATTCATTGAGCGCTGAATGTTTTCCATGCCTGCATGCAGCAAGCATAGCATGACAGCTTCTGTTTTATACGTGATTATCAATAGTTTAACCCTTGGCATATTTAGGAGTTCCCATGTGGATATAGTCGGAATAATTGTTATTTTCGTAAAATCAATCCTTGAATATATTGGTAACCGTGCAGTGGCCTTTCAGTGGTGCTACATGAAGCCGCGAATAGTTAAGGTTGAAAAGTTCATCAAATAGACATATATAATGCCTAACTCAGCCGGTGACAGGTAAATAATGAATGGAAAAGACGTTGAACTGGGGATAAAGTAGGGACGAATCGTGCCCTCGGTTTCCACCTGATCCACGGTATTTCCACGCGCGGCACTTGACAAAGATACTAAACTGTCGGGCAGGGACTGTAGAAAACATTCTGAGAATTTCAAGTTGCTGCCTTGCATGGTCGGGACATAATTGGAGTATATCCGACATTGTAACTGTTCAATTTGAATGTTAAATTAGCCAGATGACGGCTTTTTCTCCACCGGATCGAGTTGTCAGTTTCTGCCGGGAGGGTCTAAAATAAGCAGTTTAACTCAAAACTTTCTGTCCCATATTAATGTGCGAATATTTAAAGCTGGACAGTTCATCAAATAGACAGAAATAATGCCAAACTCGACCGGTTATAGGTAAATAGTGAATGGAAACGGTATTGCATTGGGAATAGAGTAGGGACGAGTCGTCCCCGCAGTTTCCATGCGATCCACGTTGTTCCCACGCGCTCACGCCACTCGACAAAGATACTGTTCTGTCGAGCAGGGATAGTAGAACAACTTCTGAAGATTTCGTGCATCTGCCTTCACTGGTCTGGACGCCGTGTACTAAGGCATACTGCACGTCGATGGTGCGCATGTCTTCAACCAATCCAACCCTGCCTGTGCTACAGTGCGGAGGCACTATGTTGGGGAGCTGGCAGCTGCTCGTCATTGCTCGGTGGTTCTCTCTGGGTACTCCGGCTTGCGCCACCCATACAACTGTCACCGACATAATATGACCTTGGCTGTTAAGGTGTCGTTAAACCCTAATAAATATATAAATAAATAAATAAATAAATAATTAAATAAATAAATAAATAAATAAATAAATAAATAAATAAATAAATAAATAAATAAATAAAAAATAAATAAATAAATCTAGTACCAGTTTTGCTCGTACAAATATTAGTACCGTCAGACAAAATTCATTTTCTGACTAATTTCGTACTTTTCTGTACTCAGCTTCCATGGGTAAAATTGGTATACCTTTTCAATCTCAGATTTAACGCTCAAGCACAATGAGAGTGAGAATAAGTGTACCATTTGGACATACCCAAATTATCCAACTTTGGTTACTCTCTACTATCATTTTGGAATGGGTTAATTTGAGACACTTTGCTTTGCTATATGCAGAGATGTTTAATCAATAAATCCGGCTTTAGTTATGTTCTGGGACTTAATGAAACGTGCTTCGGTCACTTAAAAATAGCACTGTCTGCAAAAAATGACTGGGTGAATAATATAATAATAATAATATCTTTATTTTTCAGTATACAATTACATAATGTATATATATATATATATGCATGTGGTATTTTCTACAAAGATAAAATGTACACTGCATGGAAATGAATGAATACTCACTTGTCCAAAAACAAAAAGGAAAGAGCTCTTTGAGCTTTCCATAACTGCTTTCAAAAATAAACGGGGAACAAATTTTGTGTTATATGTTTTGGTGTTCCGTGTTATCCAACACCAGTTTGGCCGTACAAATATGAATACCGCCAGGAAAGAAAGCACATTTTCTCAGTGATAGACTGTTTGACTTCTATGATAGAGGTCCCGAGTTTGACCCCTGTCTGGGACGACCCACGTAATGTCCTTGGGCAAGGCACTTTATTTTGTGTTTCTGCACAAATGAGTACAGAAATTGGCAACATTCACTGAAAATCATTTTTTTGGGGGATAGTAGTGTTCTTTAAGTGGCCAAAGCATATGTTGGGTTAAGCCCCAGATCATAACTTACAACAACATATTTAATCATTAAGCATCTCTGCCTGTAGCAAAACAAAGTGTTTGAAATTAACCCTTTCCAAAATGATAGAAAAAAAACAACCGAAGTTAGCTAATTTTGGCATTTTCAAATGGTACTCTTATGCTCGCCCTCATTGTGCTTCAGGATTAAAGATGGGATTAGATCGTGAACAGTAACTGTCTTCTGCAATCACTGTTGCATCTACACATACCACAATAATTGTTACAACAACCTTGCACTTGGAGAAATTTGCCCTTGAAGTTAGTCAATCTTGAAGATAAAATGCTATATTCATATCATTTTTGGCCAACAGGGGTTACTTTGAAATATTTGTGTGGTGATTTTAGTGCATTATATTATGTACTAAATGTGTGTGGACATCAAACACAGACTGAGTGTCTGATCAGAGACATGGCGGAATCTTGAATGTTCTTATTTGAATGAACATGTGCAAGTTGAGGGTACTCCAATTCAAGGCGTGACAAATGGGTTAGTGTTAAAACTTTGAATATAACAAATAACTGCAAAATTGTTCTTGGATGAATGCCCTATACTTTCATGGGGAACGTTTTGAGAAAATATGGCTTCAGTGCTGATAAATCGCATGTAAACATTGGCGAAAATAACAATTATTCCAACAGCACCCTTATGGGAAGTCTCAAATCTACCAAGGGTTAAACTTTTAATAATAACATATAAAACAAAATATGTCATACTTTTAGTGCTGCATGCAGCCATAGAAAAAATCAGAGCTCAATAAATAAGAAGTGGAGTAAATTGTCACTTAAACGTGTCAAATTCTGAAAAAAAAATTTTGGGGACGGTACCTACATTTATGCAGCCAGAATGGGCATAGGTTTAAACTTTACAACCAAACTTACAACAGCAAATATGCTCAGTAGTCAATTGTAAATACGGACATGCAAAGTGTTTGAAATTAGCCGTTTCCAAAATGACAGAAAAAAGCAACCACATTTGGCTAATTTTGGCATTTTCAAACAAAACTGTTATTCTCGCTCTCATTGTGCTCGGGGGTTAAATCTGAGATTATAAAGTAAACAGTAACTTTCTTCTGCAATCATCGTTGCATCTATGCATACCAAAATAATACTTACAAAAACCTTGCAAATAAAGAAATTTGCCCTTGCTTTGCTATATTTAGAGATAGTTGCTGAACAAATCCGCTGTGGTAAGTTATGCTCTGGGGCTTAACAAAACATATGCTTTGGCCACTTAAAGAATAGTACTGTCAGAAGAAAATGGATTTTTAGTGAATTTCGCAAATTTCTGTACTCATTTGTCCGGGAAACAAGAAAGAAATAGCTCATTGTGCTTTCCATAACTGCATCTAAAATCAATGGTGAGCAAATTTTGTGTTATAGGTTTTTGTGTCCCGCTTTATCCAATACCAGTTTTGGCTGTACAAACATGAGTGCTGTCAGACAAAATTTATTTTCCGGTTACTTTCGTACTTTTCTGTACTCAGTTTCCCTGGGAGGGATTGGAATAGTCTATTTTCCTTTGCATATGTGGATTGTGTGTTATAGGGAAACAAATTTTCTGTGATAAGTTTTGGTGTCACACATAATCCAACAGATGTTTTGCCAGCATTATCCAGAAAAACCTTCATTTTTCATGAATTTTACTGCATTCTACATGAATATTCATTTCGCCTGTCATTAAATCCAACTTTATTTCCGTTGAAATGAAATGACTATTATAACTGTTTGCCGAAAAATGTTTTGTACATAAGTAGGTAATAAAGGCCGAACTACGACCACTTGTACATCTACGTGTACAACATACGCACACGATGTGTTCACCAACGTGGAATTCAGTGTTAAATCACACGCTTGTTCACAAAAACTGTACATGGCGTTGAATCCCCCCCCCCCCCCCCCCATGTACAGTTGTGACTCCTAGATCGCACTTTTAACGTTCAAATACTCGTGGTGAACGCATGGTGAACGCGCGTCTTTAAAAAAAGGGTGAAATTGTACAGTTCACTTTTATCTTGTACGTAATTTTTTGTCGACGTTCCCATCGCAGATCAGACCCATCGATCCATCGTTGGCGAACGCGAGCAAAAGCAAAAAATTCTGTGTCATCATCAAAAAACAGTTTTGGGGACTCTAAACCAGCGGTCCAGAACCCGCAATTGTGTTGAGACAGATGGTCCAGAACCTGCAATTGTTTTGAGGTGGTGGGTTTTTTTTCCCATTTATGACATTATTAGGGGAATTCCTCCACTATGAGAAATTCTCAAAAAAAAACCACTCAGCTGATCGAGCGATCGGATCGCTCGATTCTCGCAAAAAAAAAAAACTCAATCTGAACGAAGAGTGTCGTTGTCATCGGTGTGGTTGGAAATTCGCGAGCCCGCTGTCACGTTTTTGATTGATATATATATATAGGGGAGAAAAAAAATATATATAAATAATAGTTATTTAGAAAATTAAATATATCAAATCGAATAGATAATAAAAAAAAAAAATACGTAAATCATGAGCGATTCTCAGACTATTAGAGCGAGGTTTCTTTTAAACATGCTGATGAGAGCATACGTAATATGCGTGAATGAAGAACTACGTCCCATCTTGTTAGAACGATGCGTCGGATGTCGGGATCATCTAGACTTTGATCACGAGAATCATTCATGTCTGACGATGGAAAGGGAAGATATGGTCGTCATGTATTTCAAATCGGCATTCGAACGCGTTAAATTCAATGATGTGATCACGTTTTGGAAGAGATTAGTCTTCTGTAAGAATCGAGACAGGCCCACAGATTCGGAAGAACTGAAATTGGTGCGTAGAAGTTTGACTTTAGAAGACAAGGGATGCATCAAGAAATTATTGCTGAACGAAGCATACGTCTAAGTTTTTTTTCGTTGATATAAAAATAAGGGAAAGTAGAAAATTAAAAAAAATAAATACACACATAAATTTTTTTTATCTAATATTAGAAAGAAAAAAAAACACAAAATGAGAACCAGAAATAAATTGTATCCGACGTTAGTGGACGAAGAGGACGAGAAGCCGCATGGCGTTTTGCTGATGGCACCGTTGCTAGAAGAAAAAGAAAGAGGAGAGAGGTATCGCATTGATCAAATCAGTAGAATCCAAGAGTATCTAACTCGAGAGAGAGATTCTCGTCGTTCCCTCAAGAAGAAGTATTCGCATTTCGTGAAATTCGTCAACGCGATCGACACGACACTCATCATGATTTCCATGGGTTTACACGCGGCCGGCATTGGATTGTTGTCGACCGCGGTCGGCATTCTGATCATGTTGACCGTAGAAGGAGTGGCTCTCGCCGCCGGATTGTTTAGCATGGTCGGAAACTTTTTGAGTAGGCGAGGAAACACGACAAGATTCGCGTCTTGGCCAACTCCAAGATCGACACGATATCCAAAATGATCTCTATGGCGTTGAAGGATGGTAGGATATCGGACGGAGAATACTTCAGAATATTGAGCGAGAAAACGAAATACGATGCCATGAAAGAAGCCGTGAGAATCAAGACTCATCAGATCATCAAGGAAGAGATGAAGGATTCTCTCGTGGAAAAGGGGAGGAAAGAGGCCAGGGAGGAATTCAGTAAGATGATAGAACTCAAGAGCAGCGATTGAAAAAAAAAAAAATATATATATATATATAATAAGAACAGAATTTAAAAAAAAAAAAAAATATTAAATTTATATATAAAATAAAAAAAAAACGAAATTAATTTAAATAACTCTTAAAAAAATGTATTGCGTAAAGTGTAAGAGAGTTACCGAGACGAGTAATTCTAGAGAAGTGCGAACTAAAAACGACAGATGGATGCTTCGCGGAATTTGTGACGTGTGTGGTTCTATCAAGACTCGATTCATCAAACAAAAGAATGCGAGCAAAGGTAAAGGCATCGTGAATAAAATGATCAACAATCTACCTTTCGAAATGCATCTGCCCGGTCACAGTTTCACGGGACCCGGAACGAAATTGAACAAGAGACTCAATGCCGATCTGACACCCAAATCTTGGAGCAAACCCATGAATAGGGTGGACGCGCCGCGTACGATCACGATCTGTGCTACGCTGGACATCCCGACACCAAGACTTGCAACGACGTCTGCGACAAAAACATGTTGGGGAGATTGAGAGGCATATCGAATCCGACCAGGAGAGAGAAGATGGAACGTTCGCTGGTCGGCAATCTGATCGGTGCGAAACGTCGATTCGGATGGGGCGTTAAAAAAAAACGCGCATCTGAAAAGAAGAAGAAACGATTATTGACGAGCGAATTGGCCGAGGAGTTACACAAACCCATAGTGAGTAAATTTCGAAAGAGAAGGGTGTTCGTGAAGGGTCTGGATGACATTTGGTCTGCCGACTTGGTCGACATGAGATCGTTTTCGAGGTGGAACGAGGGCATCAAATATCTATTGACGGTCATTGACGTGTTTTCCAAATATGGTTGGATCAGAGCTTTGAAGGATAAATCGGGACCTTGCGTCGCCGAGGCTCTGAAGAGCGTGTTCGACTCGTCTTCTCAAAAACCGAGTAAATTGTGGGTGGATAAGGGAAAGGAATTCTACAACAAGGACGTTCGTCGATTGGTAGACCTCTACTCGATCGAAAACGAAGAGAAAGCCAGCGTGGTGGAACATTGGAATTGAACTATGAAGGAGAAGATGTACAGATACTTCACGGCAAATTCGACCAAGAAATACATATACGCTCTGAACGGTCTGGTCAAAGATTACAACAACACCCGACACAGATCGATCAAGATGACTCCCGCGGAAGCTAGCGATCCTCGAAACGAAAAACGGGTCTACGCGAATCTATATCCCGAGAGATCTAAGATCAGGAAGAAGTCTAGAACGCCGAAATTTGCGGTCGGCGATCGAGTGAGAATCTACGCTTATAAGAAGCACTTCGAAAAGGGTTATACTCCTCGATGGACCTCGGAAATTTTCGTGATCATCAAAATATTTCACACCGATCCGGTGACTTACGAAATCAAAGCTTTGGATGGAGAAGAGATCATCGGAAAGTTTTACGAACAACAATTACAGAAGATGAAGTTTTGATGAAGAACACAAAAATTTTTTTTTATTTACTCTCTTTGACATTTTCTTGTTTACACACATATATATATAAGAGAGAAAAAAAAATAATAATAAAAAATAATTAAAAACTATTTTTTTAGATAAAGAAAGCAAGTGAATTAATAAACAAAAAAAAACAACTAAAAATCCTTTAAAATGACAAATATACTAGATATAGCACAAATCATAGTGAAAGATGAAAGTATTCAAGAATATGAGGTTCACGAATATGAACCGGTAACCGGGACGAGTTTGAACAATGCGGGAGAGATAAGAATCAACGTCGAAACTCAAGATCTATTCGTACATCCTAGCGAGAGTTACATAGCATTGCAGGGACGTCTCACCAAGGAAGATGGGAGCGACTACGCTGACGACGACATGGTTACTCTTGCCAATAATGGCATCATGCATCTATTCAGTAACATAAAATACATGCTATCCGGACAAAAGATAGAATCTGTTTTTCATCCCGGTCAGGCCACCACGATGTTTGGACTCTTGACGTATCCTGATGATTTTTCGAAATCCAGAGGAATTAATCAGTTGTGGGTGAAAGACACCGTCGGCCCTGCTAGTGCAGGCGCCGCCACGATATTCGACTATGTCGTCAAGACGTCCAGACCTAAAGGAACGTTTTCGTTCAGGATACCTTTGAAACACATCTTCGGATTTGCAGATGATTACAACAAGATCATGTACGGATTCAAACACAATCTGACGTTGATTTGAAAAGGAAACGACGACGCAATAGTGAAACTCACCGCGACCGATGTGGGTAAGATAACTCTACACAAGATATCGTGGTTCGTTCCACACGTGGAGCCTACGATCGTGGAGAAAGCGCATCTCTACAAGATCATAGAATCCAAGAGTAAATTACCCGTGGGATTTAGAATGAGACAGTGCGACACGGCTAGCATTCCTCTCTCCACGAATCACTTCAATTGGAGATTGACAGTGAAATCCACTTCCGAGAGACCGCGTTTCATCGTGGTTGCATTTCAGACCGATAGGGACGGGTCTCAGGAAAAGAATGCGTCGCTGTTCGATCACTGCCATTTGAGAAACATGCAAGTGTTTCTGAACGCCACGAGATATCCAGCAATCGATTACAATGCGTCGTTCGACAAGAACGATTTCTCCAGACTGTACGGCGATGCCGCTGATTTTAGAAAGAAGTATCACGGTGTAGATGAATTGATGAGCAACCCCCAACATATCTCCCGGCGAATACAAGTCGATGTATCCCATGTTCGTGTTCGACGTCAGTAGACAGAGTGAACGACTCAAGAGTAGCATGTTAGACATTCAGATCAAGATGCAATTCGATAGGAACGTGCCGAGAAAAACCGAAGCCTTTGCCCTGGTCCTGTAGGACAGAGAATTACAATTCGAATTGGACGGAAATAAGATGTCGATCATTCGATGAGAGACGAGTGTGTGAAAAAAAAAAATAAATAAAAAAACAAAAAAAAAATAAAAAAGTAATGAGTCATTATTAAAAACCCCCCAAAAAAACCAAAAAAAAAAAAAATAAAGTAATGTGATCTAGATAGATTGAACATCTCTCTATATCTCATTACTTTTTTTTTTGTTGTTTTTTTTGTTTTTTAATAATCACACATTATTTTTTTTTTTAATTCATTATTTTCCACGTGTTCACTGTTTGTTCAAAGGATCCAGTTCGATCAGTAGACTCACCACGGAAGTGGCGGCTTCGGGATTATTGGTTTTCGTGACGAAATTAATCCTGTCACCGGCGTTCACTTTGAGAGGCGTGCCGAACGTGCTAACATTTGCGTGTTGATTCTCAGTCTTTTTGACGCTGTATCTCTTATTGCTCTCCACACCATTCACCATGAGATTGACGACCGCTCTGTTATTCATATCCGAGGAAGCCAGACTCATTCAAAGGATTTCACCTCCCAGTGGCATGGGATATCCCACCTGACCATGTTTCGATCCGCTACTTCCATTTCTGAAAGACCACTCAGCTTTTCCTTCATCTAAGGTGCCGGCCTCTTCGGCCCACACAGTGATCAATTGTCTAGCATATTTGACTTTCTCCACCACCGAAATCAGGGTGCAGGCATCCGTCATGTGCACGGGTTCCGGTCGATTCGTGAGCATGTGTCCATCCATGTCTAGTTTACCTTCCATGATGTCGCCTTTTCTCCAGACCGAGTTGTTGTCCACGTACTTTCTGCTGACAGCGCTGGAATCGAATTCGGAATCGTGATTGAGACCAAATAAATTGTGACCATTCATGTTGATGACACCCTCCATGGTTCCGCCAGATTGTTTGTTCAGGTAGAGATCATCCACTTGCGATTCTAGGTATTCTTGCGATTGTATCACGGCAGAATCCACGTAGCCCTTGTTGACCATGGTTGAGTCCACGTCCACATCCACGTCGTCGATCTTCGACAGATTCAATATCTTGTGGAATCCCGCATTCAGATCCAATTTCATTTCACGTCCGTCAGACTTTCTCTGTTCCAGATCTACGTAGTGTTTGGTCACCACGTCCTTGGGATTCGTGGGAGTGGCCACGTTCGTTATCTTGTTATAATTGGCGTTCAATTCCGAGTGCATCGTTTTCGTAACGTATTTTTTTCTCAGGTGTTCGCTGAATCTCGCGTGAGAGTCGTCCGCGTATTTCTTGGTCGTGGCATCGGTGGGACATACGGGATTCACGACTTTCACCAAAGGTTTGGATTTCAGATCGAGATCATCGGTCCTGGTTTTATCCACGTAATTATCCATCAGGATTCGTTCGAAATCGGCATTCCCCCTGTCGACGTATTTTTTAGTCGCAGCATCTGCGAGATCTATCAGCTCGGGAAGATTGTAGACCTTCTTATCGTTCATGTTCAAAGGTTCTTCTCGAGGTTTGTATCTCCGAACGTAACGTTTGTCCAAGTTGGCAACGTCGTAACCATCGTCGACTTCGAACGTCTTCCTCTTCTTTCTCGGGTTGACTTTTTCATCGTCACTTCTACCAAATTTATCGACTGGCTTGTTGTTGTGGGATTTTTTTTTTTTTTGTTTAGAAAAAATATGTTCAAACGCAGTTTATTAAAAATGAACTCTGTTATTTTATTTTTCGTTTTTATTCGATTAAAATTTTTTTAAAATAATTTTTTATCTTTATATATATACTATAAAAAAAAAAATCTCTCTCTAATGTAAGTCATTGAGAATGTCTTGAAATCGATCTCCTTCAGACCATCTCTTGAGAATGTAGAGACACAGTTGACCGCAAAACACTTGATCTGGTGATTGCACTTGTTCCGTGTTGTAACGAACCATCGATTTGTTGAAATAGTTCTTTATTTCTTTTGGCGGTGAGATTCCGTAGCTGTCGAAATAATAATTTTTCTTCTTCCCGTTCTTCATCCACGCCACCCAGTGAGTGCCTTCACCTGATGAATCGTCTAGATTTAAAATTCTGCATTCCGATTGTCGAGGTCTTCTCTTCAGCAAGGCATCTCTGGAAAACACTCCTAGAAAATCTTCGATTTTCAAATCTTTTGCCGCATTCAACAGATCGATGTTGGATAGGGGTTCATTGGGTAAGATGACACCTTCTACGGATATCTTTATTTTCTTATTCATAAATAAGTATATATTTTTTTTTTTATTTATTTTATTATAATTCACTAAAAATGACGTTATTTTTTTTTTTTTTCTATTTTTTTCTTTTTCTTTTTAAACTAACTTTCTCGATGTCACTATCCATTTCTATAATTTTGCGTTCATCTAATTCTTCTTGATTTTCTGGAATCCTATCATCCACAATCGTATCTGGAATCTTATCATCCGCAAGCGCATCTAGAATCCAATCATCTCCATTCATATCGCCTAAAAATAAATCCAAAGTCCAATGTCCGAGTGCCAAAGTGCTTATTTTATCGTCTAATATGAATCTCTTATCATCGTCGGCCGTCAGCGAAATCTTGTTGACTATTTCGGTATACAAGTCATGATTTTCGCTTCGAATCGATTTCATAGTCTTATACACCGGCCCACTTCCTAACAGACAATCTTTATACTCTTGGAAAGAAATGTTTTTCTTCACCAGACACGCTTTAACTCCTTTGCACTTCTTGATCTCTTCATCATCTTCTAGACGATAAGCATAGAGTTTGGGTCTCAAGCCCACGAATTCGACGATCTGTTTACCGCCGCTCTCGTCCTTAAATTTACCCAACACCTTCTTGTTGTCGTTCGATTGAATGTTGGATGGGTGATCGACGGGATAATTGCTCGTGTCGAACCAATCGGCCACGTCCGGAGATATATCTTGGTAGACATCTTTCGTCTCTATCTCGTAAACTAAACTGTCCGTGTCGGTGAACAGTAGTTTGGCTTTGTCGCCAAATTTCGTTTGACGTAATCATAGTGAAACTCGTACATCAATCGCTTGCTGATATCTAAGATGATCGGTCTGAGATAATACGGTTTGTCAAACTTCAGATGCGTCTTTTGCATGTGAACGGCCACTAGATTTTCGCCGAATATGGTTCGGTGTTTGTAATTGGGTTCCGCCACTAATTTTTTAGCTCTTTTCTCAGACGTGATGAGTCGAACGTCGGTTCTCTTCCTGATGTTTTCCATTGATTTGCCGTACACGCAGTTGTTCATGAGTTTGAAGAAATCATTTTCGAAATCGTTCTCGGCTCGAGTTCTGAGATTCGTGTTGAGATCGATGTATTTTTTCATCCAAGGCTCTTCGTCGAATCGAATGATGCGATGTATGTCAACTAATTTCATCCCGTAATCGACGTACTGTTTCAAATTCTCGCTGTAGACGACGTAGTTACGTTTGTTAAATAAATTGGGAATGAGTTTTTCCTCGTCTCCTTCGTTCGGTTCCATTCATTCGGGAGCCAGCGGATAATCGTTGTGTGGACCGTGTAATTCTTCCAGATAGTTCAAATCGACTTCTAAAATGCAAGGATAGTCTCTCCATTTTTGCATCTCTTCTGGTTCCTTCACCCATTCGAAATTTCTAATCGGTAAAGGATGACTCATAGCCCAACCGTACAGATTATTGGCGTCCCAATACTGTATGTATTTAGTCGACCGTTTCGAATCAAAACCTTCTTTCATGTAGGGATTGTTAGCCTCAGAATATCTGTGGGAGATCATCGAGACGCCACCTCTCGCAGCCCTTTCGAACATGAGCAACATGTCCACGTCGGATAATAATTCCAATTGGACTTCGGTGGTCTTCAACAGAGCGTCCCACGCCAGACCGGGTGCGGTGAAATACCAAGCAGGATCCAGATCATAATTTCGACGACAGATGTCTCGAAAATTTTCGAACACGTCTGCCAAGAGCAGAACGTCGGTCTTCAGATAGAGATCATGATAATCTCTCATGGTTTTCATATCGAATGATTTCCACACGTTTTTGGCGTGTTCGTAATTCTCGTCGGAAATGTCGGATTCGTATAATTTCGAATAAAAATCATCTTTCAAAGGTAGTGCGGTGTCTTCGAATCTCTTTAGATCGTTCATGTAATCGTAAGGATAGACTCCTTTCCTCAACATGACATCTACTCGTTCTCCGAAATGTTCACTCGTGATTTTAAATTTATCCTTGCTCATGTTATCGACTAATTTTTCCAGAGCGGTCGACATGAATTTAAAACTGTCGATGAAACGTATGCATCTACGAATGGATTTCGTTTTTTCTTTCAACGTATTTCCATTGATTACTCTTTTCTTCTCCATGAGCTTCCATTTCATGAAGGAAATGTATCTTTCTTCGCTGTTCGCGATGCAATTTAATTCTTCGTGTGAGGTGCCGAGATTTTTCACGAACAGATGACTGTCGTAACCCGAGAGATTGTGAAACATCACCAGATGGAAAGCGGCGTCTCGATATTTTAAATTACACTTGCTGTGAGCCGGACCGCGATACAGACCCGTGTAATGATCATGGTCTCTGACCTTCTTATTTTCCTCCGAATTCTCGTCGAACGATTGTCTGCATATGTGACATTCAATGGCTCTGTTATTTTCGTCCTGCTGCTCTCGTGTGATGATCATTTTTGCCGGAGTTTTGAATTTGTCGTATAACATTTGAATTTTCGATTCTAACTCTTCCACGAACCTTTGAGCCACGTCGTCGTCTTCGTACTGTTTTGTGTAGGTGAAGGGACCCATGTCGTGTTGCGAGTCGAAAGCGCATTTCACGTAAATGCAATAGCCCGAAGGTATGTGTTTTTGATATCTTTCGACGTAACTTTGAAGAGCGTTGGGTTGACAGGAACTCATTTTCGCGGTGAAACATTCGAAATCGGCGTACACGACGAATGGTACTTTTAACCTTCTATTGTGATTTTCAAACTTCACGATGGTGTTGGGTTTGGGCATTTCGACGGCGACACCTTGATTTTCGTTGCAATATTCCTGATGTTTCGCTAATGATTTTTTGGTCTTAAACATGTTCATGCAGTTGCAACATAAACATACCTTATGTTTATGTTTATTATTTTGTCTCGACAGTAATCGGCTCGGATGTTTAACCCAACAATAATGATGATTGTCACCATTCGAAATCAATAATAAAATAATCGTCTTTTCTCTTCTGCGATACGAAGTCTGTTTGAGAGGATAGATCTTTTGATTTTCATCGTCGTATCCTAAGACGTTCACCGCTACGGTGGGATTTTGAACCTCGAAATGTTCGATGTGTTTTAACTCTGTTGGAAAAGTCACTCCGGTCCAATCGAGATTTTTAGAAGTTTCCTCATAACGAGAAACTCTATCGGTGTGTATTTCGACAGGGTATAAAGCGGAGGTGACTGCCCATTTAAAACACTGATCATCTTTATTTCTCACGTTGACCACGGCGTGTTTCTTAGTCAAGAAATACGGTAATTCCAAGTAGGAAGATCCTTTCAATGGTTCGTTTTTAGTCATGTAAATTTCGAGTTTCAACACCTCACCGAACGTCCAATTACTACCTTCATGTTGATAATTCGCGAGAGACGTCAACATTTTGTCTTTCATCTTTTTGAAAACGTCCGATAGATCTGAACCTCGAAATATGGGTTCGACGTTGGATCTGAAATATGCATTTTTCATGATGCTCTCGCCGGACTTCACGTCGATTTTATTCATTATGCAATGGAGTATCATCTTAATTTTTAATCCCACATTCATGTATTCATGAAACAAATCCAATACTTCTTTCTTCACCCATTCCATGAACAATTTCGGATCGACTTTCTTCAACGAGGGAATCACGTCGAAAGTTTTAAAAATGTCTTTGATCGCACTCTCCCGTTCTACGGGTTTCGATTGGAATAGTTCCGCAACGAGTCGTGTTACATATTCTTCTCCTTTCTCTTCATCGATTGCTCGTTGAATTTCGCTCGATATATCTCATTTGTCTTGAATCTGAAGTGCATCACTCGTTTTCGTTTTAGTTTTTCTTTTCTTTTCTTTGGAAACTTGATGTTCTTCAACGGCTTTTCGTTTAGTCATCTTCTTATTTTTCACAATCAAAACGTTTTCGGTTTTTTTCGACGTCGGCATTTCGATTCCTTTTACTATCTTCTCATTTTTCACAACCGGTGCATCTTTTGACGTCGTTGCTATCGACATTTCGTTTGCCTTTCTAGTGTTTCACAAATATTCTTGTATGACTTCAATTTTTTTTGATTTAGTTCTATGATTTCTGAAATCTGAAATTTGTAATAGTTTACAAATCTCGTTTAACTGAGGTATGGTTTTCTCATTTAAATTTACCATTGTTTTATCTGTTTGCTTCATTTGTAAGAATTTTTTTTTTTGGAATTTTGTATTAAATAATTTGTTAAAAAAGTTTTGCTTTTTTACTCTTTATATATATAATAAAAAAAAAAAAAAAAAAAAAGTTAAATTTTAAATTCAATTTTTTTAATACAAAATTTAAAAATATACATTATTTGCAAGAATTCATAAAAACCAAATAATCGATCATGACAACAACACCTAAAAGATGCGAATTGAAATTGAAACGAGACGAAAAGTATGAGAAATCCAGTTTTAATATCTATACATTACAACCACACGATCCCATCGAATTGAATGAGGTCGAGATGGTGGACCACAAATATCGAATGTGTTTGAAAGTGGATGAAGCCATGCTCGATTTGTTTTACGAGTACCAAAGCAAACTGTTGATTAATATCATCGTCGCCGAAGACAGAGAATTCGACAGGGGTGATTTATTGTTGTCCTATGGAGGTTACATATATCCAATAATCTCACCCGAACTCATGAAGAAATCGGGTGGTGAGAGTGCATTCGCCTATGAAAAAAAACTCAAAAGAGTAAAGATAAACATTCACACCATTTTTGTATGTGGAAAAATGACGAATGTCAACTTGCTAATAACGGACTTGGAAATATAAACAATAGAGAGATTGAAATTAAAAATTTAACTTTTTATATATACATATAAAGGGAAAAAAAACTTTTACTAAAAAAATTTTTACATTAAAGAAAATTAAAAATTAAAAAAACAACTTTTTTATATATATAAAGAGCAAAAAAAAAAAAACTTTTTAAACAAATTATTATTTAAATACTAAATAATCGATCATGAAGACAACAACACCTAAAAGATGTGAATTGAAATTGAAACGAGTCGAAACGTATAAGAAATTCGGTCATAAAATCTATAGATTACAATGACACGATCCCATCGAATTGAACGAGGTCGAGACGAAGGGCTTAGAGCACAAATACGAGAAATATAAGATGCCTTTGAAATTGAATGAAGCCGCGCTCGATTTGATTTACGAGTACCAAAGCGATCTGCAGAACATCGTCATCGCCAAAGATAGAGAATTCGACAAGGACGATTTGTCGTTGCCCTATGGAAAATACATATTTCCAAACATCTCATTCGAACTCGTGAAGAAATTGGGTGGTGAGAGCGAGTTGACCGATGTAAAAAACTCAAAAGAGTAAAGATAAACATGCAACACGTTTTTGAAAAAGGAGAAGACACTCGTGTCAACATACTAATAACAGACTTGGAAATATAAACAATAGAGTGATTGATTTTTAGCAAAGAAAAATGAAAAAAAAAAAAAGTAATAAGATCATCTTTAGATCTCATTGACTTTTTTTTTTTTTTTTTGTTTTCCTTCTTCTTCACTATCATCATAATATATTATAATAACGTTTCCTTTTCTCTCAAATTTCAGCGTTGATTCTTCTTTTTCTTTTTTTCTTTTTCTTTGTGATGTGATACGTTTATGGCAACATTTTTGTTTATCCGAATCATAATTATGAACGAATGTTGTGCATCTCTTGGTAACACTCGCATCATTACCATTCTCTTCAGAAGGTAGTGGTGACCGTGGAAAGCATCGTCTTATATTCTCAACCATCTATCCCACGCTTCATCCATCTCTTTCATTAGTTCTTTCCTTAGATATCCATCATTAGCATCTAACCATTTTTTTATTTTTTCGCTCTCTGACTCGCGATGTTCGTCATTATCGTCAAATTGTTTCTCCACCTTTTCATCCAGGTGATAAATTTGTTTCTCCACCTTTTTACTCATTTCAAATATATTATTTTATACTTTCTATGATTTTATATATTTTATATAATTTTATATTATAATAACATATTCAAAATCGGTATGTTCTTAAATGGCGAATTCTCACCGAGCAACAAACCCTTGCCGAGTCGCTTGATGTTCCGTCCACTCTTCAGATAGAGACCGTTTCCTCTCAGAGAGTTGCCACCTCTAACGGGTTCTAGATAAAATCCTTTACCGCTGTCGTCTACGTGAACACGACACACGGCTCCTCCCTTCTTCAAAAACAGTCCGCTGCCACCCATTAATTTCTCAACCGCCGAACTAGCGAGTCCAGTGAGAGCTCCCACGCCGAGAGTCTTTCCGAGAAAGGTTAGTGCCTTTGCGGCGAAGGGTAATGCTTTTGCGGCTATTCCTGCCAATAGCGGTAGGAAACCACCTTTCATTCTCAAATTGTATCTCAATTGAGCGGGACTCATTCTCACCGTCAACCCTCTTCCATCGCGAATCGCTTTCTCCATCCTTTTGATTTGACTTCTGGTCCAGGCGATCAAATCCTGACTGCCCCTCGTCAGATCTTCGTGAGTGAATTTGAATCTCACCGCCTCGCCTCGAGTTGTTAATGCTCTCTTAAGTTTCTTCCTCTGTCCTGCGGATATGTTCACGTTTTTAACCATGTATTCTGTCATAATTTCTGGGTTTTTTTTTTTAAATATATTTACTTCAATTGTTTCTTGTTTAATAATTATATTAAAATAATTTTGTAAAATTAATATTGCGTTTATTTTATTTTTGTTATCTATATATATATATATAATATTTTTTTTTGTTTTTTTTTTTTGCTTTTATATTTCTCTTATGTGAAATCGTATCGTCACTCTCTCTCCGCGAAGATCTAACAGTTCACCATTTTGATCCGTCAACGTGGTTTTCAGACTATACAACGTGTCTAAAATCACTGGTAGATAAACTAAATTTCGAGGTCGCTCCACGATCTTATAACCCGGCGACACGTTTGGAAAGAAGGAATAGATCGTCGGTTGAGCGCTACCATTCACGTAGCTTCCAGCAATCACGTCCACGTTCACCAGAATGCTATTGACAGCGAGAATGTCGACTGTATTTTCAGATGCCGCGTGGCCTCGATACATCTTTCGATCGAATCCCAACATCTTGCCTATAGAATCGTCCGTGTTGAAATCCACTCGAAAATTATCTTCCAAATCCAACATCGTCTGTAAGGTATTAGGATTGGGAGCGAGTCTGACCTTGTTGCTTCCCTTTCCATCCGTCATCATTCGCGTCTGAATGTAATGGTTCAAATCGTCTATGTCGTAACTCCCTTTGGGAATTCGAATCTCCAACCAATCCACTCCGTCGGAATACTTGAACGAGTTATTCTTTTCGGTGACGTTGGGAAAGGAATAATAAGTCTCCAGATTCACCAACGCCATCTCGTATCTTTTCTCTCTATTCAATTCGATGGAAGGTTCGAATTTCGTAGCAAATCGAGTCGAATCGCCACTCACCACAATTTGAATGGATTGTTTCGCAGCCGTATTCTCGGCTATCCGTTCTAACAATTCTCCATGTTCGAACATTATATTTTAATTTTATTTTTTTATTCAAAACTAATTATTTGAAGATTTATTATTTTTCAAAATTTTATTTTCACGCTCTATCTTATTATTATTACCATCGGAAACATAAAACTTGTCGAATCCGCACCGATATTTTCCGCGATTAAATTCGCTTGTCAAATCGATCACGACGAAATTGTAAAGTCCACCATCCCAAACCCGCTTGCAGAATCTCCTGAATTCCGCAGCGCTCATGTCGTTTGCGACGTGATCGCCGTAGATGTGATTGAGATTCTTGAGATCTTGGCGAAAGAGACATAGAAAATTAGCGTTCTCCCTTATCGTCTGTCTGTGCAATCGAAAATAATTCTGCGACAGGTAGAAACAGTCCACGTTGCTGTGTCGACCCCTAACGTAATACGATTCGCATCGGTTCTGTCTCTCCAAAAGCAGATCGTCGAAAATCATGAGATTCTTATCTTCCGATTTCAGTTCTCTAGGATCCAGAACGTCGCTAGCGTTCTCATAAAATCGACACTCGACGTTCGAAGATGCATTTCTCTTCATCAGCTCCGTCGCCGCGCCGTCCAAAATGGTCGAGAGCGGAGCTCCACTCTTGTCGAATTCCTCCCTACTGTCAAAGATTCTAGCTATGACGTCCTTGGGCAATCTGCGATCCATGCACTCTCGAAGCAATCTGTATTCGGGTTGAAACAAGCTCTTGCCAAACACGAACAATCTGTCGTAATCCAACCAGTCGGGTCGGGACAACAGATTCATCAACAGATTGGTCTTTCCACAATTCGATTTTCCCACTATCAAACCTCTTATGCTCTTGGGAAAGAACTCGTTATTCGACCTCTTGGTCGCGGCGTCGTTCCAAGACATATCTTTAATGTTCATCTTTGTTTTTATTTTGTTTGTTTGTTATTTTAGATTTTTTTCAAACACAAATTTTTTTATGTTTTTCAAACTCTGTTTTTAATGTTGTTATTATTATTTATTTATATCACACCGTCGCGAGTTCTCTTCAATCCGGATCCACTCGTCATTTTGGCTAAATCTTGTATGGGCACCACAGCATCCTTAAAATCTTTCCAACTTTTCGGCGTTCGCTCTAACGCAGCTCGCTTCGCTGGCGGACTGATCAACTTGTCGATCAACGCGTCGGCTGCCCTCTTGCCAGCCACAGAAGCTATCCTACCACTGGCTTCGGAAGCGGCTTTCTTACCAGCATCCAAAGCCGTCTTCTTACCGACCTCAAACGCGGTCGATGCGAGTTTTCTACCCGCATTGCTCGTGAACGCTCGCATTATAGAATGGACGATGCCAGAACGCCTTGAACGTAAGTTCTGACGTATCCCCTGTTCTTTATCACCAACATATTTTATTTTTATGATATATTTATTGTTTTTTTTCACTGGTAAATCGTTTTTGCCGTTTAAATACTTTTATTATTCTAGTGTAAGAATTTACTGTTTTATTTTTGTTTGTTTGTTTGTTTGTTTGTTTCTCTCTCTACTTATTATATACACATCAATCCTTCAATTCGTTCATCAGCCTTTTATACTGGTTTTTATTCAAAACCTTCTGTCTTAACAATTCGTCAGATACAGCAACTATCTGATTATCTAATCCCGTGTTACCAGCCCGTCTGCTCGCCATCAACAAACTCAATCTCTGAGACAGAGTGTCGGAATCGCTCGGAAGAAAAGTGGTTTTCACTCCTTTGCCAGTCACCGATTCGACGAACTTCTTGTTCATGTCCCATATGGGTTTCACCACTTTCGTCCACTTGTAACCTCTGTTGGCTTTGGGTCTCGTCTCTCTGGCATCGTTATTTCTCTTCATGGCGTGAGTTTGAACTAGAATGTCGCCGTAATTGTCGAAATCCTGTCCCGTGTAATCTCCAGGCTTGTCGTAAAGGAGCAATCTCCGCAGACCATCAGTTACTTTATATTTATTCGAACCCACGATCAATTCATCATCATCCATTTCCACCTCCGTATCACCTACAAAAGTTCTACCCTCAGAATCCTTATAAATTCCATACGACTGATCTCTCTTACCGCCATCATTATCGTACGATGCGACGCTACTAGTGGTGATAGTCGAAGCCGTATCGGTGTCGCTCTCGCTCATATCTGTTTGAATTCCCGTGGGAACGTAATCCGGTGTAGATTGAACGGAATACCGATTCCCAAAACTAGGAGGCAACGAACCCATTCTCAAAGAACTCTCCTTTATGGGTCTCAATTCTTCGACTATCTCCTTCCTGCTTCGCTCTTGACCCTCCGTCACGGGTTTAAATATTTTTGTGGCTTCGCGTCTGAGTTCCATCTCACCGAGACGTCTGCTCCTATCAGCTGACTGAATCCCCTTCTTAGCACGTTCATACTGTTCTAAAATTCGATCTCGGTGTCTAGAATCCATCTGTAAAAACATCTTTCGTTTTAATTGTTTTTATTTATTTTTCAAAATTAAATGTTTAATTATATTTTTATGTTTTTATGTTTTAAGTAATAAAAAACTCTTTCCGTCTTAATATAATAATCTAAAAATATTCACATCTCAAACTGAGTGTGTTAATTGAAGTTTAAAAAAATACGTTTAAACAGTACATGACAAACCGGTTTCTGATTTAACGCATTTTGACAGTAGTGTTTACATTTGTCAAAAGATCTTCATTCATTCACACATCAATTCACCGAGTGTCGAATTAAGAGAGAATCCTTTTTGATGACTGCAATTGCTATCATGAATATATTAAAAATTTTACCACTCAAAACCTGATTGAGCGGAAAATGCGTTTTAAACATTCCGTTAAGTGTTTGAACAAACGCTTAACAGTCAATCTCTCTAATCAAGGCAAAACACAAATATCTATTACAGATCAACTCCTCTTCGAACAAAAAACCCCTCAAAACTCAATTTTTATCCGTCCCATCAACAGAAAACATCAATGTCTATAATACAGACTATATTCATAATCGACTGTTTTTGAACAAAAAACCTCATTCACTCATTACGATAACATGTGTTAGTTTTTTTTACTTCAGGAAGACGTGACTGGATTCGCGAATTTCCAACCACACCGATGACAACGACACTCTTCGTTCAGATCGAGTTTTTACGAGAATCGAGCGATCCGATCGCTCGATCAGCTGAGTTTTTTTTTTTTTTTTTTGAGAATTTCTCATAGTGGAGGAATTCCCCTAATAATGTCATAAATGGGAGAAGAAAGAAAAAATAACACCGCCTCAAAACAATTGCAGGTTCTGGACCATCTGTCTCAACACAATAGCGGGTTCTGGACCGCTGGTTTAGAGTCCCCAAAACTGTTTTTTGATGATGACCCAGAATTTTTTGCTTTTGCTCGCGTTCGCCAACGATGGATCGATGGGTCTGATCTGCGATGGGAACGTCGACAAAAAATTACGTACAAGATAAAAGTGAACTGTACAATTTCACCCTTTTTTAAAAAACGCGCGTTCACCACGCGTTCACCACGAGTATTTGAACGTTAAAAGTGCGATCTAGGAGTCACAACTGTACATGGGGGGGGGGGGGGGGGGGGGGGATTCAACGCCATGTACAGTTTTTGTGAACAAGCGTGTGATTTTCACTGAATTCCACGTTGGTGAACGCATCGTGTGCGTATGTTGTACACGTACATGTACAAGTGTTCGTAGTTCGGCCTTTATTACCTACTTACATATAGAGGAACATTGCTGTTCATGTTTTAGTTTCACATTTAACACTTGAGGACACTGATGGCTATAAAAAGAGTATCATTAAAAATGACAAATTTGGCCAACTTTGGGTGGATTTTTTTCCATCATTTTGGAAAGGGTTAATTTCAAACACATTGCTTTGCTAAATGCAGTCCCCCTTTTCACATAAAACGGCGGGAAAGCCCGTAATTTCTCCAACAAATTACAATTCTCTAGTTTTTATTACATTTACCTTTTAAATATTGATGGTGCCTCCGGACAGTGGAATAAAAAGGCCCCAACTTCTGATATGTTCTCAGTTAATTTTAACAATATTCAATGTGAATTAAATGCCTCTGATTATTTTAGAGTCCCTTTCCCCAATCTGTGTAATACAGCACACACTAAACTGAAGTAACATGGATGATTTTTTTTTCTCATGGTAACTCCAAGAAGTAGAGAAGTTCGTGTTTTCTGCGGTAAACATGCTCTGTTTCACTGATGTTATTAGGCCCAGTAAATATGGTCTCTTTTGTACGTCTTCTGAATTAGGTAGTCGAGGTGGAAAAGATTTGCTACAGATAATTGTATACTTGTGTCGAGTCTTTGATATAGCTACCTAGACGCTGAAAGCGAACCAATAGATTAATAATTCATAATCTTTCAGTTATGAGCTCGAGTTTGCACGTTTTCACCACTTAGTATTGGGAATCCTCGATCGAGGAAGATTCTAATTTCTTGAAAAAAATCAAATTCAACTGTTTGTTGAGCAACATGTGAAATGAACTGTATATAAAAGTATATTGTTATGAAAAACGAGATGCCATTTTTTTTTGTCTGTGAATTCATCAAAGAAATTCATGGAATTATTTGCGTTTTGCGTTAGGTCGGGGACTATATCAGCACGTTGAACATGGTATGCTATTTCACCGGAGCCACTCAGTCAACGTACGAATGTTTATTTCACATTCAACGAAAATTTCAAATTTACGGAGCATCCACCAGATCCGCAATTTAAATTTGTCCAAATAAATTAGCTCTGTTGACAAGGTTTGCCTAATGGTGCCCAGTGGTAGACATTTAGTGGTGTTGTTACGATCATTATTGAAACTTGAATTTGAAAAATTGAAATACTAACGTTACCGATAAGTTCAGACTGGTGAAGTTAGGTTGGGGTCAGTGTAAAATACCTGCAGATTTGATACTTGGAATGAAGGTTCTTTGTCAGCTCAACGTTCCATTGTAAAATTCGCCCACCCTGTATGCAATAATGATTGGAACAAAGAATGGACAACAAATTTGGAACAACTAACAAAGCGTCAATATTAATAATAAACTTCTACAGCTCCAAAGGGATGTACGATTAGATCTCCCTCCGGATACAAAAACAGACTCTCCGAATGCAAAGTTACATACAATAATTAAATTAAGTAAGTCAGCAATGAACATTGAGTGAGATTGCATCTCTGGAAGAATAATTCAGTTTGTCATCTTTTGTCGTAGTTGCCATAAACACAGGATCATCAACAATAGCACTTTATCACCCTGACCTTACTTGGTAATTTGTAAGCCTTCTGTAGATCTGTGTCTTTGAAAAGATAATGTGTCTGTTCAGTACTTCTTATGCAAGGTGTGATTTCGAGAGACTTTACTGCACATTGTCATGAAAATCAAATATAGACGAAAGTAGTGTATATTTGGGTCCTAGCATCAGTGGCTACAGCGAAAGTATCTTGGTAACCGCCACACACACACGGAGTCGCTTATTGCGTGTAGTTTTCAAAACTCTGGAAGCAACTCCTTCAATTTTCATTTTCAGACAAACATCACAGAAGTCGCATATTACCTGGGCAAGTAACCTCTTCAAGAAATATTTTACCAACTACTTTATTTGTGCATTTTTACCAATCTTAGCACGAACAGGAGAATAATTCTGTTATGACATTTTCTGCGTTTATGTCAACAAATGTAAGAGATTATCTCATTAGTGGTCACCTTTTTTATTCCTTGTTTGTTGGAAGTATCAGCGAACAATTTATTATTCATCTACTCTTGCAAAAACACTTATTATCCACGCATTTTCAAAAATGCGGGGATATAGTCGTGATCTCCGTCCGTCCGTCCGTCCGTCCGTCCGTCCGTCCGTCCGTCCGAACGTCCGTCCGTCCGTCCGTCCGTACGTCACACCCTGGAAGGCTCCTAGGGTATTTAATTCGAAACGTTTAAACTATGCTAATGTGTTCAGGTAGCAACTCCAGATGTGCATGAAGGTTTTGGAATTTTGATTTGGCCCCAGGTGGTTCCAGTGGAACCACTTTTATCGTTAGAAAATCAGTTTTCATCGAAAGGCTCCTAGGGTATTTAATTCGAAACGTTTAAACAATGTTAACGTGTTCAGGTAACATCTCTAGATGTGCATGAAGGTTTCGGAATTTTGATTTGGCCCCATGTGGTTCCAGTGGAACCACTTTTATCATTAGAAAATCAGTTTTCATCGAAAGGCTCCTTGGGTATTAATTCGAAATGCTAAAACTATGCTAAGGTGTTGCTAAGGAAATGCGGGGATACACCATTGTGTGCGTTGCACACAAATAATTCGATCTAGTTTTTATTGTTCTAATAAAAGTAGTAACTTTCTAAGGATTCAAATTTTATTTAACTCTGAAAAATGATGTTCTAAGTGTGTAGCCGAGGACATAATGACACATTTTTGTTCACCAGTTACTGTTCAGCTCCCCAAACTTCCAGTATCTTCCAGTCAGTGTATTAAAATAGTACCACTTGCTTAACCTGTTTGTTGCCTTGCAACATCTCACTCTCCTCGAGTTAGCACAGACCTCAAGAAGTGTACGAATTACAGAACAGCGTCCTATAGAGAACCGATTCGAATAATTTTATTCTATACTTCATTCATACCCTGCATAATTTTGCAAGCTAAACTAATTTAAACCTTCAGTGATCAACACATACATGACAGAAGAGAAAAAAGAGCATAAACCCCCTGGAATGGCGTGAATGATAAGGTTAGTGTTATTATTAACACAACATGGAGGAATCTACTAATTATAACCAAATTGATAAAAAATCACTCGGTATGAGCGCTTAGGTTACAGATGAATTGCAATGGTCGTTGGAGAAAGGTTAGCCCCTTTCTTTGAAACTCGATGAACCATTTGCTTCGGTATTTACTGTTGCAGTATAATATAACCAAACAGTAAAGCTGTGGACTCCTACAGTTATACGTACCATAATAAACTGGTTAGATGGGAAATAGTCTGGCTGATAAATTGCAGCAGGATGAGAGGTGGCTTTGGAAATTAGACCTCGCTCTGCCAAACATTCTTCAGAAAAGCACACTCGGTTACTACTGAAAACGAGTCCCCTAAACACGTTCACAGGTATCTGCAACTAACTTTCAGCAGGTGAGGGACATTTGAGTACAAAATGTACTACCTATATACTTTATATATATCTATACCGATGAATGCTAGTTTATAAAGTAAGACAAAACGCTATAAGAATACTATATCGCACACAGTAAATGTCAGTGCCAAGATTAAGACGATCATTCTCTCCGCTGCTGCCCACGTGTAACTGCTCTGCATGCTCGCATACAGGCCCCACTACTTATGCGGAACACAAATCACGGCAAAGGGGCGAGTATTAGAACGTCTATACGACTGGGTCAACACGACATGCTTCTCAATTTTATCTTCTGCTGTACGTCACTCTATTAACTGGATGCTTATGCTACGATAAAGAAGAGAAAACACTCTTCCATGTATGTTGAAGCGACGTAAAGTTGCTAAACGGATCACCATAATCACTGAATGGTAGTGTGGTGGGGGTGCAGATGAAATATTATACTGTGTTCAATGGATGCTAGATAAATGTATTGTTCAAAACATTTGCAATTACTGAAGATACTCTCTTTACACCTCTTAAAAATTAAGTTTATCATACACCTGCCCACTCGGTAGGAATAATTGTTCAACTACCATTTCCACATTTATAAAATGAAGAGACAGCAATGAGATACAAAAATATCTATAGAGTGTATTGATAGGTTATGAGCGCAAGTATAGTAAATGATTCCTCAATCCGTTGTAAAACTGATGAATATTCCAATGTCCCTTCAAACTATCACTAATCTGTATTCGTCTTGTCCTAGAAATGGATTCAAAATCGATTCGTCCACTTTGCTGTAAATCATATTCGTTTGGGCAATACATTTCAGACATTCGACGTTAGAAGGGTAAAAGTGAAGGTGTTACAAAATATTCGATAAAACGAAATGCCTCTAAACTAACAAATGGTAACCGGGTATTTTTGAGTAACTCCCCAGCTGGCACATTGTAGTTGTAACAACGCTGTGGAAATGTTGTATTTTTGTGACTATAACGTTGACAGTACAGTTGCGAATTCCCAGTGATGTTGTGACAACGTTTTCCGTTACGATGGCAACAGATATTTAGGTCAACAACTTCTGACTTAAGGTTGTAGTCGCATAATGAAAACGTGGTGACAACAATGCCGTTTAGCAACCTCTTACTTAGCGTTGTGCAAACTGTGTTAAAACATTACCGGATTCACAACTATCTTGCTATATTTTAAATCCGTTTACGTGACGTTGTAGCCGCCTTGTGGTGACTTTACATATGTTTCCAGACAAGTGTTGGCTGCCTAAATAGGCAGCCAACACTTGCCTAGAAACAACTACCAAAGCAATTATAATGTACCTTGCAACATTCCCCAGAGACTGCATGGTTGGGGAACTTGTTTTATTTCAGTAAAATGGTCAACTTGTGTCGGAATTAAGCCTCAAGGGTTAACAACGTTTTACTTGCCACTGCGGCAACACACCTATCTTGCACCATACAACTACCTACTATTTAACTTCGTAGACTTGTGGAAACATTTTGGTTCGACACAGCCTTCCCAATATTGATTAAGAACGTTACGGTTACGTCATGTACCAGCTCGGCAAACACTTTTTTATATTGCATGATTGAAGACTACTAACAAACAAAAACTATCAATACTATCAATACTAAAAACAGTGAAAAGAAAGTAGCACCCATAAGGTGAAATACACTACCCTGTGAGCGATATAACCTGTCCATCGAGAATCTTTATTACAATGGTAAGCACATTGATATATCCTTTTAGCTTGAAAAGAAGTGTACTTCTCTTTGAAACATCCTCTCCTCAGCAGATCTGCAAATAGATGAAATAAACTTATTATGATTCAGAGTCTGAAATAAAAAAAATAGCAAAACAAGAATTGAAATATTTAAACTAAGCAGAGCAACAAATGCACGACGGCTGATCATAATGCAATTTCAACTTTCAGACATGAACAAGTCAAACAATATTTGTGAAAGTGGACTTTTTCGGACACTGGCCTGGCTGAAAATTTACTCTACAACAAATAGTCATGTATTTCCGGCACAACGATCAGTATACGCTGTTTAGAGTCAAATACAGACATTTTGTTCTCGAAGAGTTTAATACAACCGTGTAAAGCTTTGTATACTACTTTGCATTTCCATGAGAGAAAGTGGCTCAGTTGGTAGAGGTGCAGGCTGCAAGCCGAGAGGTCCTCGGTTCGAATCCCGCCTGCGGCAACCGCGTTGTGTCCTTGGGCAAGACACTTCACCCCGATTGCCTAAATGGGAGCACGATGACGCTGTGTACTGAGGCGTACTGCACGTCGATGGTGCGCATGTCTTCAACCAATCTAACCCTGCCTGTGCTGCGGTGCAGAGTTCAGAGTTACGATGTTGGAGAGCTGACAGCTGCTCGTCGTTGCTCGGTGGTTCTCTCCGGGTACTCCGGCTTCCTCCACCCGTAAAACTGTCACGGTCACGATTAGCCATTGTGCATAAGTATGTGACCTTAAACACCAATAAATCATAAATCATAAACCATGAGAGAAAGAGGTACAGAAAATTGCAAAATTCTTCGAACATTTATATTTTATGGCTACATTCCTTGGTAGTCACAATAGGTAGTGCATTAAAACTTACACCGAATCGTCTAACAGAGAATTTGGTTTTCTGTTGTTAGGGGGTTTCACCGTGCAAAGCAGTTTGTAATATTTTTTTCTGAGATAAATGAATACATAAAAATGAAAAATTGAAAGAACATTTAAAAGTTTGAAATGCTTATCGTACTAGAATCTTTGCAGCCAAAACAGGTCATGGTTAAGCGTGACATCGGAACATATAGCAAACAATTTGTTTCTCCACAACTGAGCTCACTTAAAAATAAAGGTTTCAATTAAATGAGCAAGTAGCATGGTACACATTCATTACACCTGCCCCCTAAACAGATACACTGGAACTTGGAATTACTGAGTGCGGAATTGTTTCTGTGTTGATTCGTAATTGTCTAAATTTAAATAAGTTTTTTTTTGCGAAATAAAATAATTCTTTTACCAGAGCAAATTAAATTTCCAGGGAGAACTAAACCAACTTTCCATTTTGAAACAAATTAAACGTTTTAGCAAAAAATAACTTTTCAATTGTCAACAAACAGACACTTGTCAATAAAACAAATATATAATAGTTTCAATGAAAAAAGTGACCTTCACTGAGCCAAAATAAATTTCCCAGAAGTTTTTACGAAAACGAAGATATTTTCACCAGAACAAAATAAAATATTCTCTTAAAAATAAATATACTTTACACTTCCAATTAGTCACACGTTTTTTGTTTTTTTTTTGCAATGGTGTTTCGACAGGTATTCTGTCTTTTTGAGGGGCCTTGATATCCAATGAGTGATACCTCTCCCAACGCGGTCTGTAGACTTTTCCCCTCCGTGTAGTTGAATGCTCTCAGATCACTTTTCACATGGGAGATTAACTACCAAGGCTATACTATGGCGCTTTCGACGCTACCTCTGACAAATACTACCCCAACTACTGTTTTGGTCCTGATGCCATTGCATGCTCTAGCATTTCGCGACCCTCTATTCCCTGGTGTGTGTTACATTTCTGGGTTTCCATCTGTATGACTATCTTTTCGATCATAACGCTGCAGCTTTTCGGCATATATCCTCGTCAGCCCAATCCTGTCTCAAACTCAAAGACTCCATACTGAAGAAGCTTCTTCCCACATAAGGTAAAGTTGGCCGTTTGTGATCGCGCGTCCGAGTCTAAAATTAGGTTGATGGCGATCTTGGGATGGATCACGATTGAAAATGTATATATTATAAGTTAAACGATGAATAATGATCGATCGGAGGCAAAATTATTTCCGCATATTTTTATAAAATTTAAAAAAAAATCAAAATCGACTTGGCATTTACAGGTTTTTACATGTTCCTCGACAGACATAGTTTAAAAGGTATACGAATCTGATACATATCGAGAAAATTTCATTTGTAAAAAATTTACATACTTTTTGTAAAAAAAGAAAGATTTTTGGTTTTGTGAATTTACACGTCCTCGAGATGTAACGTGGAAAAAGGTTAGGGAATCGATGGGAGGGGTCGCAAAACAATTAAAAGATTTGTTAAGTTGTTCAGAAAGACACTCTCAGGTGAATCAGAAAAAGTGAATGCAACATGTCAATTTTCTGTGGGGTGGAGTCACAACTGGAATCGAAAAACATCATATTTTTATGAAGCTTAAGTGTGTGGTGTATCAGTTTGAAGGATTATTCAAGAAGATTACGAAAATGACATGTTCTTCCATTTCACTTGATATGGGGGTATGGCCATCAGAAAATCAAAAATTTCAAGAAGATAGTCATGTGACCTATCAAATTAAAGGCATCGTGGAGATTACGAAATTGGCATGTTTTTCCAGTCCACTTGGGGGTGGGGGTATGACCATCAGAAAATAAACAAATTCAAGAAGGTATTCTTGTGACCTACCAAATTAAAGGTATCGACGAGTAGATTACGAAAATGATATTTTCTACCCTAACTGTGGGGGTGGGGTCACGGCCAGAGCAAAAAAAAATCTTCCTTTTTACAAAGTCAGGCATGTGGCGTATCATTTTGAAGGACTCGTCGAGGAGATTACGGAAATGACATGTTTTTCCATTCACTCGGGGGCGGGGGTATGACCATTAGAAAATAAAAAAAAAATTCAAGAAGGTAGTAATATGACCTATCAATGTAAAGGTATTGACGAGTAGATTTTGAAAATGATATTTTCAATCCTTGCCGTTTTGTGGGGTCACGACCTGAGCCGAAAAACATCTTCCTTTCCATAAAGCCAGGCATTTGATGTATCATTTTGAAGTACTTGTCGAGGAGATTACGAAGATTGCAGTTTTGCCTTTTTCGTGGCGGTGGGGGTATGGCCATCTTAAAAATCGAAAGTTTCAGGAAGGTAGTCATGTGTGACCTATCAAATTAAAGGTATTGATGAGTAGATTATGAAAATACATTTTTTGTCCTTCCTGTGGGGTGATGACCAGAGCCAAGAAAATCTTACTTTTTATGAGGGGATGCATTTGCTGCATCATTTTGAAGGACTCGTCGAGGAGATTATAAAAATGACATGCTTTTCCATTTCACTTGGGGTGAGGGTATGACCATTATAAAATCAAAATATTTTAAGAAGGTAGTCATGTAACCTATCAACTTAAAGGTATCGACGAGTAGATTACGAAAATTACGAAAATGATATTTTCAATCCTCGCCGTGGGGTGGGGTCACGACTAGAGCCAAAAAAATCTTACTTTTTTATAAAGGTATGCATTTGATGTATCACTTTGAAGGACTCGTTGAGGAGATTATGAAAATCATATTTTTTGTCCTTCCTCTGGCTGTGGGGTTGAGGCCATCTTGGAATCGAAAGTATCAAGAAGATACTTATGTGGCATTAAATTATTTAACAACTTGAATCTGATGCATTCATTTTGATGTCACTGTTCAACACGGAAGTACCTTTTCACAAGTCGTGCTGTGAATAGGATGCTTTTCATTCAATTCAGCTCAAATGTACATGTGCACTCTAGCATAGATTTGTCAATAAATTATAAGGTGATCTTCTGACCCGGCACGTTTCTACATTTTGAGAATTGCGTATTTCACTATTTCCGAAACGCACACTTTATCAAAATGCAGACAAATATATTTAGAAAAATGACCATCAAAAGGCATCACATAAATGGACAAGTGTACACTCTGATTAAATTAATTCAGAAACAAGTTCACTTCATATCAGAAATGCCATTGAAGTAAAACCATTGTCACGTGTCTGGAAGGATTTTAACAGTCTAAATGTGTGTGGAAAGTTGTTTGTTTTACAACGTTAGTTGAATTATTTTAAGATAAATACAGCAATAACAACAAAAATACTGAATGATTCTCCTCTCTTTTAATGTGTTTGCCGTGTATAGGAGTATGATTGAATGAACTTGAAAAAAGCATGCACTTTCTGCTATTGTGCCTTGGGGTAATACAATGGGACATCAAAGGAAACGCTCTTTTTTCGTCCACCTGATAGTGAAGCATTACACCGTTTACTGCGATGTTTATGTGACATCAGGGGTGTCTGTTAGCTCGGTAGGTAATCAAGGACCTTATTCATGTTTGCAGTTGTGTACAAGTATTATTACTTTCTGCCGATTGTAGGAGATGTGTAAAAAAAGAGAAATATGCAAAAATTTGAAAATATACTTGTACTTTTTGATCACAAAATGCGAATCTCAACTGATTTGTTCCGTCATCCATCGATAGCGGAAAAAGGGGTCTTGAAATGAGATTTTTTACAATTTCTTCTACGGCAGATATGTACAGAGATTGTGTCAAAACATATGCTATTTATTGGTGTTTAATGTCACATATTTTTCACAATGCCTACTCGTGACCACAACACAAAGAGATCATTCATATAAAAAACTTCGAGTCTCGCATGGCATGGAGTGCCATTAAATCTCAATAACGCCTCCCTCGAGAGAGCATTTCCCAATAATAAAGCTCTACTCGGCGTGATCAGAATTCACATATTATCACGTTATATATCGATGGTTTGGACACGGAAACTGCAAGTGGGAAAAGTGTTGGTTTGTCACACACAACTAAAATTACAAACTATTTTTGCGCTCAGAAAACTGTGTCAGAAATTAGGAGAGAAATCGCGTAAATTGTTCTCTGAAAATTTCACTCACTTGCACGATGTTTTCTGCTTTTACATGTTTGTGTTCAGGCTTCAGCTTAAAAAAAACCTTGTTAAATGGTCAGGTTAAGGGCAGTAACTCTGTAACAACTCATCCGTCCAAACAAATTACAGTTCGATTCACCATACTAAGAAGTGCTTGAAAAACAGTTTTTTTTCTTCTTTGCTTTTTATTCGAGATTTCACTGGGGTACATTTTTCGTGAACTTTTCGTGATAATGAGAATTTAAAATCTTGTAAATTTTGCCATTGTTATTGAGACACATCAAGCCTTGAACCTCATGAATGTTGCATGTCTTGACGTGTGCCAATAATTCTTCCTATCTCTCGAACACGTGAATTTTTAGGGGGTTAGCAAATAATAAGGATTCATCTTGGAATTGCTTTCGATGGATTGAATGAACTCGACTTTACGAAGTTGTTTCGCTCCACAACAACTGTCGCTTTCTGTATCACTGTTGGTAGCCATGATATATATGGAAAATTCTGATATATTGACTACCCCTTTCACGTTGGGAATGTCGCATTAAAAAAAGACATACTGCAGGTGGGAATTTAAGTGGTGTTTGCAGAACTCTTGAAAATAATTCCAACCTTCCACAGTCTTCTGTTCTCTTTGAGTTTTATTTTTTGCGATAATCTGGCTATTTTAGATGAATGGTTTGAGGAGAGGCTGTTCCATAATCAAATTGTACCAGTGTTTCCCGTTTCTGTCTGATTATATTCACAAATCGCTTTCCAAATGAACACAGTGGGTCGACCCCGAACGTATTCAGTGCATTTAACGTTCTATTCATGGTCATGAACCATTCCCCGTCGTATTTGAAAACATACACCTGACATCCTGCCATCGAGTCAAAGACAAGGTGATTATTATGCGCTTCTGTAATGTCTGACTGTTCTATTTTTCTGACATCTCTATGGGACGAGGAAGACTTTTGGAGAACCACTTTCTGATTGTTTTATCCAGTATGACACATCTATGTTGTCCATATTCACAAGTCTTATCGAGCATATTTCCACTTGAATTATAATAAAGATTTAACTTTTCATTCGAATCATGCAGAGACATATCTTTGAAATAGATTGCCTTTTTTCAAGTTCATTATCACGGTATTATTCTCACACTGTGTTTGTCGCCACTGTTTTTTTCCACATAGACAATCCTGGAGGCACTCTGGCGTAATTGTAACATTTTTTATTCCAAACATGTTTTAGGATATCTCTCATTGATACAACACTCATTATCAACAATCACTCACAGAATGGGTAATTGAACTGTGTCTCTCTTTCTGAGACTTTTATGTTTGTTGTTGAAAGAAAAAATCTCTTTCCAATATTTTGTACCATTGAAAAAGGCTGTTCAATTCTTTAATTACTGTATAAGGAAAGGTGTTAAATTGTCATTTCCTCCTTCTCGTCTTGTTATTGTAAAATTTCCACTCAAGTTACATTTTGTTTGTCCCATGGATATCTCTCAGAATTTTAAAAACAAATGGCACAATAGCGCCAGTACTTTGAGTTTTTTTTCTGAATTCTTATCAACTTACAATATCAAGTCGGAATAAAAGACAGTCCCTAGTTGTAAATTCATATTTTCACAAATCATACTTCATATATTTGTACCGTAGGAATACGAATTTGCAAACACAAAAACGCTATCCGTTATTTGAGTTGTAGAAAATTTACTGTCTATCCTATTACAAATGTATGGAAGAAAATACATCAATAACTTCAAAATGATTCAAGTAAAATATCCAATAGAAGCGACGAATTAATTGTAATCTAAAAGTTAGCCGAACAATTATAATCCTATGATACACAATACGCGTGTTGAATTGTGATGTTAGGTGAAACAAACGAAACACAACGTCACTTTCTGGGAACTGGTTTAAATATAGCGCGTATTCGCTTTTGCAAATCAAAAAGTCAATACTGTCTTAACACTGAGTCTTTTATTGACAGCTATGGCGGCGTAGTACTACCATTACCAACAAAATATTATATTTCCGTCAATAAAATGTGATCAACCAACTTGATGTTTGAAATACATGAGTTTTCCCACGACTTATACCATGCATTCAACAGCAGAACAATTTATTATTTTTTAGAACAATGGGTCAAGCACTCCCACCATATCCGTACATTTACTTATTTATTCGAATATCTTCGCTCATGATTATTCTATCTGGTCATATTATATATCAACGCAAAGTTTGTCAACTGCCGTTTCAGATGAAATCTTAACCACCACAATCCGTTCGGTAAAAAAAGTTATAGACTATTGTCTGTTAAAAGAAATACAAAATCCAAATTCAACACAGGTATTCCATAAAATGCACTGACACACTATTGATTTAAGTATACATTCATTTGGTTACAAACAGTTTTGCTATCTTTTGCACTCAGTAACCTCTGGATACTATACACCAGTGGTGTTGTTATATGTATTAGTGATTTTAATACGGATGTTGATTGTAATGCTTTGTGTTAGAGTCGATTACCTGGAAAATAAACGTCACGAAACACAACGTCATTTTCTGGGAACTGATTTAAATATAGCACGTTTTTGCAGAAAATAACCACTGCTTTGCAAATCAAAAAATCAATACTGACTTAACATTGAGTGTTATATCGACACCAGAATAACACCCGAAATATTATTTTCCATCAATGAAATGGGATCGACCAACTTTTATTTTTGAAATACATGAGTTTCCCACGACTTGTACCATGCATTTAACAGCAAAACAATTTATTATTTTCATTGGGAAACAGTGTTTCCCAGAGTTTATATAACACTCAGCCTGGTCAATTCAAGGTCAAACATGATAAGAAGTGTTTTGCACACGTCCCAACTCGGTCCTTCCATATCGCGACGGTCAGCTTCAAGGACATATAATTCATGCACACAACTTCAAGTTCTTCAAGCGGTCACTCCCATGTTAGTCCAGGCACATTAGACATAAAAATGAGAAAGTAAGGAAAAAAATCGGAGAAAGCTGATTTTTTTATATGTTTCCGGGACACACATTGCGGATAAAGTGTGAAAAGTCCCCGCGAATCCGAGTTGAGCTTTTATAGTTATAGCGTTTTTTTTGATGAAAAAAAAAATTTAAAAAAAAATTCGACCCAGCTCCATATTTCTCATTCTTATTCGCCTTAGTAGGGTGAGAATCATAAATATCGTGCTGAATTATATTGAGAATACATATCCCCAACAGAAAATGCCATCTGTGTACCAATCCTCACACTCAATGGTGAAATATTCACGAAAATGTACAAAATTACGAAAAATTTTTTATTGTTTTCATACACACAACGGTACACAACGTCCATTAAATCAAATCTACGACTACTTTGGGAGTTAAATTATATATCAAAAATTGCAGAAAAGCAGTGGCTTTATAATGATATATAACAATAGTCATTTATTCCATAATGAACTGGTGAAACGTGTGAAATATTAACCATACCCCCTAAACTCAAATTCAAACGGCATCGACTTTTCTCATTCAAATACCGTATTATAGCATCATTGTTTCAATTTCCATGTTCGATTAAATCACATAATGTGGTGTTCGCCTACACTCAAGATGCATTGGCATGTAATGTGTGCACGCCCTTGATGTGTACTCATAAACAAATTTGTATTGTACAGACAACGCTCTTTAATTTGATGCAAAATAGCCTTGAACGACTTTCATCAGGAAACGCTGTTTAATTCCGCATTCCAGGTCTTTATGTACAGACAACGCTCTTTAATTTGATGCAAAATCGCCTTGAACGACTTTCATCAGGAAACGCTGTTTAATTCCACATTCCAGGTCTGTCCATTGCACAATTTGCTCTGTTCAGTATTGGACACTCCGCATTTGATGCCTAGATATTGAAACCAATGATCCCTTGATAGATATATATGTAATTTTGCCTGTTGTTGATTATTAGAGTCTTGTGTTATTTGTAGAACTGATCAGTTATGTTGTTGGCATATCACTTAGCGTTACCTGTTGATACCTTACGGTGACAACGAAGCAGGTCCGCACATTGATATCTGTTCTGTGGTATTGTACTTGAGTTTATTGTGTCTATCATCTTTTTTCTGTTGTGACTTTGGCAATGGATAAATGCATCAAATGTAACGATGAGTTGACCGGCTCGTCCGGAATAACTACACTTGGTGAGCGGGGTATAGAAAAGTTGGTTGCTGTAAGCGTCGAGCTTGGCGATAATCTTTTTGCCGGTTCGAAGAAACCCACAGTTGGTGAGAAAATTCACAAATTCTGCTACAAGAATTATACACGGGAAAGTTCTGTAAGAAAAAGTAAGAGAATGTCTCTAGATGCAGCTGAATCTGACGAAGCTAGTCCATCTATGACAAAAAAAATGCGCTCTGATCAAGATGCTTTCAATTTTAAACTCCATTGTCTGTTCTGTGGAGAATCCGCCGACAAACAAACTCATATACCCGTTCAACGTAGAAGAGAAGTCCACACCGTTGAAACATTGACTTTTGTTGATAGTATCAGAACCCGTTGTTTGAAACGTAGTGATGAATGGGGTGAGTCTGTACTTACTCGGATCGGTCGTGCTATCGATCTAGTGGCCGAGGAAGGTCGGTATCACCATGATTGCTGGACAGGATTTGTCAGAGATAAGCCTGAGCGAACTCTTTCACGGGGTAGGCCTGTTGCAGACAAGAAAGCACTTGCATTCCATGAATTGTGTACCTTTATGGAGAACAGCGATGAGTGTCAGTTTTCCTTGAGCGAATTGGCAGAGACGTTTGAATCGTATCTTGGTGACGAAGTCGGTTACACAATTAAACATCTTAAAACCAAACTGCTTGAGCATTTCGGTAGTAGAATCTCTATTACAACACTGAGGTCCCTAAGAAATGTTGTCACATTCAGAGATTCATCAGACAAAATACTATATGATTCGTGGTACTCAGACAAATGTACCAATGAAACTGATGAATGTATGCGCATCGTCAAGAAAGCGTCGGCTATAGTCCGCGATGATATTCGGTCAGCCATTTACGAGTGTGACGTTTATCCCAAACCCGATTCGTTATCTGTATCTAGTGATCTACTACCCGATACACTCCAAACCTTGTTACAAGGGATTGTTGCTCCGTCGCAGCGTGGGCAAAACATCCAAGCCAACCAGAGACGCGTGACAGCCATAGGTCAGTCTCTAATAAGTTCTTGTCGGCCCCGTTCATTCTTGTCAGCAGTATTATTGTCGGTAGCAGTTTACATACATAGGAAATTCGCATCTCGGGAATTGATCGACATTCTGAATGGACTAATGTTCTCTTCTAGCTACCGGGAAGTTCAACAATACGTTCATTCTGTCATGATAAGCAAAGGTCCGTCGCCTAGACTTGCGAACTTCACACAATTCGTTTTCGATAACGCCGATTGTAATGTGCGCACGCTAGATGGCAAGAATACTTTCCATAGTATGGGAGGCATCGCCTGTATAACTCCAAGCAGAGATCACACAGAAGAGTCTCCGATAAAACGACTAACTGGTGATCATTCGAATATTGGCTCTGGTGAATTCGGGTACATCCCTTTGAAAGGTTACAGTAAACCAAGCAAATCGGGTCTTGACGAAATTGTGATGAAGGATTTATCAACTTTGGGTGAATCTGATCCGAAAAATTTGAAACTCGCAAAAACAGTCGACAGTCTTTGGTCTTTGACGCATGTACTGAGAGTACCTTGCCCATCTTGGGCTGGATATATGCACATTGTCACATCATCAGATGATTATGAAACAAGTGATGTCGAGATACTTCCCTTTATTAATTTTGATCCATCCAACCCGAGCACAATTTACACTGCTCTCATGTTTGCACAAACTGAATGTGAGAAACAGGGACTGAACGTTTGTCCAGTGACGTTTGACCAACCACTTTATATCAAAGCAGTGGAGATTGTGTCTTCGTCAGATAAGTTGACAAAAGTTTTCGTTAGACTCGGCGGCTTCCATATGATTATGTCATATTTAGGGGCAATTGGTTCGATCATGGCTGGTAGCGGCTTGGATGAACTTTGGGGGACTGTTTATGCTGGTGGGTCATCCATCATTTGATCAGTGGTCATGCATATTCAAGAGCAGTTCGTGCCCATTTGCTAACACAAATTGCCATTACAAAACTTGTGTTTGAAGAAAGCCGAACACTAGATAACATAGACTGCACAGAAGTCAATGAAATATTCTGTGGACTTGCCAGAGGTGACTGTACAACAGCTGACGCTGTCAATCAAGAAAGTGTCAACCATCTACTGTCAAAATTACACGAACTGCTCCAGAATGCGTCCGTAGGACGCACAGGAAAGCTTTGGGTACAATACTATGAGCAAATAGGTCTTCTCCAGTTGTTCTTGAGAGCAGAGCGCACAGGCGACTGGGAACTCCACACATATTGTGTTCGCAATATGATTCCAGTATTTCATGCAGGTGGTCATTTTGCATACGCCAAAAGTTCTCATCTCTGTTTGCAGCAGATGAATGAGCTAACAGAAATAATGCAACAGGATGATTTGAAGTTGTTCACTGAGAAAGGTTACTTTACCATAAGGCGCTCAGATAAATTCTGGGACGGGATATATTCTGATCAGACCATAGAGCAGTGTTTAATGAGAATGTTCAAGCTCCCTGGTGGTCTCACACATGGCAGGGATACAATACTATGAGCAAATAGGTCTTCTCCAGTTGTTCTTGAGAGCAGAGCGCACAGGCGACTGGGAACTCCACACATATTGTGTTCGCAATATGATTCCAGTATTTCATGCAGGTGGTCATTTTGCATACGCCAAAAGTTCTCATCTCTGTTTGCAGCAGATGAATGAGCTAACAGAAATAATGCAACAGGATGATTTGAAGTTGTTCACTGAGAAAGGTTACTTTACCATAAGGCGCTCAGATAAATTCTGGGACGGGATATATTCTGATCAGACCATAGAGCAGTGTTTAATGAGAATGTTCAAGCTCCCTGGTGGTCTCACACATGGCAGGGGAATAACCGATAGCACTGTTGCGAAATGGGTACATGGACTACCTCTTTGCCTTCCGATATGTAATGCTCTCGAAAATTTTGTTCATGTTCACACTGGTCATGGCGAACAACATCGGGATCTCCGTCAAAGTTCACAATTGACTGATGCCAATGATATCACCAAATTATTGAACTGGCTCAGAGTGCATTCCCCCTTTCAGAATAGAGATCCACTACAGTTAGTCTCTATAACGACCGGGCTTGTGGCCGACGAAACTGTGAACTGTGACCAAGTTCGCAAAATTGGTGAATGTTGCGTATCGAATGTTGTAAGCAAAACGTTCAACAGCATCAAACTACGACGTGTTGACACTGTGAAGTCTTTCGCATCGATGGCAAATAGCATCAAAGTCCGTGGAAGTAAGGTAGTGATTGACCCCACAATTCTGTTCAACCGCATCACATGTGTTATTCAGTCACAAGCAGAGATGGAAGAGTATCTCAAATATGAACTCGCCCCGAAACCACCAGCATTGTTTGATTCTGCTGGAATGAGGAAGACACAGAAAAGCACGCTCGGTAAGATCCTCAAAACATACGGTTCCGAGCAAACTAAAATCCCAGAACATTCTCTGTTTGTTATAGATGGTGGATTTTTATTGAGGGCAGTTGTATGGCCTAAACAGTCGTCATATAAGGACATATGTACATCATATTCCAATTATCTAGTGAGACATTTTGGGGCGAACGTCGTGGTTGTTTTTGATGGTTATGCTTGTACAATGTCGACAAAGGGCATGGAACAAGCCCGTAGATCTAAAGACAGGTATTCCATTGATATCAATATCTCACCCGAGTTACCAGCCACCACACCCCAATCCGATTTCCTTGCAAATGCCAAGAACAAAACCCAACTGATCGATCTTCTAATGCAGGAGCTATCTGCTATCAATATTCAGTCCAAGCAGGCCGAGGCTGATGCTGATGTACTGATAGCCGAAACTGCACTTGACATCGCTCAAGATGACAACAATGTTGTCGTTGTGGGAACAGACACAGACTTGTTAGTCATTCTTACCTCTCGAGTTCAACCGGGATGTAATATTCACATGATGTATTCCATTACCCCAAACTTACTAGTTTCAGTTAGTGAAATAGCAACCAAAATGGGTGACCATAGAAGCAACCTCCTTGTAGCACATTCTATAAGTGGTTGTGACACTACTTCTGCACTCTTTCGAGTTGGTAAGAAGAAAGTATTCAGTACAATTGTCTCCGATGTTACTAGCGACTCACAACAGTATGTCAACACAATTTTGGCGGATGACAGTACACCAAGTGCAGTAGCCGCTGCCGGGGAACAACTTCTCCTGATCTTATACGGGAGTAAAACTGTTTCCTCTCTCGACCAATATAGATATGTCACTTACAAGCGTTATGTAGCAAAATCTAAACTGAATAAACCCATCGACCTAGCCTCACTCCCACCAAGCAGCGATGCTGCACAACAACATGTCTACAGATGTTATCTCCAGGTCCAACAATGGCTGGGCACTTCGCTTCCTCCGACGGATTGGGGGTGGTCGCTAGACAATGGACTTCTTGTACCGACTGCAGCCACAAAGCCATGTGCCCTCGATAACCTACTGAATCTGATCAGTTGTGGTTGCAAGAGTGCTTGTACAAAAAGGTGTGGGTGTAAGAAGGCAGGACTCTCTTGCTCAGGTTTGTGTAATTGCAGTTCGGATTCTTGTAACAACCACAGAAACACTGTCCTGTCGGAAATTTCTGAGTTCGATGAATAATATGTATATAGGTCATGTCATTTCTGTATATAGCGTTGATAATAGTCAATGTAACTTAATCCATGTTGGTTGATTTGTACATTCTGTAAATATTATTTATTGATTTTTGTACATTCTGTAAATATTATTTATTGATCTAATGCTGCCAGACACAGACGTGTCTGCTCGGTCCCAAGCCCGAAAATAGTTGAGTTCTCATGCTGACGAATTTTATGCCAAAAGGGGAACTCGGCCAGAAGCAGAGGGGGTCTTCCATAATGTCTATTTTGTAAGCAATGATAAAAGTCTTCAAATGGTGGTGGATTTTTTATCGTCTGTCCAACTAACATCCCGTTCTGTACTACGACCCTTTGGGCAAATCCGTTAGGAAAATCGTCATTTTTTGCGTAAATCCGATACTTTTTTGTGAATTTTCAATAATTTTTGGCAGAAATTGTCACAGAATGCACATTTTCCTCTAGGTAAATGTATATTAGACATTATGTAGCTCGAAATACGCGTAAACAAAAAATACAGTTGGATCAATTCGAGGTTACAAAGTTCGTGCGATTTTTTTTAATTTTTTTCAAACGCGTTTTCGAAAAAAGGCTGTAGAAAAAAAAGCTCAACTGGGATTTTAGGGGACTTTTGTCTAATCGTTCAGTGACATGTACTCGACATTCCCTGAAAAAATCAGCTTTCTCCGATTTTTTTCCCTAGTGAAACCTAATGTTCTTGGGCTAATGTATACACTATCATATGTTCCAAGAATACTCTGCACACGGTTCGTTGGTCTTCGCAGACGGTTCCCAATACAAATAGCCCTCTTCCCATCACATCCCCTTGCGCATCTTCAGTCTTCCCGAATATCCGCAGCTAGTCAAACGCATTGTAATTTTTCCAGTTCATACCACTTTGTGCTATTGAAGGTGTTTCAATTTTATGCCAATTGGACTTATCGTCTTATTCAACCTCTTACTATGGACGAGTCGTCCTTTTTTTCCTACCTGGTAGATACATTCTTAAGTAAACCGTGAAAAAGTGTATTGGAATACCTGAGGACTATTCGATACCCACAGCAGAATTTAAACGTTTCCTTTTCATTATGATCAATGAACAACATCCGCTAGTCGCCAGAATCTTGGACTGTGACACCAGACCGGAATGCGTGTGCTACTTTTGCCGTAACTAACTTTGCGTCCCGTCTTACTTTTATACACTTTTATATCGATATTCACCATGGAAAGTGACAATGCACAAAACCTTCACAGCCTCAATCGGATCAACTTTCCGAACTTTCTGCGCACTTTGCCGCGCATAGTTCCAACAAGACGGAATGTTTACAATCACAAACCGATTCACCTCTGTTTCAGCGTACCAACTCGGGACGACGATCATCAAGACTTTGCTCATTGGCCTCGGACATTGACTACCTTTCTTGGTCAACGGCAGCTCTACGCTCGGAATTGGATAAGAAAGGCATCGCCACATCCGCCTCCATGAAGAAACCGCATTTATGGTCTTTATACAAAGTCAATGTTGTCAACCGTTCATCATCGACTTCGGTCTCACACACAACTTCAGATTCAGTTTCCGACCATACATCACGTTTACCACTGCACACTGCGCCACAAATTCTTTCCGAAACTCCTGCCGCCATTTCTGAGGTGCGTTCCAACTACAATCTGTCATACACTGACGATGACAATAACATTACTGACATTTCCCCAACTAACGTTTTGCATCTTACGGGAGATAGACGCTGCCACTTTCTAGACATTGCGGATGTTCCCCACTCGGAATCCGACTTTACCTCCAGCACTGGACCACATGCTTGGCGTCCGAATGCTCACTCCACCAGAACACCTTGTCAGCAACCCATTATAAGCAATTCTCTTTCAAATCGCAGCTAAATTCCTACAGTGCACTTCAACCCAGCCCCTTCACGGACTCAACAGACACTGACCATTCCAAGTTCTGCTGATACAATGTCACCACGTGCTTCTAACCGGACCGTGCCAGACGTTAGTTCAGCTACTCAGGACTCTTGTTCTACCCACACAACCTCTAACAATTTTCAGAGGACAGTTGCCCTTCAGCAACAATACATTAGTCAACTTGAAACTTTGAATAGTGAACTTTCGAAGCATGTCAATGACCTTCAAGCTTCCAATCTAACTTCAAATAACTCTCAGAATTTTACCCATGATAGTACTGACAATTTCAGAGGTGTACCTTCTCATTCTGGTTCGATTCCACATACATGTATCACTGAAACCCATATTGCATCAACAGGTAATCCAAGTTCCTTTACCCCAGAACCTGTCTGTAGCGATCTCCTTGTGGGGGACCGGGGATCTCCTCCGTCCACGTTAATGGGTTCAACCGGCATACCTCTGTCCAGCTTACCCGACATCGATGCTGCCGTGTCCCCAGCTCTGCGACAAGACATACTTAAGGGCAAAGCCATTAATTTAGCCCGCCTTATCATGCCTCCTTTGGACATAAATCACACGGGGCACGATGCCACAAAATACGATGCACGAATTGCAAAACACCTTTCACTGCCAGAGTTTATTAAAGCATTCAATAAATATAATACAATTCTCTGTGAAGTTTATCCCTCTCGTCGAATCGAACTTGACACGTACCAGAATGACATCATGAACATTGCGGCCCAGTATGGTGATGTATTCCATCTATATCATCTGGCCTTTTCTGAGAAAGCGGCAACATGGTTTGCTCGCCAACAAAAAACCACTTGGGCCCTCCGCGATAACAAGTTATTCTGCTCCACCTTTGCGGGTCATAAAAGCATGAATTGCTATCTTTGTGGAAGCCCCCTCCATCTCGAGAAATTTTGTCCTGTGCCCACTTCACAGCGCTACTTGCCTTACTCACAAACCCGGCCTACCGGTCAACGTATGTCTTCTCCTTCTCCGACTACTCCTACAGTTTCAACAACAGACCTGCCTTCACTCGCGTCTTTTTCACTCAAAGAAACTTGCCTTCAATTCAATTCTGTGAAAGGGTGCAATTTCGAGGTGAACTGTCGTTATTTACATGTATGCTCCAACTGTTCTGGGCCACACCCACGCCCAACCTGCCCCATTCGCAAAGGGTACTCAATACCGCCTTCTGGGAGTAAATGACTCTGCCCCAATGATACCGCTTCCTGCATCCCTACAGAGGCTACCACCCTATTCACCTAACTACATTGAACGCTTCCTTCAAGAGCACCCAGATCATTCTTTCTCTTTCGATCTCATCTCAGGCTTGACCCATGGTTTCGACACTGGTATTAGCAATCTACCGTCCCACTCACTCACTGGAAATGAAAAATTTAAATTCTGCCAGACAGCAGCCGGCCATCGTGGAGAAGTTACTTGCTGCTGAACTTGCTGCTGGGTTTCTTTTCGGTCCCTATTCCACATCTCTGTTTCCCGTCTATAGAATTAACCCTATTGGTGTTGCTACTCGCAAGTTCTCACATAAATCCCGCCTCATCGTCGATCTGTCTGCCCCCCACTGATCCAAACGTCACGACTCGATCAATTCCCTCATTGATAAGCAAGAATTTTCACTTTCATATATCACTGTCGACCATGCTATCAACATTATTCAGGAAAAAGACCCAGGGTATTGGTTGTGCAAGGTCGACATAAAGTCTGCTTTCAAATTATTGCCCATTCATCCAACTCTTTGACCTTTCTCTGGTATCAAATGGGACGATAAAATTTATTTCCACAATCGCCTGGCCTTTGACTGTCGTTCGTCCCCTTATCTTTTCGATCAGCTATCCCAGGCCATTTGCTTTATAGCTCGTACACATTACGGGATTACCAACATTCTAAACCTCCTGGACGATTTTTTAATCACCATTCCGCCGGCCCATGATCCCGCGACTGCCATGTCTTTCTTGCTGCACGTGTTCCAGGACTTGAACATTCCGCTTGTCTAGACAAATCTGATGGACCATCACACTCCTTAGAATATCTCGGCATTATTCTCGACACTGAAAAAATGGAAAGTCGCCTGCCACCGGACAAATTGCGCCGAATTACTCTCATGCTACAGTCGTCTTTCCTTCACAAATGAACATGCACCAAACGTGAAACGCTCTGTCTACTCGGCCATATAAGTTTTGCATGTCGCGTTATTCTACCTGGCCGCTCCTTCATTTCATACCTTATTTCTCTTCCTACCTCGGTCACTGAACTCTGGCATCACGTAAATATTTCCGCAGAATGCAGAAAAGATCTTTCCATGTGGTTCGACTTCCTAGCTACATGGAATGGTATATCATTCTTCCTTCGCCGTCAAATGATTCTCTCCAGTGACATTTTCCTGACCACCGATGCCAGCTCCTCCTTTGGCTTCGGTAGCTACTATGCTCCCCACTGGTTTCAATCTCGCAGCCCCCCCCCCCCCCGAGCTCTAAAAACTCACCAAGCAGAAATGGTCTATGGCTTTTTTCGAGCTTTATCCCATCGTCATTGCCGCGATTCGGTGGGGGCATCTTTGGACATCCAAGCGTATTGTCTTCATCTGTGACAATGAGGCCTCTGTACATATTATCCCGAAGGGCAGCTCCCCAGTTCCTCAAATTATGATACTCATGGGCCGCCTCACTAAATGCGCATTGAAACATAATTTTATGTTCTACTCCAAACATATTCCGGGTCACTGCAATCCAATTTCTGTTTATCTCGTTTTTCGTAGGACTTTCACATCTTGGCGCCAGATGCAGATCCACAGCCTCATCCTTGCTCACCAGAAGAAGGCGTCATGGACTACAACTATTCTGCACAGCCTGTGGGATTCATCTATCACTCCACAAACAAAAAATAGTTATGCAAGTGGCTTTACGTGCTATCAACGCTTTGCTGCTATGAACAATGATCCGTGCTACCCTGGGACATCCATACCATTATCCACGGAATCACTTATATTGCAATTCATCGCCTACTGTTTTCGCCCTATGCAATTCTCACATTCTACTCAGGCTTTATCTGTCTGGACTTCGCCACTACTTCATATCTGCAGGTCTTCCAAACCGTTTAGAAATTTCACCAGGACACCCTTGGCCAAGCATTGCATCTATCCTTAAATCCATCAAAAACGACAGCCCGCTACTAGCCGCGTCCGCCTTCATATTACCTACCCCATCCTCTCTTCCATAATCTCCTTTTTGGACTTCGGCCCATATCGCTATGAAACATCCCTCATGCTAACCACGGCCTTCTGTCTAGCCTTCTGTGGGTTTCTGCGCTGTGGTGAAATTACCACACCCACTACTTCCTTTGATCCCGCCTCTCATTCTTGTTTGGGAGATGGTACCTTCAATCTCGATGGTTCAATGGCTTCACTCCTCCTAAAACACTCCAAAACCGACACTTTTAGAAAAGGCGTGCACATCAAGTATTTCCGTTTGCGCAATCTCATATGTCCGGTTCGCTTTCTCGAACTTTCCATTGCTCTCCGCAGGTCAACATCCCACCTTACGATACCTGCAGCACACTCCCTGCTCATCACTACTTCTGGTTCCCACTCACCCGAACCTTCTTCATACAGCATCTTCGATACATTCTCTGTCAATGTGGTTTTCCTGCGTCCCTATACTCTGGCCACAGCTTTCGATCAGGTGGAGCCTCCGCTGCGTGTTCTGCACGTTTGGGGGATCACCTTATTCAAACCTTGGGCCGCTGGTCCTCCGATTGTTATATGCGAGACATTCACACCCCCCAATTTAGTACTACGCCACGCGCAAGAATATCTTTGCTTCATTTAAACTACCTCCCCCCCTTCATGGTAATTGGTCCACGGTGTAAGCCTCCTCCTCCTCCCCATTTTACCCCCTTAGCAGTCCGTCGTTCATCATTGCCATGTTGTGAATTCTGTTCTACAGGATTTTCCATTCCACTGATGACAGCCAGACCTACTTATTCAGCTATCCTTGAGCCACCGGTCTCCCCAACTGCGGCATCAACTTCCACCTGGGGAGTGGACTGTTCCACAACATACAGCATTTCTTGAACTTATGTTTCATTCTAGCGCAGAGTTTGTAGATTATTTATGTTAACATGTGTGTTGATCGGCTGCAGCGCTGCCTTGTGAGCCTTCGATGCTGATCGCGTTTCCCTCATGGGGGCTCTCAGCTGAGTTGAAAATCTCAGCTTCGTTTGAGCGGTATATTCACTCACCCCCATTCAGTCATCGTGTGTACCAGTCTTGAAATGCATGGGTGCTGGTCAAAGGTACACGGAGAGGAACACACACACATTTCAAGACGGGGCACGTGCCTACTAGGAGCTGTTGTTGTTTTTTTTTTTTTTTTTTTTCTTCTTAGCTCTTCTAACAAAAGCAGCGAAGTAGAAACAAGATATCCTGAAACAAGTTTAGAACAAAAAATGCTGCAATTACGCCATAGTAGGATTGTCTAAGGGGAAAATCAGAAAATCAGTACTAAGAGGCGATGACACTGTGGCGAACTAATTTAACACTGAAATTCTCATAGACATTGTTCGTCAGAAAAAATGATGTTAACACATCTTGAGTTGAATAAAAAGTCACACGCAAGTGCGTGCGTGCGTGCGTGCATGCATGTGTTTTTGAGGTTAAAAAATTCGCACTGGCACAGACATTTCCAACTGAAACGTTTTTTTTCTTTTAATATGCCGCTGAAGAATTGTTTTCATTTACTGAACCCTGATGGGTTTCAAACATGACAAAAAATTACATACAATTGATTTAAACTAAGTGATGAGCTTATGAACTGGTTAAACTGACTGGCAATAATTGATGTTATTCATTGATGGGCTCTAATTTAGTCCTTACAAGGATGTTACGCAAGCTTTTTCTTATAGGCGATGACAGGTCGAAGATTCAAAGGTTTATTTAATTTAGCATTGGTTAAACTGAATTCATCTTTTAACATTTTTCCTATTTCGGTATTCATTCTGTTGTATGTTAAAGTGAAAGGAATGATGGACCTCCTTTCGCATTCTCCCTCTGATATGTTCATACCAAATGTCCAGAGGGTTTGAAACATATTGATCCAAAAAGCTTCACATTGTTTTTTCTAAATTCATCCGTTTCTTCTAAAGTGTCTTTAATTGGTGGTTGTTCAATAGGATGGATTTCGAAATCGTCCAAAGAATGGTCAGGAAGGTTAAAATGTTGTGCTACTGGGGCATCAGCATTATGTTTTATATCCTGTTTGTGTCTAGTAGCACGTTCTCGGAAAGGATTTTGACTTTGACCAGCATACTGTTTCCGACAGCGCTTGCATATGATAAGGTAAATAATGTTTTGTGAATCACAATGGAGGGGGTTACGGATCTGATAATGATTTTTCGTTTGTTCCGAGGACAATTCCTCTTTCTGATCAGGTATAAAAGTATGCAGTCTACAAGTAGGCTTGTTGCAATTAAATACCGCGCCACTACCATTCTGCAACGGTTTGTTGCGTTCAATCTTTAGTGGTTCGAAATCAGTAGTTTCAGCTGGACTTCCGAGCTTTTTCAGAGTTTGAGATTTCAAGGTACGTAAAAAGCGCAGTGAGTACCCTCTCGATCTGAGAGCGCCAAACAGACTAGAACATGCCTCATTGAAATTTACCTTATCACTTGAATTGCGGTGGAAACGAATGAGCTGTGATTTGATGATACCTTTAAATGTATGTTGAGGATGAAATGATTTTGTGTGCAACAATTGATGTGAATCAGTTGGTTTAAAATATACTTTATAATCTAAATGACCGGACGCCTGAAATTGCTTGCCTTTATACACGGTCACATCGAGAAAATCACCAGAACTTTCACTGATAGTAGCTTTTAATTTAATGTTTGGATGATGATTGTTCAAAATTTCTAAAAATTCATCAAAATCTTCTTTTGAATGTTCCCAAATAATAAAAATGTCATCTAAATACCTGAGATATCCGAGAGAATGCTCTGCACATTTGCTTAAGGCATTTCCTCCCATTCCGCTACATAAATGCTTGCAAAATTAGGACTGAATCTTTTGCCCATAGGACATCCCATTACTTGTAGAAAATATTCGCCATTGAACTGAAAGTCATTACCTTTTAAGCTCAGCTCTAAAAGATCCAAAATTTGTACATCCGGGCGTTTTGCATCCGGATATTTTTCAAATGCATTTTTAACAGAGTTAACACCTCTATCAATATCAATGTTCGTATACATTCTGTCCATATCCATAGTAGCCAGAATTGCATTTTTCGATATTTTCAATTTCGAAATGTTTGACAGGAAATCCTTTGTATTTTTTAGATAGCTCGGATGTCTATTTGCTATAGGTTTCTGATGATAATCAATTAGTTCCGAGATCGCATAAGATTCCGAATTATAATCTCATACAATTGGCCTCCCGGGTGGAGTTATGTCATCCGCCCATGAAGAACGGTCCTTGTGGATCTTTGGTAGGATGTAAATTGTCTTGTTTGAGCACTGAGCTTAACTGTTAAATATTTCAATTGCTTTTTGGTAATGTGACCTGCATTGGGGAGAAATTTAAAGATCTTATTAAATTTTTCGACATTACTAGGCCAAATAAGTGAATCTATTTTCTTATAATGTTTAGTATTGCTGAGTTGTCTCATGGCTTCCTTTATATAATTATCCCGAGATGGAACAACTACCGACCCATCTTTGTCGGCTGGTTTAATTACTAATTTCTTATTTTTTCGAAGTTTCGTGAGGGCTCTCCTTTCACCAGCTGTTAAATCGTCTTTATCGGAGAGTATGTTCATGCTGAACACCTTTTGGATGATTCGTTTGCTAGCCTCAATAAATTCGGGATCGACTACAATATCTGGAGGTGACCAACCAGATGATTCTGTAAAAGGAAGTTTCCGACTGCTGGAGTTTCTAAAACGGTCTGCTAACTTCATTTGCCTTAGAAAATTACAGTTATATGATGGTAAATTTGTGCGTGCGTGCGTGCGGGCGGGCGTCGGGCGTGCGTGTGTGTGAAGAAATTTTTTTTCTCTTTTATAATATGTGATTGCTCTCAAAGGGTCTTTGGTTGTTTCTCTTTATTCGCTATCCCAGTATAATTATTCCATTCTTCTTCAATCCTCTGTTAACATCATCTCTCTACTGACAATGGCTTGTTCACCTCCTATTAATCGTGTGTATTGGATAGCATCCTTGGTGACATTCCATAGAACATGTTGTAAATATTGTTAAAGTGTCTCTTCAAATACTAATGGCGAAATTCTCTCTCAACTCCAGCTCTTATTGCAAGTCGAGATTATATAATATCTATAAGACGGATGTTTCAGAAAACAATTACTTAACCTGGATGACGATAACCTAAATGCCTGTGTTGAATATGGATTTGTGTCTTTCTTCTGTCAGATAACAGTTCATAACTTTTTTTCAGTTGCACACCGATTGTATTGATTAAGTATCATCGTAAACTACTGCTCACAAGCTTTGTTATGGTATATAATATGTCCAGATAGAATAATTTTGAGCGAAGTTATTCAAATAAATATGTAAAAGTACAGAAATGGTGGGAATGTTTGACTCGTTGTTCTAACAAAACTGCTGTTAAATGCATGGTATAAGTCGTGGGAAACTCATGCATTTCAAAAATAAAAAAGTTGGTCGATCAGATTTCATTGCTGGAAAATAATATTTCAGGTGTCGATATAATACTCAATGTAAAGTCGGTATTGATTTTTTGATTTGCAAAAGCAGTGGTTATTTTCAGCGAAGACGCGCTATATTTAAACCAGTTCCCAGAAAATGCCGTTGTGTTTCGTGACGTTTATCTTCCAGGAAATCGACTCTTAACTACGAAAGCCCAGAAGGCTCATTCAAATTTCAAACTTCAAATTTCAAATTTCAAACTTCAAATTTCAAATTTCAAATTTCAAACTTCAAACTTCAAATTTCAAATTTCAAACTTCAAACTTCAAATTTCAAACTTCAAATTTCAAATTTCAAACTTCAAATTTCAATTTTTAGAATCCGTTTTTTTTTCTTCCCGCCTTCAAACGTACATTGACCAATCAGATATCGCCACCGACGTCTAGTTAACCAATCACGTTCATTCGGAGGAACTCGCCCAATTCCGTCGCTGACGATTCTGTATAATTTCATTGTTATCGTAGTATCAAACAGGTGCGGTCGACTGCCCAGTTGCGCAGGATTTTTTTTCTTTTGGAGGAGGAATTATCATTTCGCCGATATAGGTAGGTTTATACTTTGTCACGGGTAGCAATATTATTGGTACATCTTAATACTCAGTCTATCGAAGTAGCCGTTTTGAGTGTTTGTAGGGATTTTTGATATTCTGTTTGGTTGAGGACTCGTGTGCACCGATTTTGAAATTTTTGTGGCATTTTAGTATGATATTACCTCCCTGTCCGGGCGGTCTACTTAAAAATAATTCAGCGTGCACTACCGGGGATTTTATATGGCATTTCTAGCAAAATCAATCTGCATATATATCTTATTATCTATATGAAGAGGTTTGGTCCGTGGTCTTGATGTGTTATGGGGGTGTTCACCATGCAACCGTAGACTTTTTGTAAATAATATTGTTTCGTTTATTGGAATATTATAAGTGAGGAAAAAATGTTCAGCTATGTGTCATCAAAACACAATATTAACCCAATATGTATGGCATAAGCACCGCTCAACACTGTAATTAATAACTTCTCCTTGCTCTTTATTTTATCCTAGAAAAGCGCTCGTCGGACTGTTGTCGGAATTAATTCAAAATTCAAAATCAGGAGCTTAATCGAAAGAGTAAAAATTCTGTAACGTGTACGTATGGGTGGGGGTGGGTGTTTATGTGAAAGTGGGGATAAAACCCCACTCAACACAACGTTTTGTAAGAAAATATCCTCAAAACTGGAATCGCCAGAATGACATTATTTTAGATGGGCGGGGACCTTCATTGTACCACCGTAATGATGCGTATAACATGTTGATGACACACATTTGTTAGTCAATGCGGTCGATCGCGTGTCTCTCGTTAATTTGAAGTCGGGCAGTCACATGTATACCGCTGGTGGGTATATCATTCAAAAGGGAAAACCTTCCCCCAATCCTACTCCCCCACCCCTTCACCTCCTTTCCCAACAAACACACATCCACCTGCGAATATCTTCATGGTATTGGAAGCATTGTGGTCATTGCGAAAACAGTGTGATTTGGTATATGGTGAAAATATATTTCACATGCCCCACATAGTACAGATCAGGGTAGATAGGGGGGGGGGGGGGTGCATACGGAGCCAAACACGAAACTCTGGGGCATCTGTATTTGAATTCTCCGCTATCTAGACATCATTTGTGTGCCATGGATGGAGATTTCGGTTCATATATGGGTGAAAGAAGTGTTTTTGCAAAATGTTTGGAGTGAATGATTTTCTGAGTTTTGGAAAGTTCTCAGCTCCGAGAGCCGAGTTCGACCCGCGCCCCGATTCCGACCCTCTACGTTGGTCTATATTCCCGGTAATTCGAACAAGGGATTAAATAACCTCATGTCACCCTCCCATACGGGGTCTAGGTTGTGACAATGTGGACTGTTTTTCTCTGTTGCATTCTACTTTGAATAATGGAAAGGGAATAAAGGAGACCCCGATCCCACCCCCCCCCCCCCCCCCCCACTATATCCACAATGTACGATTGAGTGCCCCTTATGTTCAGTTGGAATCCCATGACGAGCAGAAAAGTTCCATTTCTAGGAAGTAATTGGTACTGAACAGGATAAGCATCAATATGGATAGTTTGCAACTAATGCACATTAAATCAATAATTGCAGCTGACAGGCCGAGAAGGCTCATTTAAATTTCAAATTTCAAATTTCAAACGTCAAATTTCAAATTTCAAACTTCAAATTTGAAATTTCAAACTTCAAACTTCAAATTTCAAACTCCAAATTTCAAACTTCAAATTTCAAACTTCAAATTTCAAACTTCAAATTTCAAACTTCAAATTTCAAGTTTCAAATTTCAATTTTCAAAATCCGTTTTTTTCCCACCTTCAAAACTACATTGACCGATCAGATATCTCCACAGACTTCCAGGTAACCAATCACGTTCATTCAGTGGAACTCGCCCGATTTCCCAGCTGACAATTCTGCATAATTTCGTTGTTATCGTGGTATCAAACAGGGAAGATCGACTGCCCAGAAGCGCAGGATTTTTTTTTCATTTGGAGGAGGTATTATATCATTTCGCCGATATAGGTAGATTGATAGTTTGTCACGGGTAGCAATAATATTGGTTCATCTTGATACTTAGCCTGTCGAAGTAGTCTTTTCGAGTGTTTAAAGGGATTTTTAATATTCCCTTTGGTTGATTCACTCAGTGGCGTTTTAGCGGGGTGGGTGGGTGGTGAGCCCCCTTGAATTTGTAATTAGTGGGTGAGGGGGTGTTTTGTGGGTGGGTGTGCGCGGGAAGAGGCTTGCAAGGCATTTCCGCCGCGGTAACAAAAATTGATCAGTTATGATGCGGCCAGTGGCCATCGCTACCACGAGACGTCCATGGCTCGGCACGTGGCAAATCAAAGTTGAATTCCAGGGTCCAAAAGCCCCCATTTCCTTTCATCTGAGCGGATATTTTGAGGTCTTTCGTGGAGATACATTTGTAAGATGTCACACCTCAAGCGCTGGTAATTACCATTAAATGTGTGTCTTTTCAATTCAGAGTGTGGTGGTCGAGTGGATTAGCGCGTTGGTGTCTCGTGCCAGATGCCTCGGGTTCACTAACCTAACACTCTCTGTCAGCATCAAGTGTGGAGTTGATACTGTCACAGCGCCCCGTCCTATCGGGTGGGGGCGTAAAATGGCTGACCTCTGTGCTGAGAGAGAGACACACCCTGTACAGATCTAAGATATCTTTGTGGTAGCCTAGATCGGAGTTGCAGAGATTCATCACCCAAGCCCAGCTGGCAAAATCGAAACAGTGACAAGAAGAAATCACCCATGAGTGTCGCAAGAAGCGCATAGTCCCACATCGTTCCCCGCTGGCATACAGCCCGTAAAGACCCTTCCATACCAGGCGGAGAAAATGACTGACTGACAATTCATGCAGCTTCTTTTTGTAATCTGGCTGCATTCTAACCTACCCTTTGTGCGCTTGCCAACCCCTGTGTTATTTTACCCTCTCATCACTATTAATAGTGATAGATGTTTACCCATGACGTGTTGTCTCGCCAATTTAGAATAGAGGTATAAGAGGTTAAAGAGGACGGACAAACTGTACCTGCACTGATGACTTCTACTTTTTCACTGACACAGATACTTGTATTTGGACAAGCAATCTACAGATATACAACCTAGCCCCCTGCACCTGACACCTCTTCGATTTTAGTGTCATTTTTGACATAGTTCCAGGTCCGATTTTGAGAAAAAGTATTTGTGTGTGGGGGGGGGGGGGGGGGGGGGGGGGGGAGGGCGTCCCCCAATCCCCAAGCCACCGCTTTGGTTGAGCACTCTTCATGCACCGATGTTGAAAGTTTTGTGGCATTTTAATATGTCCGGGCGGTCAACTTGAAAATAATTCGGTATGCACTAGATGGGTTTATATAAGGCATTTCGAACAAAATCAGTCCGCACATGTATCTTATTATCAAAATGAAGAAGTTTAGTCTGTGGACTTGCTGCGGGGTGAGAGTGTTTACTGTGCAACCCTAGACTTTTTGTACCGGATACTGTTTTGTTTATTGGGATATTATAAGTGAGAAACAAATGCTCGGTAGTGTGTCAGCAAAACCCAACCCAATATGTATGGCACAAGTACCTCTCATTACTGTAATTAATAACTTCGCATTGCCCTTCATTTTATCTGAGAAAAGGGCTCGTCGGGCTAGTAAATTAAGGTGTAGTATATTCACAATGCACATGTTATGGGAATTAATTCAAAATTCAAAAGCAGGAGCTTAATCGAAATTGTAAACATACTGTAACGTGTATGTATGGGTGGGGATGGGTGTTTATGTGAGTGTGGGGGTAAACCCCCATTCAACACAATGTTTTGTAAGAAAATAACCCCATAACTGGAATCGCCAGAATGACATTATTTAGGGAAACTGAAATGAATGCCAAACGATTACCACAATAGATTGCGACATTTCAGTGCAGAGAATCATGTGTGGCTAACTAAAAGTATAAAAATCACATTTATATTTGAAATGCCTTGCAAACCTCTTCCTGCACACACACACACCCACAAAACACCCCCTCAACCACTAATTACAAATTCAAGGGGGCTCACCACCCACCCACCCGCTAAAACGCCACTGAGTGAATCAACCAAAAGGAATATTAAAAATCCCTTAGAACACTCGAAAAGGCTACTTCGACAGGCCAAGTATCAAGATGTACCAATATTATATTGCTACCCGTGACAAACTATCAACCTACCTATATCGGCGAAATGAGAATACCTCCTCCAAATGAAAAAAAAATGCTGCGCTTCTGAGCAGTCGATCGTTCTTGTTTGATACCACGATAACAACGAAATTATGCAGAATCGTCAGCTACGAAATTTGGCGAATTCCACCGAAGAACGTGATTGTTTACCTGGAAGTCTGTGGAGATTTCTGATCGGTCAATGTAGTTTTGAAGGTGGAGAAAAAACGGATTTTGAAACTTGAAATTTGAAGCTTGAATTTTGAAATGTGAAATTTTAAGTTTGAAATTTGAAGATTGAAATTTGAAGTTTGAAATTTGAAGTTTGAAATTTGACGTTTGAAATTTGAAGTTTGAAACTTGACATTTAAATGAGCCTCCTCAACCTTTCAGCTGCAATTATTGATTTAATGCGAGTAGTATAGCATGTACCGATCGTGCCCGGTTGGCCGGAGGGAGAGCCGCAGAGGAAGTGACGTCATAATCACGTGACCTGGTGACGTCATGTTGTGTGGTCATGGTAACCCGCGTGAGCGGCAATCTTGTGACGTCATCTCCATAGTGATACGCGGTGTGAGTGAACATGCGTAGTGCGTGTTGTTAGGGTGATACGTGTTTCTGTCGTCCCTTTTGTATACCTGAGGTCGCCATCTTGGTTTCTATGGTAGCACGTGGTTGCTATGTGACCCAAAACCTTCTAACAAGGAAGTTGTGTTCGATTGAATCGGAGTAAATCTAATTACCACAACAATTCGGGAATCCCTCCAAATCACCGAAATTGTCTTTATTTACTATGGATGCCCCAATTTATCGGTGTAGGCCGTAGTGCTATAGTACCAAGGGGTACCGGGGCGTGTTCCTTTGTAGAAGAGTAATTTTCTGACTTACAATTGTCCTATAATTCTCGAAGAATTACCACAAACAACCCCAACAAGCTGTATTATTTCGAATTCTTTCAGAATTCTCTGCTTCTATCTATATATGGAATAATTTTCATCAACCTAACCATGTTCCTTTGTTCTGGAGTATACTCCAGTAGCGTAAAAGAGCCTATCAGTTGGAACAGCTTTACTTATTATTACTATATCTAGCTATTCTGGTCTGTTCTTGTTAGTTCTGACCCTATTCCAAGTACTCTTGTTGTTTCTTTTATCTAGATCATTTATATAGATTATAACTAACCAATCAGATTGCTTGATTTTCCATAATCTGTATGTAGAGTTAATTGCAGCTGAAAGGCTGAGAAGGCTCATTTAAATTTCAAATTTCAAACTTCAAACTTCAAATTTCAAACGTCAAATTTCAAACTTCAAATTTCAAACTTCAAATTTCAATCTTCAAATTTCAAACTTCAAATTTCAAGCTTCAAATTTCAAGTTTCAAAATTCGTTTTTTTCCCACGTTCAAAACAACATTGACCGATCAGATATCTCCACTGACTTCCAGGTAAACAATCACGTTCATTCGGTGGAACTCGCCCGATTTCCTAGCTGACGATTCTGCATAATTTCGTTGTTATCGTGGTATCAAACAAGAACGATCGACTGCCCAGAAGCGCAGATTTTTTTTTTCATTTGGAGGTGGTATTATCATTTCGCCGATATAGGTAAGTTGATAGTTTGTCACGGGTAGCAATAATATTGGTACATCTTGATACTTAGCCTGTCGAAGTAGCCTTTTCGAGAGTTTAAAGGGATTTTTAATATTCCCTTTGGTTGATTCACTCAGTGGCGTTTTAGCGGGTGGGTGGGTGGTGAGCCCCCTTGAATTTGTAATTAGTGGTTGAGGGGGTGTTTTGTGGGTGTGTGTGTGCGAGAAGAGGTTTCCAAGGCATTTCAAATACAAATGTGATTTTTATACTTTTCCGATGTTAGCCACACATGATTCTCTGCACTGAAATGTTGCAATCTATTGTGGTAATCGTTTGGCATTCATTTCGGTTTCCCTAAATAATGTCTTTCTGGCGATTCCAGTTATGGGGTTATTTTCTTACAAAACATTGTGTTGAATGGGGTTTTACCCCCACACTCACATAAACACCCATCCCCACCCATACATACACGTTACAGGATGTTTACAATTTCGATTAAGCTCCTGCTTTTGAATTTTGAATTAATTCCTATAACATGTGCATTGTGAATATACTACGCCTTAATTTACTAGTCTGACGAGCCCTTTTCTCAGATAAAATGAAGAGCAATGCGAAGTTATTAATTACAGTAATGAGAGGTACTTATGCCATACATATTGGGTTGGGTTTTGCTGACACACTGCCGCGCATTTGTTTCTCACTTATAATATTCCAATAAACAAAACAATATCCGTTACAAAAAGTCTAGGGTTGCACGATAAACACCCTCACCCCGCAGCAAGTCCACAGACTAAATTTCTTCATATAGATAATAAGATATATGTGCGGACTGGTTTTGTTCGAAATGCCTTATATAAATCCACGTAGTGCATACCGAATTATTTTCAAGTTGACCGCCCGGATATTTTAAAATGCCACAAAACTTTCAACATCGGTGCATGAAGAGTGCTCAACCAAAGCAGTGGCTTGGGGATTGGGGGACGCTCCCCCCCCCCCCCCCCCACAAATACTTTTTCTCAAAATCGGACCTGGAACTGTGTCAAAAATGACATTAAAGTCGAAGAGGTGTCAGGTGCAGGGGGCTAGGTTATATATCTGTAGATTGCTTGTCCAAATACAAGTATCTGTGTGAGTGAAAAGGTAGACAGTCATCAGTACAGGTACAGTTTGTCCGTCCTCTTTAACCTCTTATACCTCAATTCTAAATTGGCGATACAACACGGCATAGGTAAACATCTATCACTATTAAGAGTGATGGGAGGGTAAAATAACACAGGGGTTGGCAAGCGCACAAAGGGTAGTTTAGAATGGAGCCAGATCACAAAAGAAGCCGCCTGAATTGTCAGTCAGTCATTTTCTCCGCCTGGTATGGAAGGGTCTTTACGGGCTGTATGCCAGCGGGGAACGATGTGGGACTATGCGCTTCTTGCGACACCCATGGGCGATTTCTTCTTTGTCACTGTTTCGATTTTGCCAGCTAGGCTTGGGGATGAATCTCCGCAATTCCGATCTAGCCTACCACACAGATATGTTAGATCTGCACATGGTGTGTGTGTCTCTCTCTCCGCACAGAGGTCAGCCATTTTACGCCCCCACCCGATAGGACGGGGCGCTGTGACAGTATCAACTCCACACTTGATGTTGACAGAGAGTGTTAGGTTTGTGAACCCGAGGCATCTGGCACGAGACACCAACGCGCTAATCCACTCGACCACCACACTTTGAATTGAAAAGACACAAATTTAATGGTAATTACCAGCGCTTGAGGTGTGACATCTTACAAATGTATCTCCATGAAAAACCTCAAAATATCCGCTCAGATGCAAGGAAATGGGGGCTTTTGGACCCTGGAATTCAACTTTGTTTTGCCACGTGCCGAGCCATGAACGTCTCGTGGTAGCGATGGCCACTGGCCGCATCATAACTGATCATTTTATGTTACCCGCGGCGGAAATGCCTTGCAAACCTCTTCCCGGATACACACACCCACAAAACACCCCCTCACCCACTAATTACAAATTCAAGGGGGCTCACCACCCACCCACCCGCTAAAACGCCACTGAGTGAATCAACCAAAGGGAATATTAAAAATCCCATTAAGCACTCGAAAAGACTACTTCGACAGGCTAAGATTCAAAATGTGCCAATATTATTGCTACCCGTGACAAACTATCAACCTACCTATATCGGCGAAATGATATAATACCTCCTCCAAATAAAAAAAAATCCTGCGCTTCTGGGCAGTCGATCTTTCCTGTTTGATACCACGATAACACCGAAATTATGCAGAATCGTCAGCTAGGAAATTGGACGAGTTCCACTGAATGAACGTGATTGGTTACCTGAAAGTCTGTGGAGATATCTGATCGGTCAATGTAGTTTTGAAGGTGGGGGAAAAAACGAATTTTGAAAATTGAAATTTGAAACTTGAAATTTGAAGTTTGAAATTTGAAGTTTGAAATTTGAAATTTGAAGTTTGAAATTTGAAGTTTGAAATTTGAAGTTTGAAATTTGAAATTTAAATGAGCCTTCTCAGCTTGTCAGCTGCAATTATTGATTTAATGTGCATTAGTTGCAAACTATCCATATTGATGCTTATCCTGTTCAGTACCAATTACTTCCTAGAAATGGAACTTTTCTGCTCGTCATGGGATTCCAAGTGAACATACGGGGTTCAATCGTACATTGTGGATAGAGGAGGGGGGGGGGGGCGGGGTCTCCTTTATTCTCTTTCCATTATTCAAAGTAGAAAGCAACAGAGAAAAACAGTCGACGTTGTCACAACCTAGACCCCGTATGGGAGGGTGACATGAGGTTATTTAATCCCTTGTTCGAATTACCTTGAATATTCCCATTTGAATTTTGAATGATATACCCACCAGATGTATACATGTCACTGCCCGACTTCAAATTTAACGAGAGACACGCGATCGACCGCATTGACTAACAAATGTGTGTCATCAACATGTTATACGCATCATTATAGTGGTACAATGAAGGTCCCCGCCCATCTAAAATAATGTCATTCTGGCGATTCCAGTTTTGAGGATATTTTCTTCCAAAACGTTGTGTTGAGTGGGGTTTTATCCCAACATTCATATAAACACCCATCCCCACCCATACATACACATTACAGAATCTTTACACTTTCGATTAAGCTCCTGATTTTGAATTTTGAATTAATTCCGATAACAGTCCGACGAGCGCTTTTCTTGGATAAAATAAAGAGCAAGGAGAAGTTATTAATTACAGTGTTGAGCGGTGCTTATGCCATACATATTGGGTTAATATTGTGTTTTGATGACACATAGCTGAACATTTTTTTTCTCACTTATAATATTCCAATAAACGAAACAATATTATTTACAAAAAGTCTACGGTTGCATGGTGAACACCCCCATAACACATCAAGCCCACGGACGAAACCTCTTCATATAGATAATAAGATATATATGCGGATTGATTTTGCTACAAATGCCATATAAAATCCCCGGTAGTGCACACTGAATTATTTTTAAGTAGACCGCCCGGACAGGGAGGTAATATCATACTAAAATGCCACAAAAATTTCAAAATCGGTGCACACGAGTCCTCAACCAAACAGAATATCAAATATCCCTACAAACACTCAAAACGGCTACTTCGATAGACTGAGTATTAAGATGTACCAATAATATTGCTAACCGTGACAAAGTATAAACCTACCTATATCGGCGAAATGATAATTCCTCCTCCAAAAGAAAAAAAATCCTGCGAAACTGGGTAGTCGACCGCACCTGTTTGATACTACGATAGCAATGAAATTATACGTAATCGTCAGCTACGGAATTGGGCGAGTTCCTCCGAATGAACGTGATTGGTTATCTAGACGTCGGTGGCGATATCTGATTGGTCAGTGTACTTTTGAAGGTGGGAAGAAAAAAACGGATTCTGAAAATTTGAAATTTGAAGTTTGAAATTTGAAGTTTGAAATTTGAAATTTGAAATTTGAAGTTTGAAATTTGAAGTTTGAAATTTGAAATTTGAAGTTTGAAATTTGAAATTTGAAGTTTGAAATTTGAAATTTGAAATTTGAAGTTTGAAATTTGAATGAGCCTTCTGGGCTTTCGTACTTAACACCTAGCATTACAATCAACATCCATATTAAAATCACTAATACATTTAACAACTGGTGTATAGTATCCAGAGTTTATTGAGTGCAAAAGATAGCAAAACTGTTTGTAACCAAATGAAGTATATTTAAATCAATAGTGTGCCAGTGCATTTTATGGAATACCTGTGTTGAATTTGATTTTTATTTCTTTTAACAGACAATAGTCTATAACTTTTTTTTTTACCGAACGGATTATGGTGGTTAAGATTCCATCTTAAACTGCAGTTGACAAATTTTGCGGTGGTATATAAAATGGTCAGATACAATAATTATGAGCGAAGGTATTCGAATAAATAAGTAAAAGTACGGATATGGTGGGAGTGCTTGACCCATTGTTCTAAAAAATAATAAATTTTCTGCTGTTAAATGCATGGTACAAGTTGTGGGAAAACTCGTATTTCAAACATAAAGTTGGATGATCACATTTCACTGATGGAAACATAATATTTTGTTGGTAATGGTAATCCCACGCCACCGCAGCTGTCGATAAAACACTCAGTGTTAAGTCAGTATTGATTTTTTTTTGATTTGCAAAAGCAGTTGTTATTTTTAGTGAAGACACGCTATATTTAAACCAGTTCCCAGAAAGTGACGATGTGTTTCGTGATATTTATTTTCCAGGAAAATCGACTCTAACACCTAACATAACAATTCAACACGCATTTTGTTTATTACGCTTTTCTCTCTGGAAAAAAACTCTTGTTATTCTACGGATTATTATTAGACTTTTCCCTCTTGAAAAGACTATTGTTTTTCTACGGATTATTATTTTTTTTTCAGGTTTTTTTTTCCACACATTTTGTCCGTACGATTCAGAAGCCATTTTCGAACCAATTTTCACAAGATTTTGCACACTCATAGACGGTCACAAAATCGAAAAATGTACCGAAGCGGAATTTTCGATTTAACCCTTATTTCGTCAGAATTGGCAAAAAACTGCCAATATTGTGGTTTAAAGGCGCTTTCACGAAACACATCTTGCAGATTTTTTTAAAACTTTCATCATTATTAGACCTGTATGTGACACGACCATTCATATACAAGAGATATTAGGCGATGCATATGGTGACCCTCCATAGGCTGCCAAACAACGAAATTTTGATGAAGTGGGTTGTTTTCGGGCTCCTAAAGCACCCAGACGATACATGGAAGACAAACATAACTTCATTTATTGGAAGTGGGTTTCTCCGTGGATCATTTTCGTAAGTAATAAGGGTATTCAAAAAAAACAAGCGTTAACCCGTTTTGGGCTGGTTAAACTGCAATACCCCTCAAAAGCTAAAAAAATCATGTTTTCTGTGGATTTCTCTAGACGAGTCTTGTAGATTTTCAAGAAAAATTGGCCTCTCCCAGGTCCTGGAGTGACAATACAAGTTGCATGGACAAAATACTCCAGTGAGCATTTGTTAACCCTCGACGGGATGCTAAAGGTCGAAATTGTGATAAAATGGGCTGTTTTTGGACAGCAACAGCATCCAATAGGTACGACACAAAGAAAAGTATCTCCTTTTATCGAGCGCAAAATTTATACGGAAACATTTTTGTAAGTAGTATGGGTATTCAAAAGTCGAAGTCTTAACCCATTTTTGGCAGGATAAAAAGAGATACCCCTTAAAGGCTTAAAATTCCCATTTTCTGTAGATTTCTCTAAAAACATCTTGTAGGTTTTCAAGAAAAATTGACTATTCGCAGGTCTTTGTGTGACATTACAAGTTGCATGAACAAAATATTCCAATGAGCGTTTATTAACTTTTTTGTGGTTGTTAATAGTGATACCCATCAAAAGCTTAAAAATTTATGTTTTCCCTGGATTTCTTTTCAAACATCTGGTAGGGTTTTCAAGAGAAAATGGCCATTGATAGGCCTTGGTGTCACATTACCAGCTGATTGGATAAATTATTCCGGTAAGCACTTGTTAACCCTTCATGGGCTGCTAAATGTCAAAATTTTGAAAAAATAGTCTGTTTTTGGACACCAACAACAACAAATGGGAATACAACAGAGAAACATAACTTCCTTTACCGGACGCAAAACTGACAGGGAAACATTTTTGTAAGTAGTAAGTGTATTCAAAAATCGAGGTCTTAACCCATTTTTGACTAGTTAAGGAGATATACCCCTTAAAAGCTTAAAATTCCAGTTTTTTGTTGATTTCGCAAACAAAATTTTCAAGAAAAATTGCGCATTCGCAGGTCTGGATGTGACATTACAAGTTGCATAGACAAAATATTTCGGCAATCATTTGTTAACCCGCCAAAGGCTGCCAAGCATAGACATTTTGAGAAAATAGGTTGTCCTTGGGCACCCATAGCACCCAATGTGTACCTGCGAGATAAACATAACCTCCTTCACTGGAAGTGGAATTGAAAGAGGATCATTTTTGTAAATAATGAAGGTATTCACAAAACCAAGCATTACCCCGTTTAGGGCTGGTTACAAAGCGATACCCCCCAAAAGGTTAAAAATTCATGTTATCCGAGGATTTCTCTAAACACATCTCGTAGATTTTCAAGAAAAAATGGCCATTCTCAGATCTTAGTGTGACATTACAAGTTGCGTGAACAAAATATTCCTGTAAGCATTTGTCAACTCTATACCTATACAGGTTCTCAAACATCAAAATGTTGATAAACTGGGCTGTGTTTGCGTACCCACAGCACCCGAAGTTGAGAGGAGAGATCAAAATAAGTGGAAGAAGAATTCACTGAGAATTATAATAAGAGAATTCAAAAACAACACTTAACCCGTTTTGGGCTTGATAAACAATGATACCCATGAAAAGCTTAAAATTCATGTTCTCCCTGGATTTCTCTGAAAACATGTTGTAGATTTTAAAGAAAAAATGGCCATTCGCGGTTTTTGGTGTGACATTACAAGTTGCATGAATAAAAACTAGACTTTATGATTCTGGAGAATCATGGCTTTTCCCGATGAGATTCCATGATTTTTCATGACCCCACAGTGTCTGAGGAATTGTTATCCCCGCATTTTAAAAAATGCGGGGATATTGTCATGATCTCAGTCCGTACGTCCGTACGTCCGGTTTTGTAATTCGAAACGCTGTAACTTTCTACAGTTGTTCGATAGGGTCTGTGCAACCCAAAAATACAACTTTTAAATTTTTGTGCCACCAGGTGGCTTCTGTGGAGCCACTTAAAAAATACATTATTTTTTCACTTTTTTGCTGAATAGTTCCAACCTATATAATTCGGAGTTCTAAAATTACACTAGGGTGTTGCTAAATGATCTGTAGATATGTAGGAAGGTTTCGGATTTTTCGGGTGCCACGTGGCTGTGCCACCGTAGCCACTTTTGTGTTTTCTTAGACCGTTTCCGGCAAAAGGCTCGTGGGATATGTAATTCGAAATGCTAAATCCATGCTCACATGTTGCAGTAGGGTCTATAGATGCGCACGAAGGTTTCGGATTTTTCGGGTGCCACGTGGCTGTGCCACCGTAGCCACTTTTGTGTTTTCTTAGACCATTTCCGGCAAAAGGCTCGTAGGATATGTAATTCGAAATGCTAAATCCATGCTCAGAAGTTGCAGTAGGGGCTATTGATGCGCAGGAAGGTTTCAGATTTTTCGGGTGCCACGTGGCTGTGCCACCGTAGCCACTTTCGTGTTTTCTTGAACCGTTTCCGGCAAAAGGCTCGTAGGATATGTAATTCGAAATGCTAAATCCATGCTCAGAAGTTGCAGTAGGGTCTATAGATGCGCAGGAAGGTTTCGGATTTTTCGGGTGCCACGTGGCTGTGCCACCGTAGCCACTTTTGTGTTTTCTTAGACCGTTTCCGGCAAAAGGCTCGTAGGATATGTAATTCGAAATGCTAAATCCATGCTCAGAAGTTGCAGTAGGGGCTATAGATGCGCAGGAAGGTTTCGGATTTTTCGGGTGCCACGTGGCTGTGCCACCGTAGCCACTTTCGTGTTTTCTTGAACCGTTTCCGGCGAAAGGCTCGTAGGGTATGTAATTCGAAATGCTAAAACCATGCTCATATGTTGCAGTAGGGTCTATAGATGCACACGAAGGTTTCAGATTTTTCGGGTGCCACGTGGCTGTGCCACCGTAGCCACTTTCGTGTTTCCTTAGATCGTTTCCGGCGAAAGGCTCGTAGGGAATGTAATTCGAAATGCTAAAACCATGCTCATATCTTGCAGTAGGGACTATAGATGCGCAGGAAGGTTTCGGATTTTTCGGGTGCCACGTGGCTGTGCCACCGTAGCCACTTTTGTGTTTTCTTAGACCGTTTCCGGCAAAAGGCTCGTAGGATATGTAATTCGAAACGCTAAATCCATGCTCAGATGTTGCAGTAGGGACTATAGATGCGCAGGAAGGTTTTGGATTTTTCGGATGCCACGTGGCTGTGCCACCGTAGCCACTTTTGTGTTTTCTTGAACCGTTTCCGTCGAAAGGCTCGTAGGGTATGTAATTCGAAATGCTAAAACCATGCTTAAATGTTGCAGTGGGGTCTGTAGATGCACACGAAGGTTTCGGATTTTTCAGGTGCCACGTGGCTGTGCCACCATTGCCACTTTCGTGTTTTCTTAGACCCTTTCCGGCGAAAGGCTCCTGGGTATGTAATTCAAAATGCTAAAACCATGCTCAAATGTTGCAGTAGGGTCTGTAGATGCGCATGAAGGTTTCGGATTTTGGGGGTGCCACTTGGCGGTGCCTCCATTGCCACTTTCTAAACCATGCTCAGATGTTGCAGTAGGGTCTGTAGATGCTCACGAAGGTTTCAGATTTTTCGGGTGCCACGTGGCTGTGCCACCGTTGCCACTTTTGTGTTTTCTTAGACAGTTTCCGGCGAAATTCTCCCAGGGTACATGTATGTAATTCGAAACACAAAAACCATGCTCAAATGTTGCAGTGGAGTCTGTAGATGCGCACGAAGCTGTTTCACCTGTGCCACTCAATATGATTTTAGTGTGTCATATAATACATTTCATCTTTGTATCAAGCATTCATACAAAGTCAAGGATGCAAATGCGGGGATACACCATAGTGTGCTTTGCACACAAGTGACACCATCTAGTTTTTAACTGTCTCACTGAAGTCCCTTCATTGATGTTATGAGAAAGGTGAAGATAGTAATCTTAAATGACAGAGTTTGATAAAAAATTGTTTAGGTAAAAACCATCATTAACGGTGGAGTGGGTTAATGTCAATATCGTCGTCCAACAAGTCAATGACCGACAAAAGGAGTTATGTTTCTTTGACACATACCCACTGAGTGCTGTGTCAATTTAAAAATGGTTCATTTTATCTCAGATGTTTCCCAAATATTGATGTCTGGCAGCTTGTAGAGGGTTGTTAACAAGTGCTAACAGGAATATTTATTCATGCAACTTGTAATGTCACTCCAAGAACTGTGAATAGCCATTTTGTTCTTTAAAATCTACAAGATGTTTTCAGAGAAATCCAGGGAGAACATGAATTTTAAGCTTTTGATGGGTATCATTGTTTATCCAGCCCAAAACGGGTTAAGTGTTGTTTTTGGAATACTCTTATTACTTCCGAAAATAATTCTCAGTGAATTCTACTTCCACTTATTTTGATCTCTCCTCCCAACTTTGGGTGCTGTGGGTACGCAAACACAGCCCATTTTATCAACATTTTGATGTTTGAGAACCTGCATAGGGTTAACAAATGCTTACAGGAATATTTTGTATATGCAACTTGTAATGTCACACTAAGATCAGAGAATGGCCATTTTTTCTTGAAAATCTACGGCATGTTTTTAAAGAAATCCTCAGATAACACAAATGTTTAACCTTTTGAGGGGTATCTCCCTGTAACCAGCTCTAAAGGGTTAATGCTTGGTTTTGTTAATACCTTCATTACTTACAAAAATGATCGACGGTGAATTCCACTTCCAATGAAGGAGGTTATGTTTATCTCGTAGGTACACATTTGGTGTTATGGTTGCCCAAGAACAGCCCATTTTCTCCAAATATTCTATGCTTGGCAGCCTCTGGAGGGTTAACAAATGTTTACCGAAACATTTTGTTCATGCTTGTAATGTCACTCGAAGACCTGCGAATTGTCAATTGTTCTTGAATTTTTTTTTGTTGAGAAATCCATAGAAAACTGGAATTTTAAGCTTTTTTAGGGGTATATCTCCTTAACCAGTCAAAAATGGGTTCAGACCTCGATTTTTGAATCCATTTACTACTTACAAAAATGTTTCCCTGTCAGTTTTGCGTCCGGTAAAAGAAGTTACGTTTCTCTGTTGCATTCCCTTTTGATGTTGTTGTTGTTCAAAAACGGGCTATTTTTTCAAAATTTTGACATTTAGCAGCCCATGGAGGGTTAACAAATGCTTATCGGAATAATTTATTCAATCACCTGGTAATGTGACACCATGACCTATCAATGGCCATTTTCTCTTGAAAATGCTACCAGATGTTTGTAAAGAAATCCAGGGAAAACATAAATTTTTAAGCCTTTGATGGGTATCACTATTAACAACCACAAAAGGGGTTAACTCTTGGTTTTTTGAATACCCTTATTACTTACAAAAATGGTCCTCGGTGAATTCCACTTACAACAAAGGAGATTATGGGTAATTCCCAGGTACACGTTGGGTGTTGCGCGTGTCTGAAAACAGCCCATTTCAACAAAATTACGATGCTTGGCAGTCTGTAGAGGGTTAATAAACATCCATGATTTTTTATGACCCTGGAGTGTCTGAACAGTTGTTTTTAATTGTATCATTAAAGTATTTTTATTGATGTCTTGAGAAAAGTGGGTATAATAGTCTCAAATGACCCAGTGTGATAAAAGAACGTTTTGGTTAAATCATCATTGTTTGTGAAAAGGGTTAATATTAATATCAGCGTCTGGGAATCAGCGTCTAATGTAAATAGCCCATTGTATCTCAAATTTACCTAAAATTTCGATAGCTGACGGTTTGTGGAGGGTTAATGAAGGCTTGCGAGAATACTTCTTCTCCAGAGTTTATTTGTTCTTAAAAATCTGTAGGAACCAGTTGAAGATATCCACAGAAAATGTGAACTTTAAATTCTTGAGCATGTCATGTATAGTCCCTGTATCAATTATCTCCTATTAGACCACAGTTGTTATGCATGATTATGTCATTTTTTCACACCTTGCAGAGCTCACCTATCACATGTTTGTTAATAGCAGAAGAAAATTTCTCTCCAATTGGTTTTTCCCCGTAGGATTAGTTTTATTTATTACAATGAAGATATCCATACATTCAACGACAAACATGAAGTTATAAACTACAATAATTTTTCTATTTTTTCCATTTGGGTTCAACGACACATTAACAACCAGGGTCATATCATGTCGGTGACAGTTTTACGGGTGGAGGAAGCCGGAGTACCCGGAGAGAACCACCGAGCAACGACGAGCAGCTGTCAGCTCCCCAACATCGTAACTCTGAACTGTGCACCGCGGTACAGGCAGGGTTAGATTGGTTGAAGACATGTGCACCATCGACGTGCAGTACGCCTTAGTACACAGCGTCATCGTGCCCCCATGTAGGCAAGCGGGGTGAAGTGTCTTGCCCAAGGACACAACGCGGTTGCCGCAGGTGGGATTCGAACCGAGGACCTCTCGGCTTGCAGCCTGCACCTCTACCTACTGAGCCACCGCGCCCCCAAACTACTACAATAATTACATACGAAAATAGGAAGTGTTGTTTGTACATATGTGTAGATAAAATATACCCTGGGACGGAGAAGGGGAGTATAACCGTCTTACAAACTAGTATATATCTAGCCCCACTGCCGGGGGAATGTTGGCGCCATGCACCACTGCATTTGATAACCTACAGAGTAGTAAATATACCTGCCCCCCCCCCCCCCTTCCCATGTTGGGGATCCCCACCTTTTATTGTAAGGTTCCTTAGGCACAACATAGCGTCAATAAGATGGATATATACTGCCACGTCGCCACTCTGGGGCGCAGGAGGGGCAGTGTATAGCCGTTTTACAGACTATTATATACCTGGACCCACTGTCGGGGAAACGCTATAGTGTCAACACTATTTGATATTATAAGTAACTGATCCCATTGTAGCTAACCTTATTTACTGCTTTCTTATCATGCAGTGGCGGAGCGGTGGCATTGTGGTAGCCGGTTCTCTTCAGATCACCGAAGTTAAGCAACGTTGAGCCTGGTTAATCATCGGATGGGTGGCCGTCTGAGCGATCAATTCGGACTCCCATGCTGTGTCCTTGGGCAAGGCACTTAACTCTGATTGTCCATATGGGGGCACGATGCCGCCATGTACTAAGGTGTACTGCACGTCGACGGTACGCATGTCTTCAACCAATCTAACCCTGCCCGTGCTGCAGTTCGGAGTTACGATGTTGGGAAGCTGGCAGCTGCTCGTCGTTGCTCGGTGGTTCTCTCCAGGTACTGCGGCTTCCTCCACCCGTAGATTAGCCATTGTGCATAAGTAGATGACCTTAAACACCAATAAATAAATAATAAATGATATCATGCAGGGCAGTGTGGAATACGAGGTGAGGCGTACCTTTCAATGTGTCTTTGGTTGGAGAAAGAGGCAGGGGGGAGGTGGTAACCTTGGTAATTTTGTTTGGATAAATCGACCGCTGGCGACCGATGAAGCGGGACACGGTGAGAGTGGAACTTATGGGCGGTTATTCTTGATAATAAATAAATATACACTTACTTTTGAGTTCATACAAGGTGAGTATAGTAGTCTCAAATGAGAATGGCCAATATTTGTCTTGAAAACCTACGAGAGGCTTTTAGAGAAATCCTCGGAAAATATAAATTTTTAACCTTTTGAGGGGTATCGCTCTGTAACCAGCCCAAAACGGATTAATGCTTGGTTTTGTGAATACCTTCATTACTTACAAAAATGATCCTCAGTGAATTTCACTTCCAATAAGGAAGGTTAACTTATGACGCAGGTATACATTGGGTGTTATGGGTGCCCCCAAAACAGCCCATTTTCTCAAAATGTCTATACTTTCCAGGCTCTGGAGGGTTAATAATTGCTTACTGGAATATTGTGTCCATGCAGCTTGTAATGTCACTCAAAGACCTGCAAATGGTCAATTTTTCTTTAAAACGTGCTAGATTTTTTTGGAGAAATCCACAGAAAACGGGAATTTTAAGCTTTCGAGGGGTATATCTCCTTAACCAGTCGACAATGGGTTAAGACCTCGATTTTTGAATATCCTTACTACTTACAAAAATGTTTCTCTATCAGTTTTGCGTCCAGTAAAAGAAGTTACGTTTCTCTGTGGCATTTCCATTTGATGTTGTTAGTGTCCAAAAACAGACTATTTCTTCAAAATTTTTGACATTTAGCAGCCCATGGAGGGTTAACAAATACCTACCAGAATAATTTATCTATGCAGCTGGTAATGTGATACCAAGACCTATCAACGGCCATTTTCTCTTGAAAACCCTACAAGATGTTTGTAAAGAAATCCATGGAAAACGATTTTTAAGCTTTCGATGGGTATCCCTGTTAACCTCCCCAACAGGGGTTAACGCTTGGTTTTTTGAATACCCTTATTACTTACAAAAATGGTCCTCTGTGAATTCCACTTCCAACAAAGGTGATTATGTTTATCTCTAGTGTATACATTGGGTGCTGTACGTGTCCGAAAACAGCCCATGTCAACAAAATTACGATACTTGGCAGCTTGTAGATGGATAATAAACGCTCACCGAAGTATTTTGTCCCTACAACTTGTAATGTCACATAAAGACCTACGAATAGTTATTTTTTCTTGAAACCCTACAAGTTACTGTTAGGGAAATTGACATAAAATGGGAATTTAAAGCTTTTAAGGGATATCTCTCTTAGCCTACCCAAAATGGGTTAAGACTTCGACTTTTGAATACCCTTACTACTTACAAAAATGTTTCTGCATAAATTGTACACTCGATAAAAGGAGGCGCTTTTCTTTGTGGTGTACCCATTGGATGCAGTTGGTGTCCAAAAACTGCCAATTTTATCACAATTTTGATGTTGAGGAGCCCTGGGAGGGTTAACTAATGCTGACCGGAATATTTTGTCCATGCAACTTGTAATGTCACACCAAGACCTGCGAATAGCCGATTTTTTCTTGAAAACCTACGAGATGTTTTTAGAGAAATCCACAGAAAGAGGGTATTTTAAGGTTTTAATGGGTATCTCTCTTTAACCAGCCGAAAATGGGTTAAGACGTCGAATTTTGAATACCCTTACCACTTTCAAAAATATTTTCCGATCAATTTTGCGTCCGATAAATGAAGGCCACTTTCTCTGTGGTATACCGTTTGGGTGCTGTTCGTGTCCAAATACAGCCCATTTTATCACAATTTTTACGTTTAGCAGGTCGGGGAGGGTTAACTAATGCTGACCGGAATATTTTGTCCATGCAACTTGTAATGTCACACCAAGACCTGGGAGTGACAAATATTTCATGAAAATCTACAAGACTCGTCTAGAGAAATCCACAGAAAACATGAAGTTTTGAGCTTTTTGGGGGTATTGCTGTTTAACCAGCCCAAAACGGGTTAACGCTTGGTTTTGTGAACACCCTTATTACTTACAAAAATAATCCTCGGTGAATTCCACTTCCAATAAAAGCAGTTATGTGTATCTATCGTGTTTCGTTTGGGTGCTGTGGGGGCCCGAAAACAGCCCATTTCATCAAAATTTCGATGTTTGGCAGCCTGTGGAGGGTTACCATATGCATCGCCTGATATGTCGTGTGTATCAAAGGTCGTATCACAGGCAGGTCAAGCAATGATGAATGTTTAAAAAAAATCTACAAGACGTGTTTCGAGAAAGTGCCGATAAACCCCAATTTTGACAGTTTTTTGCCAATTCTGACGAAATAAGGGTTAAATCGAAAAATCCGCTTCGGTACATTTTTAGATTTTGTGCCCCTCTATGTGTGTGCAAAATTTTGTGAAAATCGGTTCGAAAATGGCTTCTGAATCGTACGGACAAAATGTGTGGAAAAAAAAAAAAAAAAAAAAAACCAAAAAAAATAATAATCCGTAGAAAAACAATAGTCTTTTCCAGAGGGAAAAGCCTAAAAAAAAAAAAAAATAATAATCCGTAGAAAAACAATAGTCTTTTCCAGAGGGAAAAGCCTAAATATTCCTGTTAGCACTTGTTAACCTCTACAAGCTGCCAGACATCAATATTTTGGATACATTAATGCGAAATTAGTTGTAGTTGTGAATGCATTAAAGAGAATGATATAACATAAGAAATTGGTGCACTTACCAATAAGAATGAAGATGTGAACAAATGATAATAATGGAAACATCAAATAGAAGCGATGACATAGAAATGCAACTTGTATCAATGATCTCTGGAAACGTTCTGACTCAAAACTTCTCTGCAAGCGTGACACTCCTTTTCGGGCCTGTTCCATTCACCACTGCAGGACACACCAGCGACTCGTTAGCATCCAGGACACTTTTACATCACTATTCCCTCATTTTAAAAAGAATCTCCTCCACCCAGCATTGAATCCCATGAGCTGAACATCACAACAGTCATATAATAAAAATTATGTTATCCATCTACTTGTCAAAACAAGGTTTTCTTGTGGAATCATTCAATTACAATTAAGCTTCATCAGCATGTGACATTTGGTCAAGATGATATTAAAAGTTCAGACTTCTGTTTACGCAAGTCCAATAAACAAAAAAAAAACAAAACAAAAACATCTCCTGATGCCGATACCATAAAAAAAACAAAAAGTTCTTTCCACTCCTGGATATCTTCTTTAACTGGCCAATGCATCACTTAAACCAGTTGAATCCCGTAGAATGACTTTGCGTTTCTAACACTCTGCCATAATACTTCCTCCGCTGGCACATTGATGATTCGACTCAAACCCAGCGCTACATTGCCAATAACTGCAGGAGTTGTTCCTGATCGGCCAAAATATGGAGCGTCCGATTCAATCAATATTCTGTTTGGTGGAACTGCTCGAACTCCCTCCTTCTGGAATTCGTTAAATGATGTGCACATGCCTGTGTATCCGAAAAACGTATTCGGGCGATGGTAGCTCCAGGCACGGACCATATCTTTTGACCCAGTGAAACAATGTAAATGTATATATTGATCTTGGTGTGTATTTGTAATGATTTTTTCCAGAGCGACGAAAGATGTGTCATGAGCCAGTTCATCTGAACCCCGGATATGTAGAATTACAGGTTTTTCTGATGCCCGAACCAAACTGAGAATGCGCTGAAACGTAGCATCCTGTTGCAGAATGTCGCCTGTCCTCATGCCATGCTTAGACCTGTCGAGGCCAACCTCCCCAACAGCTACAACAGCAGGGTGCATAACCAACTGTCGAAATGTTTCGAAGTTGTTCCTTTCCTCCAGCTCATGAATCTTTTTTGGATGACACCCAATGGCTATTTTCCACTGTGGGTGGTCCTGGAGCTGCTGAATATCTGGCCAGGTACGGAGATCGCAGTATACCTGTACTCCCCCCGCTACCTGCACTGGCATTGAAACCTGCATGGAATGATGACTGATGATCTCAGCTGAAGTGGCATGTGGTGATGTGCGGAAATGTGCTCGCATACGGTCGAGGTGAAAATGACTGTCGATACCAGGGAGTACAGACTTCCTCGCAGCTGACGAAGGCTGAGTCGGGTTGACGTCTGAAACCTTAGCAATAGTTGTTACTGCTGACTTTCCAACTGCCTTTGACCTCGTTGGCTCTGGTTTCTCCCCCTTTTCCGGTACTCTAGCCGATGGTTTCTTAACTGGAGGTGATGACTTCCGCTCCTGACTCGGCTTTCTGGATGAAAATGTCCTTGACCGAGACTTACGGCTTGAGGGTTGAGGTTTAGAGTCTTGTTTCGCAGCATCTGCTTTACCAGAGGTTGTATCTGGCACAGACTTCTTGAACATTTCTCGACGCTGTTGCCACCGTTCTTTCCTCCTCTCATTCCTAGTCTTCTTGGGAGCCTCATGTTGCGTTGCCAAATGCCCTCCATACTCATCGCGAATAATAAGAGCAGCAACTAAAGCCCTAGGAGCTTGCTCTGGTAGCATACCTGGGGTGATGAGAGCCCTTGATTCATCAATATCTGCCGCTGGAATATGGCCCCGATCCAGTTTCTCAACCATGATGTGTATTGAGAACAGTTTTGAACAGGAGCGAGTAAATTCCTCTTTTGCGGTGGCATTAATTAAGTTGAGGATGGCACCAAGGACCCGCCAATGGAAAAGGCAGGCATTAGAGTTAATGTACGGTGTGATCCTGAATCCTTCCACTGGAGCGGTTACGCCCATGTCTTGTGCAATAGCATTAATGTTCACCAGAGCCCTTTGGCTCAGGACTACTGGATGTGGTAGAGAAAGTTGATTGTCATGTTCATTAACTGAATGGCGAAGAGCACTCAAAAGTTCCTTCTCATCCCGGTTGTCAGGAGACTCAGTAGAACATATCATCCTAGCCAATTTACACAGGTCTGAACGGACCTCATCTCGAAAACGCTTCGGGACTGGGCCTTCATCTTTGTCGAAAACCCACCAACAAGGCCGACAGTGATTCCTGTAAAAATGAGTTTTGTACTGGTTCCGAACTGACGCTTTACAATCGGCTACTATGCATCTGTTTTCTGTGCTGGTCTTACACTCAGTGGTCTCTCGCTCGTCTATTTCCATGTTGGATGATGGTAACTGACTTGCCTGTGCACAAGGCAGCGTTGCACTCTGAGATGCATCTCCGTCATGACCATATTGAATGGGTGTGGATGAGGTATTATTTCCTTTCGGGTTTCCATCCCGCAGAATACTTGTAGTTGTCCCAGGATTTATTTCCAACGTGGCTACTTTCACTACACCACTATCTGTCCCACGTAAATGACTATCAGCTGAGGTTGTCTCCGCGGGTAGTCCAAAAGTTTGACATGAGAAAAATGAATCACCCATGCTCGGTTGAGTTTCTGAGAAAATTCCTGGCTGCTGTGATAATAAGGGGTCCCCTCGAGCATAAGACATCCTTGCTGAACTCCGAGGACCAGAAGACGTTTCTGGTGATTGTGAGAATATTGGGTCTCCACTCAAGTATGACACTGAGGTTAATATTCTTTCTGACGACGGCTCTACTGGAAACATTAATTGTTCAGTTTGATGAAACGTAGAAGAAACAGGTCCAACCGAAAGTACAGATTCATCAGCTAATGAAGGCAAACCTGACAACCGGTGCCAAGAAGTTGTTTCTTGTGTTTGCGCCGACCGATCAGATGCATTAGCAACAGCATGAACTGTATTTACCGGTGGTGATTGAACAGTCTTGTTACTCATACTTGTCCGTGGGCTGGACTGAGGAGATAAATCCATAGCGACTGGTGGACCAAGTGGTGAAGGTGACTCATGCTCCGACATTAACAATGCTGTGTCATCTGTTTCACTTGTGGTTGACATCACTTCACGAAGAGCTGGAAGATATTAAATAACCCATAGTTAGGTGGGAGGTCCTAACATTTAGGACATCTATAAACATCAATGTGGTCTGCTTGCTCTTGGGTTATGTCAACACACTCTCCATGATACCACTCGTCACAAAAATCACACTGCAGCATAAACTTACCACCAGACTTTTTTCGACACAAGCAAAAAATTCCGCTTTGTCTTCCAACTATTATCTCACCTGTGTCGTGAAAATGCTGCAGGCATTTGACGAGCCACTGGGGTAAAGACCGATCATGACATTTTTTCATGCGATCATGGTGTATTACAGTAACTGAATTTTTTAAATGAACTTTATAGAGATGAGGGGTGAATACCTCACCAACGATGCCTGGGCCTTTCCAGTAAGGGCAAAGTTTTCTAGTTTTGCCCTTTTTGGAGGCTGTGTCGAGTAAGTAAACCAGGTCGCCTAGTTTATAAGCATACTTATTGACTTTGACATCGTAATCACGTTTCATTTTCTCGCAAGCAACTTTGAGATTTGACCTTGCAATCTCATGACAGCGTTTTGACTCTTTCACCAGATTCTGAACATACTCGGCTGCATTCCCATACTCATTTGTTTTTGCTTGAAAATTGAAAACAAGATCAGTGGGATGATTCACCTCTCGCCCCAGCATCATCATGTTAGGCGTAAAACCTGTTAAACGGTGCACAGACGACCGAATAGCTCCGGCTAACTGGGGTAAATATTTATCCCAGTTCTTCTGTGTTTTATCAACATAACACCGAATCGCATTCATAAGCGTTCTATTTTGTCTCTCCGCTGCCCCATTCGCTGAGGGTCGATACGGTGTTGTGCGTGCCTTGTGAATGTGAAGTGCTTCACACATGGACTTGAACAATGAGGATTCGAAACAGGCACCTTGGTCGGAGAATAACTGTAAGGGACAACCAAACCGCGCAAAAAATTCATTTACTGCGGCACAGGCAGCCCTTTCAGCCGTCTGATCCCGTAGTGGGATGAACTCAACCCATTTGGTGAACTGACAAGTCATCACGCAGATATACTTGTTCCCCTCCTGGCTGAGAGACAACGGCCCTAAAAAATCTATGTGCACCCGTTCCATGGGTGCACCTGCCTGATATGTTATTTGTTCTCCCCGTGCGTGTCTGTTCGCTTTTTTTCCTTGGCTACACTGTGTACATGCCGCTATGTATATTTCCAGGTCTTTAGACATGCCATACCAGTAGAAATGCTTCCTGAGGCGTTCTCTTGTTCTGTTGATGCCCAAATGACCCGATGCTGGAATGTCATGATAGAGGGTTAAGACTTCATGTGCAAATTTCTTCGGTATTACTGGGACTTGATCCTCGTTTCGGCGGATTTTATACAGCAGTGCATCCTTCAACAGAAATCTTTTCCTGTTGATCCAGATATACTTGGTTGCCTCACTGCACCTGAATAACTCTCCCTCTTCAGGCTCCTTCCCCAACTCCAACCACTCAATGACAGGAAGCAAGTCTGCATCTTTTCGCTGTTCATCCACTAGTTCGTCTAGTGTGCAAATATCAGCTAGGAGTGATTCAGGGTCAATTTGGGAAGTGTGCCTCACCCTCAAAACTGGAAGGTGGTTTCTATTGTATTCAAGGTCAATGTGAGACTGGGTCCAACCAGTGTTCGGGCATATGTAACCCACAGGTTCGATGGGATCATCCCATTGGTCGTCCAGGTTCCAGGGTAGTCCTGGAAAGTCTGGTTCAGAGTTACTGTCAGTGTCTGTGAAACTCCTGACCTGGTTGACAGTTTCCTCACTGTCATCCAAAAACTTAACAGTTCCCTTAGTTAACTGCACGACATCATCTACCTCGTCTTCAAATTTAGCCCAACTGTTATGGATCCTGGTGCAGTATCTGCACCCACCGCAGGGGAGCTCATCCAGGCTGCATCCTGGAAAGTATTCTTCACAGGTTTCATTAACTGGGATTCTTGACAATGCATCTGCATTGGAATGGCGAGTACCCTTTCGATGCTGAACCACCATATCGAACATACTGAGCTCCTCTAACCACCGGGCTAATTGGTTTTGAGGCTCTTTAAAGTTCATGAGCCACCGAAGGCTACTGTGATCTGTTCTCAGCAAAAACCTCCGGCCCAGTAGGTAGTGGCGAAAATGACGGGTAAAACGTACCACCGCAAGAAGCTCGCGGCGAGTTGTACAGTACCGTCTTTGTTGGGGTGACAAGGCGAAACTACCGAAAGCTATGACCTTTTCCTCACCATCTTGAAGTTGTAGCAACTCCGCCCCTATCGCGAAATTACTGGCATCTGTGTCTAAAATGAAAAGGTCAGTGGAGTTTGGCAAAGCCAAAACTGGTGGAGATGTCAGAATCTCCCTCAGCTTGTCAAAGGCTTGCTGCTGCTCCCTTTCCCATTTGAACTCATTCTTTCCAGTAATTCCATAAAGGGGATAGGCGATGTCCGCATAGTTTCGGATGAAAGAGCAGTGGTAATTAACCAGACCACAGAAACTCTCAACATCTTTTGTGCATTGTGGTACTGGCCAGTTTTTCACGGCTTCAATGGATGAATCAAGCATTTCCACGCCGTTCTCACTCACTCGTCGACCCAAAAATTCTATGCCTTTTTGAAAAAAGTCACATTTACCAGGTTTTAGCTTTAGCTTATATTGACGAAAACGGGCTAGCACTTTGGCAATGTTTTCAAGATGCGAGTGCTCACTCTCTCCAACTATAACCACGTCATCGATATACCCGATTGCAATGTCCCAGTTCAAACCTTGGAGTACAAGGTTCATGACTCGCCACCAGGTGTATGGTGAGCCAGAGAGTCCGAAAGGCATCTTCAAAAACTGGAAAGTTCCATACTTTGTCATAAAAGCAGTACGGGGACGATCAGACTCCTTAACTGGCACCTGATGGTATGCAGAAAGGCAATCAGCTCGCCCAAACCAGGAATTTCCGCTCAGGGTGTCTAAACAATCATCAATTCGAGGTAGTGGGTAAACTTCCTTTTGCGTTACCGAATTTACAAGTCTGTAATCCACACACCAACGCATAGATGAGTCCCGTTTTTTCACCAGAACTGGGGGTGATGCCCACTCTGACATTGAGGGCTCAACCACTTTGGCTTTTAACAACTTCTTCAGATGTGTTTCCTCCTCGTCTGCAAAGCATGCTGGAGTACGTCGCATTGCTTGCTTAATAGGACGAGCGCCTTCCACCAGCGGTATAGAGTGCTCTATAGCTGTGAAGTTTCCTAAATCATACTCGTCCTTGGCAAATATATCCTGAAACTCATGCAGGAGTTTCTTCAAATGATTTGCTGTTTCCGGAGAAATTAATTTTGAAGAGCGATCAAACAATTCCCTGAGGTGCTCTGGGAGCTCAAGTGGTTCACCAATGTCCTGATGAGCAATACCCTTATCAGTCCTTTCTGAATCTGCAAACTGGCGAACTGTGGCTTCCGGGGAGGTAGCCTCCCCAAACCAGGTCTCCGCCAGGTCAACTTCTGAGCCTGCATTCAGATCGCTGTCAGGTGACAAAACCAGGTTGACTTCAGTCGCCTCCCCGATGTACTCTCCTTTATTTACATGCTGTGGGGCATTGCTTGTGTTTATGAAACAGATTTTCGGATTGGCATACCCTGCATGTAAGGTAGGAACCACTAAATCACTGTGATTTGCATCTGGTTCCATCAAGAAATCAGCAATTGGTGGAACGAGGTCGCATTGTAGTAACACAACCGATTTTGGAGGTATAGAGGTACCATGTTGAACCACAACTCTTGCACATTTGGGATGATTTGCACCCCTTGAGTGGGAAGTAGGTAGACTACTTTTTCCTAAAGAAACAGAGCCTTGATGCACACTGATGTATGCATCATGCTTCTTTAAAAAATCCACTCCTAGTAGCATTTCATTTTCTATTGGCGCAACATAAATGTTTTCATGGAAATCATGATCACCAATAGAAAATTGTACGGGACCAACTAATGTACCTCTCATGTGACCATCTCTTGCTGCAGTTCTAAATTTTAGGGATTTTATCACCGGTGGAGAAGGCGTCAATTGTGAAAACAGCTGATCTGACATAATGGTGACATCGGCTGCAGTATCAATGACCGCGTCAATAGTTTTACCAGCAACTGACACAGGAACCTCAATTGTTGAGGCTGACTTGACCCTTTGTATAGTCAATTCGGTGTCTGCGTCATTAGTGCCATTAATACAACTTGTGAGGTCATTGTTAACTGGGCCAGGACTTAGACCTCTCGGCCCCGCCCTTGTCCATTTAAACCATCTTGAAATTTGACCTTTCTGTCTTTGCCAGGACGGTTATCTGGATCCCTGGACGGACAGTCCCTTTGGTAGTGTCCGTGGCCTTGACATTTGTAACAAGTAACACTGCCCGGTGATGGTGACCGTGACCGGTTTTTCTTTTCATCGCCACTTCTTTTTTCTGAACCGTCTTGTGGCTTTGAATCGGTATTCAGTCTTTCTAACCCTGCTGAAAGTTTATCTAACACTTTATGAATACCTTCAAGGCTAGATTCTAGGGCTAGCGTTCGTGCTTTCAATGACGCGAATTCTCCTGAGTCACGCCCACCAAATTTTTTGGTATAAGCACCCCTAGATCCAGATGTTGTATCTGATCCCGAGTCGGAAATAGAGCCCCCTTTTTCTGAATACCGGTTTTTAGTCTTGTTCCTTCTTGGGTGTGTGGCTCTGATGGATAAAGAATCATCACTATCATCAGAATTATATGAAACTTGCCGTACCTCCCGGCGTGGACTTTTATTGGCCTGAATAGCAGCATAGTTATGCTGGTACCATCTAATACGATTAATTGCCTTTTCCATGGATTGGGGATTCTAGGGCTAGCGTTCGTGCTTTCAATGACGCGAATTCTCCTGAGTCACGCCCACCAAATTTTTTGGTATAAGCACCCCTAGATCCAGATGTTGTATCTGATCCCGAGTCGGAAATAGAGCCCCCTTTTTCTGAATACCGGTTTTTAGTCTTGTTCCTTCTTGGGTGTGTGGCTCTGATGGATAAAGAATCATCACTATCATCAGAATTATATGAAACTTGCCGTTTTATTGGCCTGAATAGCAGCATAGTTATGCTGGTACCATCTAATACGATTAATTGCCTTTTCCATGGATTGGGGATTCTCCATGGCAACAAGTTCTGCTGCACGAGAATCCGAACATCCTTGGCAAAATTTCAGGACAGCTTGGCGAAAAGTGAATTCATTTGAACAGTCTTTGAAGGCTTTGGTTGCCAAAGTTAATACTGTCTGTGCCCACTCCTCCAGCGACTGACTTGGTAATTGCTTAGCCTGCTGGAATCTGAGTTGCACTGTTTCTGGCAAGTCGTGACAACCAAACATGCTTTCCAATTTGATCAGTAGTTGATCAATGGATATGCCAGGGGTTTGTTCTGTGAGAAGTGTGTAGTATTCGCTAGCCTTACCAGATAAACACCAACATAAAGCTTGCTTGCGCTCTTCGGGTCCCCAGCCCTGTGAGTCTGCATAGCTACCAAATTTTATTTTGAATGGTTTCCAGGTTTCAGAACCATCATATGAAAAACCTCTCGGCATTCTTGGAAGGCGATCATACCTGGATCTATGGTCCTGTGAATAATTAAATCCTGGTCCCCTACCTGCTCCATGCCCTCCTGCTGGTTGAAAGTGATAACCATAGGTTGTCACACCTCCTGACTGACCAACGAGGGGGTCTCGTGGTGGTGGAAGTGGCTGAGGCATGAAGAGCGAATTTGGTGGCCCGGGATAAAGTGGAGGTGGTGGAGGATAAGCATAACCTGGCATACTTGTCGAACATGTGATAGGAAGATTTGCAGAAAAGGTTGCTGCACCCCCTAGTGCCAGGTTATTTTCCTGCCGGGAAACCATACATGGAGGTGGTCTACATGCGATTGGGTTGTACTGACAGGTACCCAGAACCGTGGCATTATCATACACTGTTGTGTTGCCCATGGTGTACAGCGGTGCATTCTGGATTGGAGGTTGCCCACAACTTGAACACACGTTCATCGCTGACTGACTTGGGTGAGAGTAACTGTATGGTGAACTGAGCTGTATCGAGCTTGTCACTGGGTTTACAAACGACAGTGGAGGCCAGGGCTGGGTTTGTTGGACATTTACTGAATTCGATCCTAAAGACCCAAAGTGTAGGGGTACACTACTGAAATGTGTCGCAGATTGGGTCTCGCCTGTCAAAACTGTAGATAATCCAAATGTAACAGCAGGGAATTTCTGTGAAAGATCCTGTGTCTGCAATGTATTTGGCACCATCGGAAATGCTCCGACGTGAGAATGTGCTGATAATGGTTGCACTGACACAGGTACAAAAGTAATGTTTGACTCTGATAATTGAGACAATCCATGTTGTTCACCAGCTTGTCCCTGTGTGACACCTTGAATGGGATGTATGCTTAAATCCAACTGGTTTTGCTTTGACATTCTTTCCCGAACAGTTTTCATCCAATTTAGCCGTTCATCCAATGTTGTCTTGGACCCAGAACTGCTTGGATAAAGAGTGACATTGGTGGGAAACTGGGGGGTCCCATGCATGTCTCTCACACTCGTGGGTAGAGTTGTATATGTAGTCACTGGTTCGGTAAACATTACAGAATCCCATGTGCTTTTAGTACTCACTGTTGAAACCTGATCTCGGTCTCCAAAGTTGTGAGTGCCAAGTGAATGGGTGGTCATGACATCGGTGGTTTGTACAGTACGTCCATGCCCCCATATAGAATCTAAACCCTGCGTATATTTTGTTGATGATGCTGGAGTACCTATGGGTGGTAACTGAGGACTTGATGTCAGCCCCTGGTTGTCAAGGGTTGAGAAGTCCAGTTTTTCCTTAGCCTGAGTACCAGAAAATAATTGGCCTGGCCTAAAAAATGACTGGATAGGAGGATGTCCATAATCTATTGTAGGCGATGGAGTTAAAACTGTGGGTGTTGAAAAAGGTTGATTTCCTGCATCCACCACTGGTGTTGTTACTGTTGTAGTTAACCCAGGCAGACTTGGATGACCTGACTCGGGTGTCGAGCCACGGGTCACCACCCCATCTGCTGGAATCCAGTTGTCCACATTTTCACCTACTTTGGGACGAGAGAAATCTATCACAGCCCATTGTTCCTTTGAACCCACGAAATGAGGTATTTGGACGAGGTCATCTCCAGAGAGGCATCCAAACTCCCTCCTTCGTTGGATTATTTGAGCTGAAATTTTCGGCCCAACTTTAGGGATGCATTGTAATTCATCAAATGTTGCTGTGTTGATATTTATTTTATAATCTGACATTTCTAAAACTCAGAGGTAGTCTCTGATGTGGGAAAATTTTTCTGGCTTAATTATTTGTATTTTTATTTAATTTTATTTTATTTTTATTTTTTTTTTAAACCGAAACTCTTCCCACCAACAATAATTAAGAAGGTGCAAAAAACGTCTTCTTCAATTACAAGTACGGCACAACGGCAATCAAAGGCATTGCAGTCGCGATGCAAAAAAAAGGCAATACTCGAAAATAGGCAAATATGAGTTGGAATGGATAATTTGAAACCACGCCGTCGAAATTGCAGAGTGGCGCGAAATTAGGTTACCCCAACAAAATTACCAAATACAAGTTAACGGACAACGCCAATTAATGCGAAATTAGTTGTAGTTGTGAATGCATTAAAGAGAATGATATAACATAAGAAATTGGTGCACTTACCAATAAGAATGAAGATGTGAACAAATGATAATAATGGAAACATCAAATAGAAGCGATGACATAGAAATGCAACTTGTATCAATGATCTCTGGAAACGTTCTGACTCAAAACTTCTCTGCAAGCGTGACACTCCTTTTCGGGCCTGTTCCATTCACCACTGCAGGACACACCAGCGACTCGTTAGCATCCAGGACACTTTTACATCAACATTTGAGATAAAATGGACCATTTTCAAATAGACACAGCACTCAGTGGGTATGTGTCAAACAAACATAACTCCTTTTGTCGGTCATTGACTTGTTGGACGACGATATTGACTTTAACCCACTCCACAGTTAATGGTGGTTTTTACCTAAACAATTTGTTTATCAAACCGAGTCATCTAACGCCACTATACTCACCTTTCTCATATCATCAATGAAGGAACGTTAGTGAGACAGTTAAAAACAATTCATCAGACACTGTGGGGTCATGACAAATCATGGAATCTCATCGGGAGAAGCCATGATTCTCCAGAATCATAAAATCTAGTTATTTTTTGTTTTTTTTTCCACACATTTTGTCCGTTCAGAAGCCATTTTCGAACCGATTTTCACGAAAGTTTGCACACACATAGAGGGGCACAAAATCTAAAAATTTACCGAAGCGGAATTTTCGTTTTAACCCTTATTTCGTCAGAATTGGCAAAAAAACTGCCAAAATTGGGGTTTATCGGCACTTTCTCGAAACACGTCTTGTAGAATTTTGTTTAACATTCGTCATTGCTAGAACTGCCTGTGGAACGACCTTTGATACACACAACATATCAGGCGATGCATATGGTAACCCTCCACAGGCTGTCAAACATCCATATTTTGATGAAATAGGCCTGTTTCAGGCCCCCACTGCACCCAAACAGTACACGAGAGATGAACATAACTTCCTTTATTAGAAGTGGAATTCACCGAGGATCAGTTTTGTCAGTAATCAGAGTGTTCATAAAATCAAGCGTTAACCCGTTTTGGGCTGGTTAAACAGCAATACCCCCATAAAGCTAAAAAATTCATGTTTTCAGTGGATTTCTCTAAACAAGTCTTGTAGATTTTCAAGAAAAAATTGTCACTCCCAGGCCTGGGTGTGACAATAGAAGCTGCATAGACGAAATACTGCGGTGAGTATTTGTTAACCCTCCAGGGGATGCTAAAATTCAAAATTGTGATGAAATGGGCTGTTTTTGGACGCCAACAGCACCCAATGGGTACGCCACAAAGAAAAGTGCCTTCTTTTATCGAACGCACAATCTATATGGAAACATTTTTGCAAGTAGTAAGGGTATTCAAAAGTCGAAGTCTTAACCCATTTTGGGCAGGCTAAAGAGAGAGGAGACCCCTTAAAATCTTAAAATTCCCATTTTCTGTGGATTTCTCTAAATACATCCTGTAGGTTTTCAAGAAAAAATGACTACTCGCAGGTCTTTGTGTGACATTACAAGTTGCATGGACAAAATATTCCGCTGAACGTTTATTAACCCTCTACAGGCTGCCAAGCACTGCAATTTTGTTGAAATGGGCTGTTTTCAGACACGCACAGCACCCAACGTGTACCTGAGAAATAAACATAATCTCCTTTGTTGGAAGTGGAATTCACCGAGGACCATTTTTGTAAGTAATAAGGTTATTCAAAAAACCAAGCGTTAACCCGTTTCGTAGTTGTTAATAATGATACCCATAAAAGCTTAAAAATTTATGTTTTCCCTGGATTTCTTTACAAACATTTGGTAGGGTTTTCAAGAGAAAATGGCCATTTATAGGTCTTGGTGTCACATTACCAGTTGATTGGATAATTTATTCCGGTAAGCATTTGTTAACCCTCCATGGGCTGCTAAATGTCAAAATTTTCAAAAAACATAGTCTGTTTTTGAACACCAACAACATCAAATGGGAATGCAACAGAGAAACGAAACTTCTTTTACCGGACGCAAAACTGACAGGAAAACATTTCTGTAAGTAGTAAGTGTATTCAAAAATCGCGGTCTTAACCAGTTTTTGACTCGTTAAGGAGATATACCCCTTAAAAGCTTAAAGTTCCAGTTTTCTGTGGATTTCTCCAAAAAAAATTTCAAGAGCAATTGACCATTCTCAGGCCTTCGAGTGACATTACAAGTTGCATGAACAAAATATTTCGGTAAGCATTTGTTAACTCTCCAGAGGCTGCCAAGCATAGACATTTGGAGAAAATGGGCTGTTCTTGGGCAACCATAACACCAAATGTGTACCTGCGAGATAAACATAACCTCCTTCATTGGAAGTGAAATTCGCTATCGATCATTTTTGTAAGTAATGAAGGTATTCACAAAAACCAAGTATTAACCCGTTTAGGGCTGGTTACAGAGCGATACCCTCAAAAGGTTAAAAAATTGTGTCATCTGAGGATTTCTCTAAAAACATCTCGAAGATTTTCAAGAAAAAAGGCCATTCTCAGATCTTAGTGGGACATTACACGTTGCATGTACAAAATATTCGTGTAAGCATGTGTTAACCTTATGCAGGTTCTCAAACATCAAAATGTTGATAAAATGGGCTGTGTTTGCGTACTCACAGCACCCGAAGTTGGGAGGAGAGATCAAAATAAGTGGAAGTAGAATTCACTGAGAATTATTTTTGGAAGTAACCCGTTTTGGGCTGGATAAACAATGATACCCGTCAAAAGCTTAAAATTCATGTTCTCCCTGGATTTCTCTGAAAACATCTTGTAGATTGTAAAGAAAAAATGGCCATTCACAGTATTTGGTGTGACATTACAAGTTGCATGAATAAATATTCCTGTTAGCACTTGTTAACCCTCTACAAACTGCCAGACATAAATATTTTGGATACATTTGAGATAAAATGGATCATTTTTAAATTGACACTTTACTCAGTGGGTATGTGTCAAACAAACATAATTCCTTTTGTTGGTCATTGACTTGTTGGGCGACGATATTGACATTAACCCACTCCACCGTTCATGATGGTTTTTACCTAAACAATTTTTTATGAAACTGTGTCATTTGAGACTACTATACTCACCTTTCTCATAACATCAATGGCGGAACTTCAGTGAGACAATTAAAAACAATTCATCAGACACTGTGGGGTCATGAAAAATCATGGAATCTTATCGAGAAAAGCCATGATTCTCCAGAATCATAAAGTCTAGTCAAAGGATTATAATTGTTCGGCTAACTTTTAGATTACAATTAATTCATCGCTCATATTGGATATTTCACTTGAATCATTTTGAAGGTAATGGCGTATTTTCAATACATTTGTAATAGGATAGACAGTAAATTTTCTTCAACTCAAATAACGGATAGCGTTCTTGTATTTGCAAATTCGTATTCGTATGGTACAAATATATGAAATATGATTTGTGTGAATATGAATTTACAAAAAGGGACTGTCCTTTATTTCGACTTGATATTGTAAGTTGATAAGCATTCAGAAAGAAACTCAAAGTACTGGCGCTATCGTGCCATTTTTTTTTAAATACGGAGAGATATCCATGGAACAAACAAAATGTAACTTGAATGGATAATTTACAATAACAAGACGAGAAGGGAGAACTGACAAATTTACATCTTTCCTTATAGAGTAATTACAGAATTGAATAACCTTTTTGAGGGGTACAAAATATTAGAAACAGGTTTTTTCTTTCCAAAACAAAAATAAAAGTCTCAGAAAGACAGACACGGTTCCCTTACCCATTCTGTGAGCGCTTGTTCATAAAGAGTGTTGTATTAATGAGAGATATCCTAAAACATGTTTGGAATAAAAAATGTTACAATTACGCCAGAGTGCCTCCAGGATTGTCTATGGGGAAAAATACAGTGGCGACAAACACAGTGTGAGAATAATACCGTGATAATGAACTTGAAAAAAGGCAATCTATTTCAAAGATATGTCTCTGCATGATTCGAATGAAAGGTTAAATCTTCATAATAATTCAAGTGGAGATATGCTCGATAAGACTCATGAATATAGAGAACATAGATGTGTCATAATGGGATAAAACAATCAGAAAGTGGTTTTCCAAAAGTCTTCCTCATCCCACAAAGATCTCGGAAAAATAGAACAGTCAGACATTACAGAAGCGCATAATAATCACCTTGTCTTTGACTCGTTGGGAGGATGTCAGGTGTATGTGTTCAAATATTACAGGGAATGGTTCATGGCCACGAATAGAACTTTAAATTCACTGAATACGTTCTGGGTCGACCCACTGTGTACATTTGGAACGCGATTTGTGAATATAATCAGACAGAAACGGGAGACGCTGGCACAATTTGATTATGAAACAGCCTTTCCTCAAACCATTCATCTAAAATAGCCAGATTATTGCCAAAAATAAAGCTCAAAGAGAACACTAGGCGGTGGAAGCTTGGAATTAATTTCAAGAGTTCTGCGAAGACCACTTAAATTCCAGCCTGCAGTGTGTCTTTTTTTAATGAGACATTCCCAACGTAAAAGGGGTAGTCAATATATTAGAATTGTCCATATATATCATGGCTACCATCAGTGATGCAGAAAGCGACAGCTGTTGTGAGGTGGAACAACTGCGTAAAGTCGAGTTCACTCCGTCCATCGAAAGAAATTCCAAGATAAATCCTTATTTTCTAACCCCACCCCCCTCCAAAAAAAAAAAAAAAAAAAATTCACGTGTTCGAGAGATAGGACGAATTATTGGCACATGTCAAGACATGCAACATTCATGAGGTTCAAGGCTTGATGTGTCTCAATAACAATGGCAAAATTTACAAGATTTTAAATTCTCATTATCACGAAAAGTTCACGAAAAATGTACCCCAGTAAAATCTATAATAGGAAGCAAAGAAGATAAAAACTGTTTTCAAGCACTTTTGAGTATGATGAATCGAATTTTAATTTGTTTTGACGGATGAGTTGTTACAGAGTTACTTCCCTTGAACCTGACAATTTGACAAGGGTTTTTGTAAAACTGAACCCTGAACGCAATCATGTAAAATCAGAAAAAACACACAAGCGAATGCAATTTTCAGAGAACAATTTACGCCATTTCTCTACTAATTTCTGACACAGTTTTCTGGGCGCAAAAATAGTTTGTATTTTTTGTTGTGTGTGAAAAACCAACACTTCTCCCACTTGCAGTTTCCATATCTGAACCATCGCGATATAACGTGATACATATGTGAATTCTGAACACGTTGAATATAGCTTTATTATCGGGAAAGGCTCCCTTGGGGGAGGCGTTAATGAGATTTAACGGCACTTCATGTCATGCGAGACTTAAAGTTTTTTTTTTATATGAATGATCTCTTCGTGTAGTGGTCACAATTAGGAATTGTGAAAAATATGTGACTTTAAACACCAATAAAGAGCATATCTTTTGACACGACCTCTACATATCTGCTATAGAAAAATTTTGTAAAAAAATCTCATTTGAACACACTTTTTTCTGCTATCGATGGATGACGGAACAAATCAGTTGAGATTCGTGTTTTGTGATCAGAAAATACAAAAATATTTTCAAATTTTAGCATATTTCTTTTTTTCACACATCTCCTACAATCGACAGAAAGTAATAATATTTGTACGCAACTGTAAACATGAATAAGGTCCTTGATTACCTACCGAGCTAACAGACATCCCTGATGTCACATAAATATCGCAGTAAACGGTGTGATGCCTGACTACCGGGTGGATAAAAAAGAGCTTTTCATTTGTTGTCCCATTGTATTACCCCAATGCACAAAAGCAGAAAGTTCATGCTTTTTTCAAGTTCATTCAGTCATACGCCGATACGCGGCAAACACTGTAAAAGAGATGAGAATCATTCAGTATTTTTGTTGTTGTCGCTGTATTCATATAACGCTGCCTATCTTAAAGTATTTCAATTCACGTTGTAAAACAAACAACTTTCCACACACATTTTGACTGTTAAAATCTTTTTCTGACACGTGGCAATGGTTTTACTTCAATGACATTTATATGAAGTGAAATTGTTTCTGAATTAATTTAATCAGAGAGTACACTTGTCCACTTAAGTGATGCCTTTTGATGGTCATTTTTCTAAAAATGTTTGTCTGCATTGATAAAGTGTGCGTTTCGGAAATAGTAAAATACCCCATTCTCAAAATGTAGAAATGTGCCGGGTCAGAAGATCACTTTATAATATATTGACAAATCTATGCTAGAGTACCCATGTACATTTGAGGTATTGAATGAAAGGCATCGTATACATAGCGCGACATGTGGAAAGGTACTTCCACATTGAACAGAGGCATCAGAATGAATGCATCAGATTAAAGTTGTTTTTTTTATTTAATTTAATATGTCACATAACTACCTTCTTGATACTTTCGATTCCAAGATGGCATCAACCCTACAGCCAGAGGAAGGACAAAAAAATATGATTTTCGTAATCTCATTGACGAGTCCTTCAAAATGATACATCAAATGCATAGCTTCATAAAAATACGATTTTTCGGCTCTAGTCGTGACCCCACCCCACGGCGAGGATTGAAAATATAATTTTCATAATCTACTCACCAATACCTTTAATTTAATAGGTCACATGACTACCTTCTTGAAACTTTCAATTCTAAGATGGTCATACCTCCACCATAAAGTGAAATGAAAAATTGTCATTTTCGTAATCTCCTAGATGAACCCTTCAAAATGATATTTCACATGCCTGACTTTATAAAAAGGAAGATGTTTTACGGCTCTGGTCGTGACCCCACCCCATGGTGAGGATTGAAAGTATATTTTGTGTAATCTGCTCATCGATACCTTTAATTTGCTAGGTTATATGACTACCTTTTTGATTTTCTAATGGTCATACCCCCACTCCCAAGTGAAATGGAAAAACATGTCATTTTCGTAATCTCCCCAGTGAGGCCTCAAAATGATGCATCAAATGCATACCTTCATAAAAAGTAAGATTTTTCGGGTCTGGTCATCACCCCACCCCACAGGAAGGACATAAAATGTGTTTTCGTAATCTACTCATCAATACCTTTAATTTGCTAGGTCACATGACTACCTTCTTGAAACTTTCGATTTTTAAGATGGCCATACCCCCACCCCCACGGAAAAGTTAAAACTGTAATTTTCGTAATCTCCTCAACAAGCACTTCAAAATGATAATCACATACCTGGCTTTATGGAAAGGAAGATGTTTTTCGGCTCTGGTTGTGACCCCCACCCCACGGCGAGGATTTAAAATATCATTTTCATACTCTACTCATCGATATCCTTAATTTGAATGGTCTCCTGACTACCTTCTTGATTTTTTTTATTTTTTAATGGTCATACCTCCACCCCCAAGTGAAATGAAAAACATGTCATTTTCGTAATCTCCTCGACGAGTCCTTCAAAAAGATACACCACATGCCTGACTTTATAAAAAAGGAAGATGTTTTGCGGCTTTGGCCATGGACCCACCCCCACAGGATGGAGAATATCATTTTCGTAATCTACTTTGTCGATACCTTTAATTTGATAGGTCACATGGCTACCACAGTTAGGGTTGAAAATATCATTTTCGTAATCTCCTCGTCGATACCTTTAATTTGATAGGTCACATGACTACCTTCTTGAATTTTTTTATTTTTTATGGTCATACCCCACCCCCAAGTGAAATGGAAAAACATGTCATGTTCGTAATCTCCTCGACGAGACCTTCAAAATGGTACACCACATGCCTGACTTTATAAAAAGGAAGATGTTTTCGGCTCTGGGCGTGACCCCGCCCCCACAGTTAGGGTTGAAAATATCATTTTCGTAATCTACTCGATGATCCCTTTAATTTGGTAGGTCACACCACTATCTTCTTGAAGTTTTTGATTTTCTGATGGTCATATTCCCACCCCCAAGTGAAATGGAAAAACATGTCATTTTCGTAATCTCCTCGACGATACCTTTTATTTCATAGATCACATGACTATCTTTTTTATTTTTTTTTATTTTCTGATGGTCATACCCCCACCTCCAAGTGAAATGGAAAAAACATGTCAATTTCGTAATTTCCTCGACGATACCTGCAAATTGATAGGTCACATAACTACCTTCTTCAAATTTTTGATTTTCTGATTGTCATACCCCCGCCCCAAGTGAAACAGAAAAACATGTCTTTTTCGTAATCTTCCTGAATAATCCTTCAAAATGATGCACCAGGCACCTAAGCTTCATAAAAATATGATGTTTTTCGATTCTAGTCAGGACCCAACCCCACAGAAAATTGACATGTTACATTCAATTTTTCTGATTCACTCAAGAGTGTCTTTCTGAAGAGTTCAACAAATCTTTTAGTTGTTTTGCGATCCCTCCCATTGATTCCCTAACCCTTTTCCCCATTACATCTCAAGGACGTGTAAATTCACAAAACCAAAAATCTTTTTTTTTACGAAAAGCACACAAACTTTTTACAAAAGAAATTTTCTCGATACAGGTCAGATTCGCATACCTTTTAAATTATATCTGTCAAGGAACATGTAAAAACCTGTAAATGCTAAGTCGATTTAGATTTTTTTAAAATGTTATAAAAAAAATATGTGGAATTAAGTTTGCCTCCGATCGATCATTATGCATCTTTTAACTTATAGTATACATATTTTCAATCGTGATCCATCCCAGATCGCCATCAAGCTAATTTTTGACTCGGACGCGCGATCTCAAACGGCCAACTTTACCAGGCCAATTTACAAATTCGCCCGGTCGAACAATAATCTTTTTCCTATGAGAATCGACGTTCGATCGCGTATTTTTTCCAACCCGCAATTGCTAAAAAGCACTGTCTTTTAGGAATTTTTCCCAATGAGAATCTCAGTGCTAATCTTGTCTCCGCCACAATCGTGCAACTCTATTCATAAGGAAATTCGAAAAAATTCACCCCAATGGGAAAACCAGTGCTAAATTTATGAAAAAAGGTCATTTTTAAAATCGGTGAATTTTTAGACATTTTCAACAAATTCCGTGGAAAGTGGCCCAGAAATGTTCGAATTTTAAACATTTTCCCGGAAAATCCCAGGGTTTTGGGGCGAAAATTGAATTATTTTTGGGGAAAATACAACATTTTCCAAGAAAATCAACTTTTTTACCAGAAAAATTGGGTTTTTTTTCCAGACCATCTAAATTCCCAGACCATGGGATTGAGGTGGTCTGGCTCTCTCACTTATTCCCTACTAGTCTCTGAGAACAAGCTAGTGTTTGTAGATCTTTCCGGAAACTGAATCAGAGAAGTTTCGAGTAAAAAATTAGTATAAATGTTTGTCTTTATCCATTTTTCATTTGAAAACATATTTCCGAAGATGAACATCATACGTGGAGTGCCGCCACAACTACCCTTCCGATAAGCCTAAGTGAAGATTCAATTTCATTTCCGTTTTATAGAGGCTTTTGCAAGAAGTGCTATATCTAAATTGTTGAGAATGAAGGTTACAAGAATGTCACACAAAATCTAAAACTGTAACATTTTTTTTTTTTTTGGCCACCGCCGATTTCACACATCTGACATCAGAGCGTGAACAACACCTAGATATCCATGGAACTACCAGATAGACTAGTGAAAGCCATTTCAGCTCTGGGCGTCTCATGCCCTGTCTCCTGGACTATCCAGGAAATAGGCTTGAGCGTCCACCTGAAAGTGGAGTTTGAAATTGAGAAGCCCACAACAACGCCAACCCCTTCGGGGAGAGGTAGTATCTTTGGAGAGAGGACCCCCCCCCCCCCCCTCTCCCACTGGTCCTCACCCGAAGGGGCACGGAGGCCCTGAAAAGAGACAGATCAAGAAAAAGAAGAAGAGCCCATCGAGCAAGCGCAGAGACGCCCGGCGCTTGGAGGCCTTCCGGAATAGGAAGAAAGAGTTGAGTGTGGGGGTGGAGGTTCTGGATGCAGCCGCCAGTTCCCCTCCCAGTCACACTGGTACACCCAATCAACTGCCGGCTCCTGAGCCGGTACAGTTGGATGAGGAACGTCAGTGGAGACTGAGGAGGAACTGGAAGTTGCTTTTTTACCGCCTCCCACCTCTCACTCCCCTCTTCCTTCACTACCGGATAGCCCGGGTGTGGGAAGTACAACTGAACAGCCACCTCAAATCTCAGCCACCGTAGACTTTGAAACTGTACAGAGGACCATAGCAAATGCCAACAGAATAATAGCAGAGTGTCAAGAATACCGGAAAAAATCCAAGGCAATACCCAAGGTTACAGCAGCATCACAATCAACCAACATCACGAATCAACCAGCATCGTCATCGCAATCCACATCTCCAAGCCAACCACCTCCCAAGAAAAAGAGCCGCAAGAAGCTCAAGCGGGGATAAACCTTCTCCCTCTTTCCTTTTCCTCCTCTGCCACGCCTCGACATCACCAAAATTATACAGTCAACGAGGGTCGAAAGGGGCTTGTCCCCCAAATCGTCCCTGCGCGCCTTCGGCGCGTCAAACCATTTCGTTCGACGTAAAACTGTAATACCATAAGCGCTGTGTTTCAGTACAGTCGCCGTGGATTGGTCGTAATCCGCACGGTTGCAATAATGTCCATGCTTGCGTTTTCCCGGTAATAAAAATCGTCATCAATAAAATTTTAATTAATGAAGCATCTGGTTGTACCTGAGGCTTCATTAATTAAATTTGTGATGATTATTCCTATAATTAGGGTTTGAAACCTAATATCATTGCGCCCGTGGAAATATTGCACTGCCTGAAAGTGACCAATCTACTGCGGATGTACTGTATATATTATTATAATTTATAATGTTTATGGATAGTTATTTTTCAATTCGATTCAATTCAATTCAATATTTATTTTACAATAAATATATTATACTAGTGTACAAAAAGCTGGAACGCATGTGGGAATTACAAATAACGATACAAATAATGAACAATATGTATTGATGCTGAAGTAAAAAAATTACAAGGGGAGGGCATGGCAAGATTGGCTGTCTACCCTCCATCTCCTTACTGTAAATCGGATTCATTTCTTGAAAATCTGCACACCGCAAACAAATAATTTGTCTCATTTTAGTACATATTACTATTTGTTCTATAAAAGGGAGAACTGGCCAAAAAAATCCACAATGTCCCGAGTATCCATCCCTTTCTGTTTAGTTACTTTAAGGGGAAAAAGAACCAGAAGGCCTCATCTTACAGTAGGCAACTATAATGCGGCTCGATGCGCAGCAGGGTGACAACCAAAGATTTGTCAAATATACTGAATGACAATACAAAGACTGGCATAGCGAGCAAGACACAAAATCATCAGACACAGATCCGTTCCATCAACATGTAGCTTCAGAATTGTGTCCGGTGAGGCAATGTCTCGATGCTTAGTTTTGTCGACTCATTTGAAATATTCAAAGAGTGGCGCAGATAAGATGCTCTAAGCCATCAACACGCACTCGAGTGTGAGGTGAATGAAAAGCGCTAATTGTCACATCCCCACACCGTGCACATGTCCGTACTTCACGAGAAGCGGCCTTTCAACGATTCAAAATAAGCTATTTGACAACAGAGTTGAGATTCAGAGTAAAGAAAGTCATTAATCAAACGTTACATTCTTGACAATAAGGAGTTGTTCAGGAGAGAGAAGTGGAATAGAAGCCTGTTAGTAAGTTGGTTAAGGACAATTTTAAAAAACTTTTATCGTGTATGTTCCGTATTTGGGGACTGGACTTTTCGCCGGAAAGACAGTTCGCCGAAAGACAGTTCGCCGAAACTTTGGACAGTTCGCCGGAATTTTCGAGACAATTCGCCCGAATTTTGGACACTTCGTCGAAAATATGGACAATTCGCCGAAAGTTTGGACAGTTCGCCGGAACTTTTAAGACAATTCGCCGGGCTTTTTTACATTTCGCCGGAACATTGGACACTTCGCTGAAGTTTGGGCAGATCGTCGAATGTTTGGACAGGTAGCCGAAAGCTTGGACAGTTCGCCGAAATGTGCCAGACAATCGCCAAGGTGTCTCAAGCAGTTCGTGCAATCTTCAAAAGATCCTGCTATTTATTTATTTATTTATTGGTGCACAATCGTGATCTTTCTTTTATCTTTTTTTTTTTTGGGGGGGGGGGGGGGCAACCATAATATGTGAAAGGCTGTTGTGGAGTTTCGGCGGTCCTTCCTTAATTGTAACTATGACCCTCCGATTGTTGCCCCATCATCCTACTTCCCGAAAGGGAAGCGGAAGGATGGGGTAACGACAGGAGAGTCCGGGTAATGACTGATATTTGAAAGGACTTCCCGGGGTTCCCATGTGTTAATTCACACGGGGGTGGGGGCGTGATGATCAGGAATATTGAGAAGAGTGGGGCACATGGATCTCATCAAAGAGGCACAGGAAGGGTGTAACAGATGACATAACACTGGTGAGTTTCAGATATTTTATTACCAGATTAGAAATCAAGCGTTCATTCATTATTCAATTACAGCACAATAGATTTATGCACACCCTTTGTGATCAACAATGAGTTCAAGAATTCAGTTACAATATACACACTTTGTCATCAACAATACGTTTACGACAATAAAAAGATGATAATCTCCAACCAGGGAAATCAGTCAATAATTAGCCAAGGTGTGAGTTCATAATTAGGCAACAAAAAGAAAAAAGAAAGAATTATAACACCTTGCCGCCTGAGATGATAAGAAAATTTATTGCTCTTGTAGCTCTGGGTCATCAGAGAGCTACAATAATACTTAGCCCTTTACCTAACGCTGACAGAAGACACCACATCCTGCATAATATATTCTTGAATAACTAAAACAAATTTAATTATTTGTTTTAAAAACATAGCTTATGACCTTTCACTGGAATGAGCCCAACGAGCTCGTTCCATTGAGGGTTCATTAGCTTTGTTTTTGAGACAACTGGAAATATAATAGTTGATCATTTGAGGCGGTAGAAAAAAAGAATGTGCCGTCAGTGTTAACTGGCATTTTGGCTTGTCGGCGGAAAAAGCAGAAAAAAAAAACATTTCAATGTTCATTTCAATTTAGAATTTCATCCTCAATGGACCGGGTTTGACCTGTTAACCGGATTTTAAAAAATGGGTAAGTCATTTTTAAAATTTTAAATCTTTTCGGCGAACAGTCCAATTTTAAAAATTTAAGTTCCGGCGAAATGTCTTTTCCGGCGAACTGTTTTTCCGGTGAAAAGTCCAGTATTCTTGTATTTCATTGTTTGATTTGTTCCATAATTCCGTAAAGTGGATCGCTGGTAGCCATTCAAATAAATTGGATTCTGGGCACATCTGTTTTTAATATTCCTAATTGTCTAGTAACAACTCCATCTTGGTATGTTTTTAGTCAGTTTAGTTAGTGTATCGACGTTGAAGTAATTTATTATGATCGTTATGTCGTTATCCGGTTTAATTTTTTGTTCCTCACACTACAGACACATTTTTAAAGTTATGGTGACCAAATGTGATACATTTGGTAATATAACCTCCAGTTGTACAACTAGACATTTTCCTGATATCCCACCTCCACTTGTATCTATCGTTGACAATAAAAAAACAGCTAAAAAGAGGGAAATTATCAACAGTTATTGCTGGATTTCTGGGTAACGTTATTGGCGTCAACGTCACAAAAAATTAAATACTGGCTGATTTTCACGAAAATTTGACATACCCCCAAAATAGGCGGTAGCTGTTTTACGTCATTCACTGTTTTGACCTTGTGGTTTCAACCTAATGTTGAGTCTTAGGCGTTCGAATTTTACCCTTAAAACCGACCTTTAAGTTGACATCCTAGTCATTGTGGCAGGGGGCGGGTGAGGTCAACAATTAAAATGCGTCGGATTCTAAAAAAAAATGTGTATATTGTAGACCTAAGAAATTAAGAGATCTCTGTAAAAAGACTTATTTCCAAATGCAACAAAATACTGCATTTTGATTGGCTGAGAGGTACGGTGTAACTTGCAATCCACAGTAGCTTTTTCACACCGTGGTTAACCACGGTGTAAAAACAAGAATACCCAACGCAGGGTATATGGCTAAAAAAAAGTACCCATTTTTAATTATTGATTCATACCTTCTGCTCGGTTATGTTAGAACAAAATTAAAATTCAGGAAATTTAATATTCATGTGCAATAAAATATTACAGATATGGATGTCATTGGAACTGGCTCATTGAGCCAGTTCCAATGACATCCATATTTGTCTTGTTTTATTAAGAAACTTACAAAGTATAAATTTTCTGTCTGTTTTTCCCACAATTTAGGTTAAAGTATTAAGTAAATTCGTTATCCTTGTGTTTTCCAGGGTATATTTACACCGGTCTGGGAACTCATACACCCTTCGGCTTTGCCTCACGGTGTATGAGTTCCCAAACCGGTGTAAATTCCCCACACCCTGGAAAACACAAGGATAACTAATAATATCCAAACTGTCTTGCCCTGCTGCATAATTCCCAAAGGTTATGACCAAAATCTGAGGTGACGTTGTGACGCCCACTTTTGTAGTAATTACCACTTTTGTGGTAGCTCACCACTTTTGTAGTAGAAAACGCCAACTTTTGTGGTAGCTCACCACTTTTGTAGTAACGTCGCCCACTTTTGTAGTAAAATGAGGTCTCCACTTTTGTAGTAAACGTCGCCCACTTTTGTCATAAAAAAACAAAGTCACCACTTTTGTAGTAACGTTTTTACCACTTTTGTAGTAAAATATTTCCCAGTTTTCAAAGGCTAAAATTATTCGCGCGATATGATCAGAGTTAAATCAAAGAATTTGCCCTTTCTCACTGATGGAACTTTGTATAATTCGACCCAAACTTATATTGACCAATTGCTTTGGGAAATCCATGCAAAGAAATTTGGCACTTTAACCCTTTACCTAACACGGCACTTATTGAGATTATTAAATTTCGTATTTTTTCCAATATAAGTTCCACCTATTTTCAATGAAACTACACATTGTATACACATTTGGATATCATTAGAACCCCCAAAGCCGATTCTGATAATATCCAAATTTCAAAAGGTCTGCGAGAAATTTTGGAGATATTTGAGGCTATTTTAGGCTTAATGTGGTCAATGTTCGGGCCGTTTTCGTCTTTATGTTGGGTAAGTGGTCAGGGTTTGACGCCTTCGGTCCGGTGGCAGCTGACCGCACATATCCATTCTATAAAACGCATTTTCTATCGGTATATTCCTCCCAGTCAGCCTGCAAGTATGCATGAATACTTGAATATTGCATTATACTATAAATATTGCTAGTGCGGATATTTTAGGGGCAACTCTGTTTTATGCGTCTTGTTATGGCTTCTGTAAATAGGGGGGGGGGGCGGGGGGGGGGGGACTTGAGGCTTGCGATTTTAGAATACGGTTTTAGCTACTCTTTAAGCTCGTCTAAAAATTATTAAAATCTTCGAATTTATCATTTTCCCGTTCCTCACACAAATGTCGACAAAGTAATACACATTGTTAGTACGCATCGCTGACTGTCTGAACTCGCTTGCTCATGTGGGTCACAATGACACCGAACATTAAGGCGCACTGCACGCCGATTGTGTACGTCTTGATGTTGGCGAGCTGATAGCTGCTCGTCCGCGCTCACCACGACGTTGTCTGTGAAGGTGGGGATGGGAAGAGAGGCTTGGGGGACTCCGGTTTCCCCCGCTTGTAGAGCTTTTATCGACACTTATCAATTCTGCTGTTGAAGTGTCTTTAAATTCAGACGGGTTTCTCCATTATAAAATAAAGTTTTTTTTCAGAAATCAAAACCTGATGGCCCTACATACAAATCCCAAGTTTCGGCCTGATCGCCCCAGTAGTTTCCGAGATCGTTACTGTGCATGCGCGAAGACGGACCCCCATGCCAGGTCCGATGGATGGAAAACCTTTCCAGGACCATAATACATACGCATGCTAAGTTTCGTCCCGATTGGCCCAGCCGTTTTTGAGTGTATAACTCACACACAGCGGCATATTAAAAGGAAAAAAACGTTTCAGTAGGAAATGTCTGTGCCAGTGTGATTTTTTAACCTCAAGCACGCACGCACGCACGCACGCACGCACGCACGCACGCACGCACGCACGCACGCACGCACGCACGCACGCACGCACGCACGCACGCACGCACGCACGCACGCACGCACGCACGCACGCACGCACGCACGCACGAACGCACGCACGCACTCTCTCTCACACACACACACCCTCACCCTGACACACACCCTGACACGCATGCACGCACACACACACACACACACGCACGCACACACACACACACACACACACACACACACACACACACACACACACACACACACACACACACACACACACACACACACACACACACACACACAGCGGAGTTAATTTTTGACAAAAGGAATTGGCGCCTCCCCGATGTTTGTAAAAACAACATCCTTATGATTGGAAGTTCAAATTTAGGACGCATTGATCGAAATCCCCATCCGGACATCCAGGTGGAGTGTTACCCCGGCGCCAAATTCAATCATCTGCGCTCTATGTTTAAAGAACACAGGGGCCAGTCCAGTCCCCCAAAAATATTATTAAATATTGGCGTGAATTCTCGAAACGACAATTCTGATCTCGTAGTTAAGCAGTTGCGGAATATGCTTAGCGATATCAGGGTCAAGTTTAGATCAGCAAAAATTTATTTCGCTGAACTAAACTTTTCGCAAAAACTCCCTCAGGCTGAGAGGAGAACCCTGAGCATCATCAACGAAACCATTCGGAAAGTGAAGGACGTTAATGTTATACCAAAAATTGATGACGCGAAGTTTGATGTTGCTCAGGATTTAATCCATTGGACCACGAGAACCGCCAATATTATGTACGATCATTGGTTGAACCACCTAAATTTAAAATAAGTAAAGGCAAAGGTAACAGCCGCCTAACAGATGTGGGATTAGGAACTAATGTGGTTAACCTGTCTGGCACCAATGACCTAACAACCCAAGAGAAATCGCTTTTAGATCGCGGTTTAACTTTTGTACCAGCACCAAAGCCTAAAACTGATAACCAAACAAATTTACCATCATACAACTGTAATTTTCTTATAGTCCAGGCACATTAGAAATAAAAATGAGAAAGTAAGGAAAAAAATCGGAGAAAGCTGATTTTTTTATATGTTTCCGGGACACACATTGCGGATAAAGTGTGAAAAGTCCCCGCGAATCCGAGTTGAGCTTTTTTAGTTATAGCGTTTTTTTGATGAAAAAAAAAATTTTTAAAAAAAATTCGACCCAGCTCCATATTTCTCATTCTTATTCGCCTTAGTAGGGTGAGAATCATAAATATCGTGCTGAATTTTATTGAGAATACATATCCCCAACAGAAAATGCCAACTTTGTACCCATCCTCACACTCAATGGTGAAATATTCACGAAAATGTACAAAATTACGAAAACAAATTTATTGTTTTCATACACACAACGGTACACAACGTCCATTATATCAAATCTACGACTACTTTGGGAGTTAAATTATATATCAAAAATTGCAGAAAAGCAGTGGCTTATAATGATATATAACAATAGTCATTTATTCCATAATGAACTGGTGAAACGTGTGAAATATTAACCATACCCCCTAAACTCAAATTCAAACGGCATCGACTTTTCTCATTCAAATACCGTATTATTATATTAGATGAATGAGCTAACAGAAATAATGCAACAGGATGATTTGAAGTTGTTCACTGAGAAAGGTTACTTTACCATAAGGCGCTCAGATAAATTCTGGGACGGGATATATTCTGATCAGACCATAGAGCAGTGTTTAATGAGAATGTTCAAGCTCCCTGGTGGTCTCACACATGGCAGGGGAATAACCGATAGCACTGTTGCGAAATGGGTACATGGACTACCTCTTTGCCTTCCGATATGTAATGCTCTCGAAAATTTTGTTCATGTTCACACTGGTCATGGCGAACAACATCGGGATCTCCGTCAAAGTTCACAATTGACTGATGCCAATGATATCACCAAATTATTGAACTGGCTCAGAGTGCATTCCCCCTTTCAGAATAGAGATCCACTACAATTAGTCTCTATAGCGACCGGGCTTGTGGCCGACGAAACTGTGAACTGTGACCAAGTTCGCAAAATTGGTGAATGTTGCGTATCGAATGTTGTAAGCGAAACGTTCAACAGCATCAAACTACGACGTGTTGACACTGTGAAGTCTTTCGCATCGATGGCAAATAGCATCAAAGTCCGTGGAAGTAAGGTAGTGATTGACCCCACAATTCTGTTCAACCGCATCACATGTGTCATTCAGTCACAAGCAGAGATGGAAGAGTATCTCAAATATGAACTCTCCCCGAAACCACCAGCATTGTTTGATTCTGCTGGAATGAGGAAGACACAGAAAAGCACGCGCGGTAAGATCCTCAAAACATATGGTTCCGAGCAAACTAAAATCCCAGAACATTCTCTGTTTGTTGTAGATGGTGGATTTTTATTGAGGGCAGTTGTGTGGCCTAAACAGTCGTCATATAAGGACATATGTACATCATATTCCAATTATCTATTGAGACATTTTGGGGCGAACGTCGTGGTTGTTTTTGATGGTTATGCTTGTACAATGTCGACAAAGGGCATGGAACAAGCCCGTAAATCTAAAGACAGGTATTCCATTGATATCAATATCTCACCCGAGTTACCAGCCACCACACCGCAATCCGATTTCCTTGCAAATGCCAAGAACAAAACCCAACTGATCGATCTTCTAATGCAGGAGCTATCTGCTATCATTATTCAGTCCAAGCAGGCCGAGGCTGATGCTGATGTACTGATAGCCGAAACTGCACTTGACATCGCTCAAGATGACAACAATGTTGTCGTTGTGGGAACAGACACAGACTTGTTAGTCATTCTTACCTCTCGAGTTCAACCGGGATGTAATATTCACATGATGTATTCCATTGCCCCAAACTTACTAGTTTCAGTTAGTGAAATAGCAACCAAAATGGGTGACCATAGAAGCAACCTCCTTGTAGCACATTCTATAAGTGGTTGTGACACTACTTCTGCACTCTTTCGAGTTGGTAAGAAGAAAGTATTCAGTACAATTGTCTCCGATGTTAATAGCGACTCATAACAGTATGTCAACACAATTTTGGCGGATGACAGTACACCAAGTGCAGTACCCGCTGCCGGGGAACAACTTCTCCTGATCTTATACGGGAGTAAAACTGTTTCCTCTCTCGACCAATATAGATATGTCACTTACAAGCGTTATGTAGCAAAATCTAAACTGAATAAACCCATCGACCTAGCCTCACTCCCACCAAGCAGCGATGCTGCACAACAACATGTCTACAGATGTTATCTCCAGGTCCAACAATGGCTGGGCACTTCGCTTCCACCGACGGATTGGGGGTGGTCGCTAGACAATGGACTTCTTGTACCGACTGCAGCCACAAAGCCATGTGCCCCCGATAACCTACTGAATCTGATCAGTTGTGGTTGCAAGAGTGCTTGTACAAAAAGGTGTGGGTGTAAGAAGGCAGGACTCTCTTGCTCAGGTTTGTGTAATTGCAGTTCGGATTCTTGTAACAACCACAGAAACACTGTCCTGTCGGAAATTTCTGAGTTCGATGAATAATATGTATATAGGTCATGTCATTTCTGTATATAGCGTTGATAATAGTCAATGTAACTTAATCCATGTTGATTGATTTGTACATTCTGTAAATATTATTTATTGATTTTTGTACATTCTGTAAATATTATTTGTTGATCTAATGCTGCCAGACACAGACGTGTCTGTTCGGTCCCAAGCCCGAAAATAGTTGAGTTCTCATGCTGACGAATTTTATGCCAAAAGGGGAACTCGGCCAGAAGCAGAGGGGTATTCCATAATGTCTATTTTGTAAGCAATGATAAAAGTCTTCAAATGGTGGTGGATTTTTTATCGTCTGTCCAACTAACATCCCGTTCTGTACTACGACCCTTTGGGCAAATCCGTTAGGAAAATCGTCATTTTTTGCGTAAATCCGATACTGTTTTGTGAATTTTCAATAATTTTTCGCAGAAATTGTCACAGAATGCACATTTTCCTCTAGGTAAATGTATATTAGACATTATGTAGCTCGAAATACGCGTAAACAAAAAATACAGTTGGATCAATTCGAGGTTACAAAGTTCGTGCGATTTTTTAAAAATTTTTTTCAAACGCGTTTTCGAAAAAAGGCTGTAGAAAAAAAAGCTCAACTGGGATTTTAGGGGACTTTTGTCTAATCGTTCAGTGACATGTACTCGACATTCCCTGAAAAAATCAGCTTTCTCCGATATTTTTCCCTAGTGAAACCTAATGTTCTGCGATTTTTTTTGATTTTTTTCAAACGCGTTTTCGAAAAAAGGCTGTAGAAAAAAAAGCTCAACTGGGATTTTAGGGGACTTTTGTCTAATCGTTCAGTGACATGTACTCGACATTCCCTGCAAAAATCAGCTTTCTCCGATTTTTTTCCCTAGTGAAACCTAATGTTCTTGGGCTATTAGACAAATGAAATTAGCCGACCGCTTTAGAAACTCCAGAGGTCGGAAACTTCCTTTTACAGAATCATCTGGTTGGTCACCTCCAGATAGTGAAGTAGATCCCGAAATTATTGAGGCTAGCAAACGAATCATCAAAAAGGTGTTCAGCATGAACATACTCTCCGATAAAGACAATTTAACAGCTGGTGAACGGAGAGCCCCCACGAAACTTCGAAAAAATAAGAAGTATATAGTATATATATATAATATATAGTAGACTAGCTGGGGTACAGGACTTCGTCCGGGCTTCAGAGATCGTCATTGCGCATGCGCAAAGATTGGCTAACACGCCATAGCCGACGTTGGCAAATCACTACCCGGTGGAACGTACATACAAATTCTAGGTTTCGTCCCAATCGGATTTGTAGTTTCCGAGATCATCACTGCGCACGCGCAAAGATAGGCTGTCCCCTCATAGCCGACAGAGGCCAGTTAATTCCCGACATACAAATCCCATGCTTCGCTCAAATCGGGCCAGTAGTTACCGAGATCGTCATAGCGCATACGCGAGGATAGGTCCCCCGCTCCAGAGCCGATTGTGGCAAATCACTACCCGATAGACCATACATACAAATCCCAAGTTTTGTCCTGATCGGTCCAGTTGTTTCCGAGATCGTTACTGCGCATGCGCGAAGACAGGTCCCCACCCCATACCCGACGGTGGCAAATAATTAACCGATGACCCTACATACAAACACCAAGTTTTGTGCCGATCGGCCCAGTAGTTTTCGCGATCAATACTGTGCATGCACGAAGATGGCCCCACCACAACCCGGGAAGGTTTTAACCTATTCGGACATGTGGGTGGGGCCATCTTAGCGCATGCGCAGTGACAATTACGAAAACGACTGTGCCGATTGGCTTAAAACCTGAGATTTGTATGTAAGTTCCATCCGGCAGTGTCCTGGGCCACTCAAATTGCTCATGCTCGGCTCAGCTGTCCATGTAAACCATTCCTGTACGGAGTAGGGCCTCGAGCTAGTCTATTAAACATTTGAGTTTATTTGTCTGTGTCTGTGTGTGTGTCTGTCTGTGGGTTTGCTATAGACTCGAAAACGTCTGGACATATCGGGACGAAACTTGGCATGCACATGTAGTTTGGTCCTGGGAAGGTTTCCACCCATTGGACTTGGGGTGGGGCCCGTCTTCACACACCTGTCTGTCTGCATGTGTGTTCGCTATAGACTCTGAAGCGAATGGGTTGATTGGGGCGGAACTTGGCAGGCGTATATATTCCGGTCCCGGGAAGCTTTTCCACCCATCGGATCCAGGGTGGGGACCCGCCTTCGCGCATCTGCAGTGACACTACTTTTGTGGAACTACTTTTGTGATCGGGACAAAACCTGGGATTTGTATGTACGTTCCACCAGGTAGTGATTTGCCACCGTCGGCTATGGGGTGTTAGCCAATCTTTGCGCATGCGCAGTGACAATTTCGGCCCCCCATCTAGTCTATCTATATATTTGAGTAATCTTGCTTGACTTTTTGTCTGTAGGTATAGACTCGAAAACATCCGGGTTGATCTGGGAAGAAATTTGGCATGGGTGTGTGGTTCGGGCCCGGGAAGGTTCTACGCTACTCGGACGTGGGGTAGGGGCCCGTCTTCGCTCATACGCACTGACGATCTCGGAAACTACTGGGCCGATCGGGACGAAACCTTGGATTTGTATGTAGGGTCCATCGTGTAATCATTTGCCATTGTCGGGTATGGGGTGGTGCCCGGCTTCGCGCATGCGCAGTGACGATCTCGGAATCTACTGGACCGATCCGGACGAAAACTGGCATTTGAGTATGGTCTTTCGGCTATGGGGTGGGAGCCAATCTTTGCGCATGGTGACAAAAGCCCGGACAAAGTCGGGCACCCAGCTAGTGTACTATGCCTGCCTGCCTGCCTGCCTGCCTGCCTGCCTGCCTGCCTGCCTGCCTGCCTGCCTGCCTGCCTGCCTGCCTGCCTGCCTGCCTGCCTGCCTGCCTGCCTGCCTGCCTGCCTGCCTGCCTGCCTGCCTGCCTGCCTGCCTGCCTGCCTGCCTGCCTGCCTGCCTGCCTGCCTGCCTGCCTGCCTGCCTGCCTGCCTGCCTGCCTGCCTGCCTGCCTGCCTGCCTGCCTGCCTGCCTGCCTGCCTGCCTGCCTGCCTGCCTGCCTGCCTGCCTGCCTGCCTGCCTGCCTGCCTGCCTGCCTGCCTGCCTGCCTGCCTGCCTGCCTGCCTGCCTGCCTGCCTGCCTGCCTGCCTGCCTGCCTGCCTGCCTGCCTGCCTGCCTGCCTGCCTGCCTGCCTGCCTGCCTGCCTGCCTGCCTGCCTGCCTGCCTGCCTGCCTGCCTGCCTGCCTGCCTGCCTGCCTGCCTGCCTGCCTGCCTGCCTGCCTGCCTGCCTGCCTGCCTGCCTGCCTGCCTGCCTGCCTGCCTGCCTGCCTGCCTGCCTGCCTGCCTGCCTGCCTGCCTGCCTGCCTGCCTGCCTGCCTGCCTGCCTGCCTGCCTGCCTGCCTGCCTGCCTGCCTGCCTGCCTGCCTGCCTGCCTGCCTGCCTGCCTGCCTGCCTGCCTGCCTGCCTGCCTGCCTGCCTGCCTGCCTGCCTGCCTGCCTGCCTGCCTGCCTGCCTGCCTGCCTGCCTGCCTGCCTGCCTGCCTGCCTGCCTGCCTGCCTGCCTGCCTGCCTGCCTGCCTGCCTGCCTGCCTGCCTGCCTGCCTGCCTGCCTGCCTGCCTGCCTGCCTGCCTGCCTGCCTGCCTGCCTGCCTGCCTGCCTGCCTGCCTGCCTGCCTGCCTGCCTGCCTGCCTGCCTGCCTGCCTGCCTGCCTGCCTGCCTGCCTGCCTGCCTGCCTGCCTGCCTGCCTGCCTGCCTGCCTGCCTGCCTGCCTGCCTGCCTGCCTGCCTGCCTGCCTGCCTGCCTGCCTGCCTGCCTGCCTGCCTGCCTGCCTGCCTGCCTGCCTGCCTGCCTGCCTGCCTGCCTGCCTGCCTGCCTGCCTGCCTGCCTGCCTGCCTGCCTGCCTGCCTGCCTGCCTGCCTGCCTGCCTGCCTGCCTGCCTGCCTGCCTGCCTGCCTGCCTGCCTGCCTGCCTGCCTGCCTGCCTGCCTGCCTGCCTGCCTGCCTGCCTGCCTGCCTGCCTGCCTGCCTGCCTGCCTGCCTGCCTGCCTGCCTGCCTGCCTGCCTGCCTGCCTGCCTGCCTGCCTGCCTGCCTGCCTGCCTGCCTGCCTGCCTGCCTGCCTGCCTGCCTGCCTGCCTGCCTGCCTGCCTGCCTGCCTGCCTGCCTGCCTGCCTGCCTGCCTGCCTGCCTGCCTGCCTGCCTGCCTGCCTGCCTGCCTGCCTGCCTGCCTGCCTGCCTGCCTGCCTGCCTGCCTGCCTGCCTGCCTGCCTGCCTGCCTGCCTGCCTGCCTGCCTGCCTGCCTGCCTGCCTGCCTGCCTGCCTGCCTGCCTGCCTGCCTGCCTGCCTGCCTGCCTGCCTGCCTGCCTGCCTGCCTGCCTGCCTGCCTGCCTGCCTGCCTGCCTGCCTGCCTGCCTGCCTGCCTGCCTGCCTGCCTGCCTGCCTGCCTGCCTGCCTGCCTGCCTGCCTGCCTGCCTGCCTGCCTGCCTGCCTGCCTGCCTGCCTGCCTGCCTGCCTGCCTGCCTGCCTGCCTGCCTGCCTGCCTGCCTGCCTGCCTGCCTGCCTGCCTGCCTGCCTGCCTGCCTGCCTGCCTGCCTGCCTGCCTGCCTGCCTGCCTGCCTGCCTGCCTGCCTGCCTGCCTGCCTGCCTGCCTGCCTGCCTGCCTGCCTGCCTGCCTGCCTGCCTGCCTGCCTGCCTGCCTGCCTGCCTGCCTGCCTGCCTGCCTGCCTGCCTGCCTGCCTGCCTGCCTGCCTGCCTGCCTGCCTGCCTGCCTGCCTGCCTGCCTGCCTGCCTGCCTGCCTGCCTGCCTGCCTGCCTGCCTGCCTGCCTGCCTGCCTGCCTGCCTGCCTGCCTGCCTGCCTGCCTGCCTGCCTGCCTGCCTGCCTGCCTGCCTGCCTGCCTGCCTGCCTGCCTGCCTGCCTGCCTGCCTGCCTGCCTGCCTGCCTGCCTGCCTGCCTGCCTGCCTGCCTGCCTGCCTGCCTGCCTGCCTGCCTGCCTGCCTGCCTGCCTGCCTGCCTGCCTGCCTGCCTGCCTGCCTGCCTGCCTGCCTGCCTGCCTGCCTGCCTGCCTGCCTGCCTGCCTGCCTGCCTGCCTGCCTGCCTGCCTGCCTGCCTGCCTGCCTGCCTGCCTGCCTGCCTGCCTGCCTGCCTGCCTGCCTGCCTGCCTGCCTGCCTGCCTGCCTGCCTGCCTGCCTGCCTGCCTGCCTGCCTGCCTGCCTGCCTGCCTGCCTGCCTGCCTGCCTGCCTGCCTGCCTGCCTGCCTGCCTGCCTGCCTGCCTGCCTGCCTGCCTGCCTGCCTGCCTGCCTGCCTGCCTGCCTGCCTGCCTGCCTGCCTGCCTGCCTGCCTGCCTGCCTGCCTGCCTGCCTGCCTGCCTGCCTGCCTGCCTGCCTGCCTGCCTGCCTGCCTGCCTGCCTGCCTGCCTGCCTGCCTGCCTGCCTGCCTGCCTGCCTGCCTGCCTGCCTGCCTGCCTGCCTGCCTGCCTGCCTGCCTGCCTGCCTGCCTGCCTGCCTGCCTGCCTGCCTGCCTGCCTGCCTGCCTGCCTGCCTGCCTGCCTGCCTGCCTGCCTGCCTGCCTGCCTGCCTGCCTGCCTGCCTGCCTGCCTGCCTGCCTGCCTGCCTGCCTGCCTGCCTGCCTGCCTGCCTGCCTGCCTGCCTGCCTGCCTGCCTGCCTGCCTGCCTGCCTGCCTGCCTGCCTGCCTGCCTGCCTGCCTGCCTGCCTGCCTGCCTGCCTGCCTGCCTGCCTGCCTGCCTGCCTGCCTGCCTGCCTGCCTGCCTGCCTGCCTGCCTGCCTGCCTGCCTGCCTGCCTGCCTGCCTGCCTGCCTGCCTGCCTGCCTGCCTGCCTGCCTGCCTGCCTGCCTGCCTGCCTGCCTGCCTGCCTGCCTGCCTGCCTGCCTGCCTGCCTGCCTGCCTGCCTGCCTGCCTGCCTGCCTGCCTGCCTGCCTGCCTGCCTGCCTGCCTGCCTGCCTGCCTGCCTGCCTGCCTGCCTGCCTGCCTGCCTGCCTGCCTGCCTGCCTGCCTGCCTGCCTGCCTGCCTGCCTGCCTGCCTGCCTGCCTGCCTGCCTGCCTGCCTGCCTGCCTGCCTGCCTGCCTGCCTGCCTGCCTGCCTGCCTGCCTGCCTGCCTGCCTGCCTGCCTGCCTGCCTGCCTGCCTGCCTGCCTGCCTGCCTGCCTGCCTGCCTGCCTGCCTGCCTGCCTGCCTGCCTGCCTGCCTGCCTGCCTGCCTGCCTGCCTGCCTGCCTGCCTGCCTGCCTGCCTGCCTGCCTGCCTGCCTGCCTGCCTGCCTGCCTGCCTGCCTGCCTGCCTGCCTGCCTGCCTGCCTGCCTGCCTGCCTGCCTGCCTGCCTGCCTGCCTGCCTGCCTGCCTGCCTGCCTGCCTGCCTGCCTGCCTGCCTGCCTGCCTGCCTGCCTGCCTGCCTGCCTGCCTGCCTGCCTGCCTGCCTGCCTGCCTGCCTGCCTGCCTGCCTGCCTGCCTGCCTGCCTGCCTGCCTGCCTGCCTGCCTGCCTGCCTGCCTGCCTGCCTGCCTGCCTGCCTGCCTGCCTGCCTGCCTGCCTGCCTGCCTGCCTGCCTGCCTGCCTGCCTGCCTGCCTGCCTGCCTGCCTGCCTGCCTGCCTGCCTGCCTGCCTGCCTGCCTGCCTGCCTGCCTGCCTGCCTGCCTGCCTGCCTGCCTGCCTGCCTGCCTGCCTGCCTGCCTGCCTGCCTGCCTGCCTGCCTGCCTGCCTGCCTGCCTGCCTGCCTGCCTGCCTGCCTGCCTGCCTGCCTGCCTGCCTGCCTGCCTGCCTGCCTGCCTGCCTGCCTGCCTGCCTGCCTGCCTGCCTGCCTGCCTGCCTGCCTGCCTGCCTGCCTGCCTGCCTGCCTGCCTGCCTGCCTGCCTGCCTGCCTGCCTGCCTGCCTGCCTGCCTGCCTGCCTGCCTGCCTGCCTGCCTGCCTGCCTGCCTGCCTGCCTGCCTGCCTGCCTGCCTGCCTGCCTGCCTGCCTGCCTGCCTGCCTGCCTGCCTGCCTGCCTGCCTGCCTGCCTGCCTGCCTGCCTGCCTGCCTGCCTGCCTGCCTGCCTGCCTGCCTGCCTGCCTGCCTGCCTGCCTGCCTGCCTGCCTGCCTGCCTGCCTGCCTGCCTGCCTGCCTGCCTGCCTGCCTGCCTGCCTGCCTGCCTGCCTGCCTGCCTGCCTGCCTGCCTGCCTGCCTGCCTGCCTGCCTGCCTGCCTGCCTGCCTGCCTGCCTGCCTGCCTGCCTGCCTGCCTGCCTGCCTGCCTGCCTGCCTGCCTGCCTGCCTGCCTGCCTGCCTGCCTGCCTGCCTGCCTGCCTGCCTGCCTGCCTGCCTGCCTGCCTGCCTGCCTGCCTGCCTGCCTGCCTGCCTGCCTGCCTGCCTGCCTGCCTGCCTGCCTGCCTGCCTGCCTGCCTGCCTGCCTGCCTGCCTGCCTGCCTGCCTGCCTGCCTGCCTGCCTGCCTGCCTGCCTGCCTGCCTGCCTGCCTGCCTGCCTGCCTGCCTGCCTGCCTGCCTGCCTGCCTGCCTGCCTGCCTGCCTGCCTGCCTGCCTGCCTGCCTGCCTGCCTGCCTGCCTGCCTGCCTGCCTGCCTGCCTGCCTGCCTGCCTGCCTGCCTGCCTGCCTGCCTGCCTGCCTGCCTGCCTGCCTGCCTGCCTGCCTGCCTGCCTGCCTGCCTGCCTGCCTGCCTGCCTGCCTGCCTGCCTGCCTGCCTGCCTGCCTGCCTGCCTGCCTGCCTGCCTGCCTGCCTGCCTGCCTGCCTGCCTGCCTGCCTGCCTGCCTGCCTGCCTGCCTGCCTGCCTGCCTGCCTGCCTGCCTGCCTGCCTGCCTGCCTGCCTGCCTGCCTGCCTGCCTGCCTGCCTGCCTGCCTGCCTGCCTGCCTGCCTGCCTGCCTGCCTGCCTGCCTGCCTGCCTGCCTGCCTGCCTGCCTGCCTGCCTGCCTGCCTGCCTGCCTGCCTGCCTGCCTGCCTGCCTGCCTGCCTGCCTGCCTGCCTGCCTGCCTGCCTGCCTGCCTGCCTGCCTGCCTGCCTGCCTGCCTGCCTGCCTGCCTGCCTGCCTGCCTGCCTGCCTGCCTGCCTGCCTGCCTGCCTGCCTGCCTGCCTGCCTGCCTGCCTGCCTGCCTGCCTGCCTGCCTGCCTGCCTGCCTGCCTGCCTGCCTGCCTGCCTGCCTGCCTGCCTGCCTGCCTGCCTGCCTGCCTGCCTGCCTGCCTGCCTGCCTGCCTGCCTGCCTGCCTGCCTGCCTGCCTGCCTGCCTGCCTGCCTGCCTGCCTGCCTGCCTGCCTGCCTGCCTGCCTGCCTGCCTGCCTGCCTGCCTGCCTGCCTGCCTGCCTGCCTGCCTGCCTGCCTGCCTGCCTGCCTGCCTGCCTGCCTGCCTGCCTGCCTGCCTGCCTGCCTGCCTGCCTGCCTGCCTGCCTGCCTGCCTGCCTGCCTGCCTGCCTGCCTGCCTGCCTGCCTGCCTGCCTGCCTGCCTGCCTGCCTGCCTGCCTGCCTGCCTGCCTGCCTGCCTGCCTGCCTGCCTGCCTGCCTGCCTGCCTGCCTGCCTGCCTGCCTGCCTGCCTGCCTGCCTGCCTGCCTGCCTGCCTGCCTGCCTGCCTGCCTGCCTGCCTGCCTGCCTGCCTGCCTGCCTGCCTGCCTGCCTGCCTGCCTGCCTGCCTGCCTGCCTGCCTGCCTGCCTGCCTGCCTGCCTGCCTGCCTGCCTGCCTGCCTGCCTGCCTGCCTGCCTGCCTGCCTGCCTGCCTGCCTGCCTGCCTGCCTGCCTGCCTGCCTGCCTGCCTGCCTGCCTGCCTGCCTGCCTGCCTGCCTGCCTGCCTGCCTGCCTGCCTGCCTGCCTGCCTGCCTGCCTGCCTGCCTGCCTGCCTGCCTGCCTGCCTGCCTGCCTGCCTGCCTGCCTGCCTGCCTGCCTGCCTGCCTGCCTGCCTGCCTGCCTGCCTGCCTGCCTGCCTGCCTGCCTGCCTGCCTGCCTGCCTGCCTGCCTGCCTGCCTGCCTGCCTGCCTGCCTGCCTGCCTGCCTGCCTGCCTGCCTGCCTGCCTGCCTGCCTGCCTGCCTGCCTGCCTGCCTGCCTGCCTGCCTGCCTGCCTGCCTGCCTGCCTGCCTGCCTGCCTGCCTGCCTGCCTGCCTGCCTGCCTGCCTGCCTGCCTGCCTGCCTGCCTGCCTGCCTGCCTGCCTGCCTGCCTGCCTGCCTGCCTGCCTGCCTGCCTGCCTGCCTGCCTGCCTGCCTGCCTGCCTGCCTGCCTGCCTGCCTGCCTGCCTGCCTGCCTGCCTGCCTGCCTGCCTGCCTGCCTGCCTGCCTGCCTGCCTGCCTGCCTGCCTGCCTGCCTGCCTGCCTGCCTGCCTGCCTGCCTGCCTGCCTGCCTGCCTGCCTGCCTGCCTGCCTGCCTGCCTGCCTGCCTGCCTGCCTGCCTGCCTGCCTGCCTGCCTGCCTGCCTGCCTGCCTGCCTGCCTGCCTGCCTGCCTGCCTGCCTGCCTGCCTGCCTGCCTGCCTGCCTGCCTGCCTGCCTGCCTGCCTGCCTGCCTGCCTGCCTGCCTGCCTGCCTGCCTGCCTGCCTGCCTGCCTGCCTGCCTGCCTGCCTGCCTGCCTGCCTGCCTGCCTGCCTGCCTGCCTGCCTGCCTGCCTGCCTGCCTGCCTGCCTGCCTGCCTGCCTGCCTGCCTGCCTGCCTGCCTGCCTGCCTGCCTGCCTGCCTGCCTGCCTGCCTGCCTGCCTGCCTGCCTGCCTGCCTGCCTGCCTGCCTGCCTGCCTGCCTGCCTGCCTGCCTGCCTGCCTGCCTGCCTGCCTGCCTGCCTGCCTGCCTGCCTGCCTGCCTGCCTGCCTGCCTGCCTGCCTGCCTGCCTGCCTGCCTGCCTGCCTGCCTGCCTGCCTGCCTGCCTGCCTGCCTGCCTGCCTGCCTGCCTGCCTGCCTGCCTGCCTGCCTGCCTGCCTGCCTGCCTGCCTGCCTGCCTGCCTGCCTGCCTGCCTGCCTGCCTGCCTGCCTGCCTGCCTGCCTGCCTGCCTGCCTGCCTGCCTGCCTGCCTGCCTGCCTGCCTGCCTGCCTGCCTGCCTGCCTGCCTGCCTGCCTGCCTGCCTGCCTGCCTGCCTGCCTGCCTGCCTGCCTGCCTGCCTGCCTGCCTGCCTGCCTGCCTGCCTGCCTGCCTGCCTGCCTGCCTGCCTGCCTGCCTGCCTGCCTGCCTGCCTGCCTGCCTGCCTGCCTGCCTGCCTGCCTGCCTGCCTGCCTGCCTGCCTGCCTGCCTGCCTGCCTGCCTGCCTGCCTGCCTGCCTGCCTGCCTGCCTGCCTGCCTGCCTGCCTGCCTGCCTGCCTGCCTGCCTGCCTGCCTGCCTGCCTGCCTGCCTGCCTGCCTGCCTGCCTGCCTGCCTGCCTGCCTGCCTGCCTGCCTGCCTGCCTGCCTGCCTGCCTGCCTGCCTGCCTGCCTGCCTGCCTGCCTGCCTGCCTGCCTGCCTGCCTGCCTGCCTGCCTGCCTGCCTGCCTGCCTGCCTGCCTGCCTGCCTGCCTGCCTGCCTGCCTGCCTGCCTGCCTGCCTGCCTGCCTGCCTGCCTGCCTGCCTGCCTGCCTGCCTGCCTGCCTGCCTGCCTGCCTGCCTGCCTGCCTGCCTGCCTGCCTGCCTGCCTGCCTGCCTGCCTGCCTGCCTGCCTGCCTGCCTGCCTGCCTGCCTGCCTGCCTGCCTGCCTGCCTGCCTGCCTGCCTGCCTGCCTGCCTGCCTGCCTGCCTGCCTGCCTGCCTGCCTGCCTGCCTGCCTGCCTGCCTGCCTGCCTGCCTGCCTGCCTGCCTGCCTGCCTGCCTGCCTGCCTGCCTGCCTGCCTGCCTGCCTGCCTGCCTGCCTGCCTGCCTGCCTGCCTGCCTGCCTGCCTGCCTGCCTGCCTGCCTGCCTGCCTGCCTGCCTGCCTGCCTGCCTGCCTGCCTGCCTGCCTGCCTGCCTGCCTGCCTGCCTGCCTGCCTGCCTGCCTGCCTGCCTGCCTGCCTGCCTGCCTGCCTGCCTGCCTGCCTGCCTGCCTGCCTGCCTGCCTGCCTGCCTGCCTGCCTGCCTGCCTGCCTGCCTGCCTGCCTGCCTGCCTGCCTGCCTGCCTGCCTGCCTGCCTGCCTGCCTGCCTGCCTGCCTGCCTGCCTGCCTGCCTGCCTGCCTGCCTGCCTGCCTGCCTGCCTGCCTGCCTGCCTGCCTGCCTGCCTGCCTGCCTGCCTGCCTGCCTGCCTGCCTGCCTGCCTGCCTGCCTGCCTGCCTGCCTGCCTGCCTGCCTGCCTGCCTGCCTGCCTGCCTGCCTGCCTGCCTGCCTGCCTGCCTGCCTGCCTGCCTGCCTGCCTGCCTGCCTGCCTGCCTGCCTGCCTGCCTGCCTGCCTGCCTGCCTGCCTGCCTGCCTGCCTGCCTGCCTGCCTGCCTGCCTGCCTGCCTGCCTGCCTGCCTGCCTGCCTGCCTGCCTGCCTGCCTGCCTGCCTGCCTGCCTGCCTGCCTGCCTGCCTGCCTGCCTGCCTGCCTGCCTGCCTGCCTGCCTGCCTGCCTGCCTGCCTGCCTGCCTGCCTGCCTGCCTGCCTGCCTGCCTGCCTGCCTGCCTGCCTGCCTGCCTGCCTGCCTGCCTGCCTGCCTGCCTGCCTGCCTGCCTGCCTGCCTGCCTGCCTGCCTGCCTGCCTGCCTGCCTGCCTGCCTGCCTGCCTGCCTGCCTGCCTGCCTGCCTGCCTGCCTGCCTGCCTGCCTGCCTGCCTGCCTGCCTGCCTGCCTGCCTGCCTGCCTGCCTGCCTGCCTGCCTGCCTGCCTGCCTGCCTGCCTGCCTGCCTGCCTGCCTGCCTGCCTGCCTGCCTGCCTGCCTGCCTGCCTGCCTGCCTGCCTGCCTGCCTGCCTGCCTGCCTGCCTGCCTGCCTGCCTGCCTGCCTGCCTGCCTGCCTGCCTGCCTGCCTGCCTGCCTGCCTGCCTGCCTGCCTGCCTGCCTGCCTGCCTGCCTGCCTGCCTGCCTGCCTGCCTGCCTGCCTGCCTGCCTGCCTGCCTGCCTGCCTGCCTGCCTGCCTGCCTGCCTGCCTGCCTGCCTGCCTGCCTGCCTGCCTGCCTGCCTGCCTGCCTGCCTGCCTGCCTGCCTGCCTGTGTAGACTCGAAAACGGCTAGGCTGATCGAGACGAAATTTGGCATGCGTATGTAGTTCGGTCCTGGGAAGGGTTTCCACCCATCGGACCGGGAGTGGGTAAGGGAGGGGGTGGGGGACATATGGTCTCCAACTTGGGAGATAGTGACTTCTACTGAGGAGCAATTATGTCCTAATTAGGGGACAATACTTCTAATTAGGACCTAGTATCTCCTATTTAGGAGATAATAAGCCCCAACTAGGAGAAAATAAGTTCTTATTAGGGGATAATAGCCCTAATATGGAAACAATAACTCCTAATTAGGACATAGTATCTCCTAATTAGGAAATAATGGGATATGTTAGTCCCTAATCTTCTCCTCAAACACAGTTTGTTGGTGTAGTGTCGGCGCTGTCCTCTGCTTGTTACCTTAACACCAGCCGCCAGGCATTCTATATGAAACTTGCCGCTTGCATTTGTACCTCTGAAATAAATTACACCCCCCCCCCCCCCACTCCCCCTAAAAATAGCTAAAATAAAATCATATTGGAAGCGCTCTGTTTCCATTCTATCTTTCGCTGTACAAACATTGGCTAGGCGAATTCTCATGACTCCGGGCTGACTTCAAACACCAGAGCTGACTTCTCCTGACCTCGGGACAGACATCTCACGCCAGTATCAACTTCTCCTCACCTCGCAAGGCCGACTTTTGCGGGCGACTTCTTTGAAATCGATTTCTCCGGTTCCCCGGACCAACTTCTTCAGGCCAACATCTTTTATTAGGATGAGGGTTTTAAGATACAGCTTTTTAGGGCTGACCGTAGTAATGGTTTGAATTCCCTATTGACATCCCGAAGTCGCTTTGCTACCTACACCACAGTTTAGTACGGGGGTATGTACTAGACACAATTCAAGTATATAAGAGTACGTTCCGGTAGTGCAGTAGTGCTATAAAAAGCCCGATCTCGCCTTATTTTCCTTACTTTGATGAAATGATGTCCGCAATATTGGTTTTCCTGGTAACCGCATTTCACATTGTGGCCTAAAGGTCTGTACTAGTACAGGCGAATGTTTTCAGGCCCCGTCCCATTAACTTCGACCACAATCAGTTACCCCAAAGAGCTCAAAATTGGTTATTTTTCCGTACTTTGTCAAAGAAGAACCTACCTCCCCTTTCTCTCATTTGATAACTTTTAGGCTGAACATGGTTGCTAACCAAGATATAATTGTTTGTCAAATACAGGAGTACCGTATATAGTATTGCTTAATTCAATGGTAGTATAATAAACCCATAAGAGACACAAATACAAATAATCCCCTTTTCACCCCCTCCCTTCGGCTCTTTTTGGTGAAGAGCCACTATTTCCAAGTTTCCTGTATAATAATGTTTAATTTGGCGGTACTATAACCAAGTGATAACGTGCCAATGCAAATAATATCACTGCCCCTCCCTCTCAAATGAATCAAAAAGACGGTTTGTCTTTTTTTCCAGCATTTGAATTGCTGCAAAATTTCTAATTTTGGGTATTTATCCAGTCACTGTTCTCAGTAACCCCAATTCCAACGCCCTATGTTAGCGCCCCATTGCTAAACATCAGGCAGGCCCCTGGCGGCCCAAAATGAGTCTGTGAAAGCTATTAGGATGTGCGCACAATGCTCTCTTTTTCATACTACTCTTTGACTCATTTCGCTATTTTGGGGTCCCAGCACCCCATTTCAACTATTTGTATCTATGTCCCAATTTTAGTACCTCCTTTTAGCGAGGGATTTATAAGCGTCAGGCTTTTTGGTGTCCACAACTGAGTCCATGAGATCGATGAAAATTAGCGCAATGTTCTATTTCCCATACGTCTCAAAATGGGGGGTATGAAAATGAAAGCATCGCGCCCATTTTAATAGCTTTCACAAACGCATTTTGGGTGTCAAAGTTAAGGAAACGGGATCTAAAAACATTACCTCGTACTATAATACAAACCTTTGGGCTACAAAGGGAAATATGGTACTGTAGTGAACCCATACGACGGGCAACGAAGTCAAAGTAGGTAAAATAGGATCATAGGTATACGAGTAATTGCTTTTTTTTCGGGGGAGCGGCCAGTGGGATGGGGGTCTTTGCTTTTAATGCCCTATGTATAGAGTTGTCTGTACGAATCCTGACGCGCCGAAGGCCTCATGTGTATACCTGTGTCTGCCACAGAAGATAGAATTTCTCGAGATATTTGAACTATTGGCGCCATCCTACGACCTAAAAGTGAAGGAGATGGGCTACTCCGGCCACACTTCTCAACTCCGGGGGAGAGGGGACAAACTTGCCCAAAGCAATACAAGTTGCAACGAGGGTGTAGGCCTTAGGCTTTTGTCGTTGATGTTCTTTATATAGAACTGCCCAGTCGGCGTAGGCCACCTATGTATACTCATACCCAACCCAACAAAATAGCCCCCCGGACCACTTATATTTTTCCAGACTTATGCACCTACACCTATTTCTGTAGATTTCTATACAGAGTCTCCCAGACAGCCCAAGCCATTACCACAGTCGTCAGTGCCAGATATTAAAAGGTACTCCTCGACCATTTCTATGAATTCAATTCACACATCAATACCCATATCCCTAGAGAAGTTCTATGTATATAGAAGCGATTACCAATACTGGCGCGCTATAGGCCTCCCGCATGTATTCATACTGGAGTCTAAAACTGGGACCCTCTTATGACGTCATAACATCGGCGCCGTCAGAACGTTTCCAAATTCCCTTCACATTCTAGAACGTTTTTGTGAACATGTCTTGTGAGACAAACGTGTTCTATTGACACCCGTGTTACTACTCGCGTCTATCATGAAAGGATGGCCGAGTGAATACAGATCTACCCCACCCCTTTCACCCATTCCAGAAGACGTCGGTCTGAAAAAGTTGGTTTTGAGAAGTCGGTCCCAGAGAAGTCGCACCGGAAAAATTGTCCCGCACTTGTCGGCCCGAGAAGTCAGGAGAAGTCGGTCCTGGAGTTAGAAGTCTGCCCGAGTTCAGAACTCGACTCTGAGAATGTCAGACTGAGGTAAGAAGGAGTCAGTCTGGAGTCATAAGTCACCCCGCCAAAATTTATACTTCGAAAGAAATAAATGGAAACAGTGTGTTTCTAATATAATTTTGTTTTTACTACTTTTCACGGGGATAGATTGAGGTGGGATGGGGTGATCATTTATCTTAGAGGTACAAAATGTAAACAGCACATTTTATAACGAATGCCTGGCGGCTGGTGTTTCTGTAACAAACTGAGGACCGCGCCGAAACGACACCAACAAATTGTGTTTGAAGGGAAGATTCGGGAATTATATACCAAATTATCTCCTAAGTAGGATTTACTGTGTCTTAATTAGGAGTTAGTATCTCCTAATTAGGGCTATTATCTCCTAATTAGTAGTTATTATCTGAAATTAGGAGATACTAAGATCTAATTAGGACATAACATCTCCTAATTAGTAGTTAGTAAGTCCTAATTAGGAGTTATTATCTCTTAATTGGGAGGTATCGTCTCCTAATTCGGACATATTTCCTAATTAGGACTTATCTCCCAATTAGGACATATTATCTTCTAATTAGGACTAAGTATTTCCTAAACAGGAGTTATTATTTCCTAATTATGACTCTCAATCATGAGTTATTATCTCGGTATCTCTAAATTAGGACATATAGTATCATTCATTTTTTTTTAGATGTGGCACTAATACGCTTCCATTTTATTCAGTTTGGTTAAAACAAAGAATACTGAAGACGCCGGTGTTCTGTTTCTTATTTTGCAATATCTTCTGAAGAAAGAAACATGATCATGTGCGCGGGAACATTAAAGGTTACAAGTTTATAAAAGAACCGTTTGCCTTTTCCAGTGGCTAAATAATACAATTGAATCTTTCACGTTTCGCTCACAGAATTTGAGTTCCCATCCCCTACTGGTAAACGCTCGTTGAGCTTTTAGTGTTCCGGGATGGAAAATAATTAAAACAAAACACATTTCTGCCAAATTAATAAATGTTTCATTTTGTGCTTTCAAAACATACTCGATGACTCTAACTGGAATGAGCTCGGCGAGCACGTTACAATGAGAGCCTATAAGCTATGTTTCGACAGAAAAATGCAAAACAAGCATATAACAAGAAAATGAATTGCTCTTTCAAAATGAAGTTTGTATGTCTATTTTTGTCTCATAATAAATAAAAACACATTTTTGTGTGCATTGAAACATTTTTTGTACGAAAAATGATTTATTTTAGAATTGAAATGATGGGGATCCATGTTAGCCAGGTATTGAAGTACCCAATCTGTTGTTCTGCCAGGTATTCGTGCCACATGCTAAGTTTCCTATATGTGCCAATGACGTTTAATTTGAAAGCGTGCGTGCATAATTATGTACGTAATACTCACCTGTATTGAATATTCGTCTTCAGATTAAATATCGCAATAAAAGCTTCTCTTCACAAGGGAATAATAATCTTCTCTTTACAAGAAAAATAGCGCAAAGATGCAGTTTCAATTATAAAAAAAGAGCCCACTAAAAAGCAAAATTGCAAAAATGTTATTATTATGGTTTTGTGCAGGTGCGTCTTTTTTAATGATAGAAATCGACAACTTCGCGTATCTTTACCGTTTCGACATGATAGAAGTCGACAACTTTGATTTTCCCCCAAAGGACCAGCACCTCAACATCAAAGAATAGCACAGGGAATCCGGTCTGTTAGAAATGTTTTGTTATCAAAATTACAAAGAATTAAGCTATGAAACTTTGGGCAGAGAGTTCCGTTTCGTCGATCTAAAAATCTTTGATCTAAGTCCCTGTCAATTCACACCCTTCTCATCTGAATGAAAAAGGGCGAATCTGAAATGAAACTGCCAAAACATAGTATCGTCAAAACCCTTTGTAACGCTTGGGAAATGCCAAGGTTGATTAATTTTGGTTAAACACTTAAACAGCCATAGTCATAGAGTGCTGGACAGTGTCACGCGGATGAAGCCGGGGAGAACTATCGGACAGAGACTAGTCACTGTCAAACTGTTTAAGTTACCAATCCCACTGAAGTAGGGTTAGCATTGGTTAAATGTACGGACATACTCAATGAGCGGCATGCCTTATCACACAACGACATACTTGAATATAAAATACACAATATGTAATCACAAATAGAAAACCCACAAAAACTTTTTAAAACGACCTGACACCCCACCCACATATGCCCATAGTACTGGCTGAAAGACGAACGGACAGACCGAATATATTCCTGTCATGGTAATCTCAACAAAGAGAGCTCAACCTAAAATAAAAAGATGAAGATGAAAATCTGATCATTTCGTGTGGACATCTGAAATGAAATGGTTTGTTCAAAATTTTCAAAGTCTAACAGTTTTTAAAAATGTTACTACAAAAGTGGTAAAAAAGTTCCTTCAAAAGTGGTGACTTTGTTTTTTTATGACAAAAGTGGGCAATGGTTACTACAAAAGTGGAGACCTCATTTTACTACAAAAGTGGGCGACGTTACTACAAAAGTGGTGAGCTACCACAAAAGTGGGCGTTTTCTACTACAAAAGTGGTGAGCTACGACGTTGTTGGGAGTCATAGTGTCAAAACCGAAATGCGTTGTATTTTTTAAAATGTTGGTAGGCTGTAGAGGTCAGAAAATTAGAAGACAGTTGGGGGTTTTGTTTGTTTTTCAATTTACTGCCATTTTGACCTTTTTACGTCACTTCAATGTTTAAGATATTTTGGCCATATCTCATTAAAACCTCTGGCTTTGTAATTCCAGTAGCATATATTAATTACATATCTATGCCACCTCACATACCATTTTGTAGTCATTTGAAATTTGTTATCCTCCATTTTTTAATTAAAATATTGATTTGACCACCATCCTCCCGATGCCCAGCGGTGCCACTTTTACTTGTCTGTGTTTACCATCACTTTTCATTCTCTTTATTAAAATATCCCTTTTGAAGTTTAAAAAATATAATCGCAAATACACATCAGACATGACTGCTAAAACGACGTTGGCCGCAAAATGGCGCTTGCCCTGCTTCGTTGAATGACATCTGAAAATTTGCTTTACGAATTAAAAAACATCTAATTGTAGACAGTTTTGCTCAGGGTATTACTGGTCACGATCTCCTCATAAATGAAAGATGTTTGCACTGCATGTTTATTTTCTCTTATATTAGCATTGTATCAAGTTGTGTGGGCTAATGAATGTAAATTTATGGAAGGACGAGAGCTTAGATAATTGAGTTTTTAACACGTTTTATATAATTTGTGATCTTATACGCAGCCAATGGAGTGGAATGTAAATTATAAACGACATGGAAACTGGTGATTGCAGCACACATCCTGTTGCATTCAACAGCATGTAAAACTTGGCTTCGAACGGGCTTCTGTTTTAGCATGCAACGATGGAAAAGATTTCTGGAGAAGAAGAAAGATATCCAGCCGATGATAACTTCATTTGAGGTGGACATATGCTATCTTAAGACCAATAAGCAACCAAACCGAGAAGAATATTTATTTATTTATTTATTTATTTATTTATTTATTTATTTATTTATTTATTTATTTATTTATTTATTTATTTATTTATTTATGGTGTTTAAAGTCACATATTTCTGCACAATAGCTAATCATGACCACGGCAGTTGTACGGGTGGAGGAAGTCGGAGTACCCAGAGAGAACAACAGTGCAATGGTGAGCAACTGTCAGCTCCCCAACATTCTAACTCCACATAAGCAGGGTTAGCATTGGTTGAAGACAGGTGCACCATAGACATGCAATACACCTTAGTGCACAATGCAATGGAGTGAAATGTCTTGCGACACAAGACACAACGCGATTGCCGCAGGTGGGATTCGAACCTAGGACCTCTCGGCTTGCAGCCTGCACCTCTATTGAGCCACCGTTTCCCCACCGAGAAGAATAGGATGGGTAGAAAGAACGTTTTTATGCACAACATACAAAAAGATGTTGTTTGTAATTGCACAGCAAATGTCAAGATATCATTCAACGAAACACATGCAACGGTGATTCGCCAACTACGCCAATGGTTTGCAATACCTTTTGGTGCTTTAGAATTTTCCCCCGATGCCGCTGATGGAAATCAAGTCACATCTTCGGAATTTTGAGTCAAGGTTTCGAACCGTTTCAGCATGTTTTGTGAGACCTCAAATGCCATCAAACTACATAATTTCATCTCCGTGCTATAAAATTTCCATTTGGTGTTCCCTCATGTTTTCTAAATCCTGTCTGTTAATGATGTCGTATCATAAACGACCTGTTACGCTTTCTAAATCAACATAGTGCCTTGTACGCCCAATGTCATAACATTGCAGAAACCTCATACATTGAATTTGGAGGGCAATGACGTTATGACTACGGATGTTGGTGGTTGGATTTGGATTTGGAAAATGGTTTCATTTCCTTGTTGTGAACCTCAAATGCTTTAAGAAGCCCTATGTTCAGCTTCCTGCTATTATTTATTAGGCTTTCCCAAACCCAGTTTGGGAAAGACTCTTGTTATTCTTCTTTTTCAAAATTTTTCTTCTATTTTTTTTTTTTTTTTTTTTTCTCCCAGAATTTTGTCTGTTGAACTGCTCGAAAACAAGCTGTACGATTTTGACCAAATTTTGGACACTTATGTAATGTTATAAAATCCAGTGAAATGCGGTATCGTCATATCTGTGAAAACGCGTATTTTCAAAATATTCTGCCAAAACCTTCAAAATTTCACCATTTTTCGAATGTCTCAAAATTGTCAAAACAAAAATCAGCCGACTTATTGCACTATTCCAAGCTCCTCAGGATATGCTATGCCCCATTCCCCTAAATGGATCGAGATCTTTGGAAACTGTTAAAGGATGTCAAATTACTATCAAATTATGAACGACTTACCCTCGTGATGTTGCATGGCCGGTTGTTGGCTCTCTCAAATTTTAACAGTCACAACAATTTTCTGACAAATCGAAAATGAAATCACATTATTTTCTTACGTAACCGGTTTAGTTACAGTGCTACCTATATTACAAAATTCAATTTGCATTTCCCTGTGGGAACATCATCACGGTTATGTTATGCATTCCATTGAAAGTATCAATCGTTTAAGGCCACAATTGCACAGGCAATCCTCCAATTTAGTTGAAATTGGTAACGAAATGTTCACACTTTGGCTTTTAACGAATGGCGTAAAGAAAACTTCAGAACTATTTTTTTTTGTGTACGAAGCTACAAATTAGAAACCTGGCAGTATTTGTGGTCTAAAACAAGAAGATCGAAAAAGATTTCACAATACGACTACAAACTCTGACGAAACGGGGTAGTGACATCAAGATGATACCCCCACCCTTTCTGATACAAATTTCACTCCGAAAATGTAACTTTTCTAAAGTCTGAAGCTCACATAATTTCACAGCTATTTGCAGAAGTATCCAAACAAGTGTATCTCCCATTCTGATTGAAATGCACCACGAAACGTTCACGGTATGACGTCATAAACCCCGAAGATGCAGTCGATATCAAAATATCAGCGTTTGAAGCTATGAATTGACAGTCTTGAACAAACTGTGGTTCCAAAGAAGAAGTTCATAATCACAAAAAAATTAGAACACGTCCGGAAATATAATGGTGTCGACGTCAGTGTGCTACTCCCTTTGTCATGCGCATTTTACCCAAAACTAAAACTTTTCTGGAGCGCAATTTCGCAGGTAGTTGTAGTTGTGTCCAATTAAGTTTACCTCACATTTGCTTTGAAAAAAAGGTAAGGATACGTTCATGCTATGACGCCTTAAACGGAGAGTTTGCTCAAGAATGACAAATTAGATTTAATTATAGGAAGTTGAAATTGGGTGTCTAATAGGATGAGAGGTCCCAAAGGAGGGGCAAAAAATATTTCAAAGTCTGACCGCAGCGACTGGGAATAAGACGCCATTTCCATTAATGACTTACATCCACCTCTTTGTGTTAAGCTTCCCTAAAAAACTCTTAATGATCCCAAGATAAACTTTTGCATGGAGTTTCTGGAACACTGGAAGCGGAGAAATACGCTCTTTTAATTTGAAAGCGTGGGAAAACGTTTATGCATAAATATGCAGAGTGCAGAAAACTTCAAACGGCAGAAAACTGGAAATGTGCTTCTTGCTATCGAATACCATTTGAGGTACAAAACAAGGGGTGAAAGCCGTTTCAATAACCGACTTTTGCTTCTACAGATACGACGTCATTATCGCCAGGGAGATGGCCCCACGCATTCCGAAAATGCCCTAAATGATCCTGAGAAAAAATTTGCCAAGAGTTACTACAATGTCAGTAAGGGTGCAAGGTACTCCTTTGATTGGAAAAAAGTAGCAAACGGTTTACGATATGACACCATAAAAAAGATTGTGCCGAAAAGTTTGGAAAACCTTCCACACTGACAGTTTAGCGCGTGAAGCTGAAATTACGAAGCCTGATAGCATTTGAGGTTTCACCAAGTGTATTCGAAACGTCGCCCAGAAATATTGAACAAGGGATGTACTTTCCACTTCTGGGGGGGGGGGGGGGAGGTGGTTGGGGCGGCGGTTGGGGGCGGCGGTTGGGGGCGGCGGTTGGGGGGGGGGGGGGTCCAGCATCGCCTAAACAACAATATATAGCTTTGGAGTGGTTTGCGAATCGGCGCAGTGTTGCCTGTGCTTTGTTTAGCGGCATCTTGAGATTTGCTGTGCAATCACAAACAACATCTAGTTTGTGTATGGGATTCTGAAAACTTGTATGAACATACATGGAATATACTTACCGCTTATCCACATCCAATACCCTCCACGTCGATACCCTCCAATCCAGAACTCACCATTTGTAAAGGGTATCAAAGCTTGCTTCAGTTGGTTTAGATTGCTTGGAGTCGCCATGATCCCATTTTTTGAACGACACAAACTTTCCGCATCAATCCATGTCTTATAATCTTCTATGACACTATACGACAATGATGCTGTAGCAACACTGCTTCCTGAAAAGATGAGTTGGGAAGACCCCATATTTGTAAATTCTGATTTGAGTAAATTTACAAGGCTTTTGTGGTTACTCACCTGGAAATGTGATCTAATCACTGATCAAGTGTATCTCATTCAAAGAAAAGTAGTAAATGTATATCCCACAATTAGAAGTAATAAAGTAATATCATGCACCGAAACGTAATGAGATTATATCATAAAATCAACGTAATAGCTAGACTCCATCTACACGTTAGACATGATATTTTCCAACTTCCATCGTATTTCATCATTTTAGATTCAGATGAGATTTATTTATTCAACAGTATAAATCAAATACAATTACAGTGTGATAGAAATATTATAAATTTCCAATTGATTTGCACCGTCTGGAGATGACATAGCCAGATTGGGTGTCTACCTATCATCTCCCACCAATTCTGAACTCCAACGCTGCTAACAGTTATCCCGTAAGCCCCAAGATTTATTGATTTATAGACCTGGTGACGCCTTTATACATTTAAGGCGGACGAGTTATCCAGGAGCAGTTATTTCAGAAGTAAATGTTAACACAGTAATTATAGGAGCCCTGGAATGAATAAATAATGTGTAGCGTGTAGCGATATCAAGTCAAGGCAATGGAATAACTGCACTACGTTTCGTAGAAGAGTGATATTTTCAAACATTTTGTCTAATACCAGCAAAGAAGAAAGCAAATAGCTGAACACATCCCCCCCCCCCCCCCCAGATCGGTCAAGTGACAATTTATGACGAAAGTATTTAATCTACGAACACATCTCGGGGAAGGGGGTGTGTGGGGGAGGGGGGGGGGGGTAACCAGGTTCTTTCAGGATGCACCATTCCTTTATTTACATTTCATGATGGCATGGACAATCGGTATGATAAATCTGTTGCCCAGGTTGACAGTCTAGGCAGTAGGGGTTGTCGCACAGAAAGCTTTCCTTATACGAAGAGAAAAGTATCTCTTTTAATTTCTTTTTGAATTCATTTCTATTACCTGCTGCTCGCAGGGTAGGATCCACTTCATTCCAGAGTGTGGGAAAGGCACATACCGCTAGTCTGTCAAGTGCTTTTGTTCGAGTTTTCATAATTTGTGCTTGACCTGACTGTCTTATATTTGTGTCGGAAATACTGAAAAACGTTCCGAATGAGCCTGGGGTGGGGGCTTGCCGTTTTCAGGCATACATGAAAAGACAAGCATGTAATTTAAACAGATCGTTCAGTTTTAATATCTTATTCTTTGCGAGCAATGGATCTGTGTGGGAGTTGAACCTTTTGTTATTTACAATTCTGATCGAGCGCTTCTGTATTTTCAATGCGTCTCAAATTGCCCTACAAATACCGTATATTAAATGACATTCTACAAGGGAAAAATAAAGTATTTTCATAATCGTTTGGGGCAGAAGGTTTTTGCTTAATTCAAAGTAAAATTAGCCCATCTTTGCGCAGGTTTTGATAAGCGGGCTTGATGTGATACGGTTTCATCAATATTTATACCACGGAATCGTGGTGATTTTTCTTCCTCGTTTAAATCAACCCGCGTTATATTTTGGTTATTTATATAAATGTTAGGATATGTCAGATTTTGTGTTATTTGATTTGTGTTTATAACAATATACTTTGTTTTGCGAGCGGTTAATGCAAGTTGCTTTGCACAACACCACTTGTGAATTTTGTTGAGTTCGAGATTGAAATTCGTGTTCACCAAATCCATTGTGGGATAGATTCATGGACTGTAGTATCATCGGCAAAAGACAGAAGGTTCAGGGATGTCGACCGATTAATATCATTTATATACAGGAGAAACAGAAGAGCACATTAAATGTCAGTTAAGTTTGATTCATGTTCGCCATATTTGACATATTGTGACCTGTGTTATAGGCTCCTTTTTTAGTTTTTTTTTGATGAATAATTATATTTTTTTAAATGATTGAAGGAAACATAAGTGCTAATTGTTTTGAGTTTGTTTAGTGGTCCAATATCAGAGTTTACATAAGCTGATAATCCCTGATTAGCCCATTTGCATAACGGCACACGCTGCTTGGTTAATCATGTATTTTAAAAGGGGTTAATTATTGTCTCGGATATAAGTGTTTACTAGTAACCGTTGTTACGAGTAACTGTTCTGTGATATTGTATTATTTTTCGGAATGCAGTAGTCTGGATGCCGACTGTGAACGGACTACGGCAGGATTCCGCCATACAGTGTAAATAAATAAGGAAAGCTGACAAGCGTTTTTACTGAGCTAATTTCCCCAAAGTTACGCTTTACGACAATTGGTGCAGAATCCGCGGCAGAGTGACTTTTTACGCTCACTCGCGATCTTGGAGAAAATACATTTTTCTAAAGATAATCAACATGGAAAACTTAATTCCTTCTAATGTTCAAAACTTGTTACGGACTCTAAACCTGGACCAACTTCGTCTGTCACGGGGACTTCAGGTAGAAGCTTACGAAACCCGCCTGACATTAACTTGGAGGAAAGCATCGGATCATTTCAAAACATTCAAATCAAACTCAAATCTGTGTAGAGACAGGAAACGTTTGGATGCATTCATTGAAAGGAAACAACGGGAAAATGAAACTTTTATTGACAGCAAAGTTAAAAATTCGGAATTGTGTAATTTAGTTTCGAAAAAGGAGGAGAAACCAACAGAACATGTGAGTACACAAACCTTTTATGTATCAAAAACTGATTGCGGCACAACGGTTCAACCTGAACACGCAAATACATCTGTTCAATGTGTGCCACAGTTGGCAACTATTTCCACCCAAACCACCCCAGAAGAGCCCAAAATTGCATGTCTCGATAACAGCATAAAACATTGTACTGAGCCTAAAGGAGTGACGGAGAAGGTAGAAAGATATTGCATGACTGTCGATTTTGGACTTGAATATTTAATAAAATGGAGAGACCTTCCACCAAGCAAAAATTCCTGGGTTCATGATAAAGATTTGGATGACGCGGCACGTCAGTATATTAAAGAAAACAAACATAGAATACCTGGTCCAAGTTCAATGCCCAAATCACTGAAAAAGCGTGACAATAATGATCATGGTGTTAAATTCCTTTCAGCAAACAAGGTAAACCAACAAAGAGAAAATTATGATCGTGCCAGAGCTTGGCAACAAAAGGTGGAAACTTACAAACGGCAACGGTCTCGGCAGCAAAATAGAAACTTCCGTGTAGACTACACACAGGACACCAGTCAAATTCAAAATATTGTGTATGGATACCGAGAACGAGGAGAACTTTGGGTTTGTGCTGATTATTATGATGGTTCTCGGGATCAAAAGGTGCCTTTAGAGTTAGTGCCACAAGAAATTGTGGACAAACATGAGATTTTCTTTCTCGGACATTGAACAATAATAAAATTATAAAACTCAAAATAAAATTATAAACCAGCGTCCGCTCTTGAATAAATTAACACGGTCAAGTACTTCTCAGTACCGAATAAATTTCGTTTTACCAAACTTTTTATTTTAGCAGTTTCGAGTTTCGGGCTGAGAAGGACTTGACCGTGTTAATTTATTCAAGAGCGGACGCTGGTTTATAATTTTATTTTGAGTTCTCTTTGGGGGACCAAAGAGTTTTCAGGCAGGGTGTGCTGTTATAGGCTCTTTTTTTAGTTTTTTTTAGATGAATAATTATATTTTTTTAAATGATTGAAGGAAACATAAGTGCTAATTGTTTTGAGTTTGTTTAGTGGTCCAATATCAGAGTTTACATAAGCTTGTAATCCCTGATTAGCCCATTTGCATAACGGCACACGCTGTTTGGTTAATCATGTATTTTAAAAGGGGTTAATTATTGTCTCGGATATAAGTGTTTACTAGTAACCGTTGTTACGAGTAACTGTTCTGTATATATTGTATTATTTTTCGGAATGCAGTAGTCTGGATGCCGACTGTGAACGGACTACGGCAGGATTCCGCCATACAGTGTAAATAAATAAGGAAAGCTGACAAGCGTTTTTACTGAGCTAATTTTCCCAAAGTTACGCTCTACGACACCTGTTTGGAAGGTAACTTCTGAACCAATTGTAGCTAGTGCCTCTGAAGTCATGCCTCTCCATTTTCTTTAATAAAATGCCATGGTTAATTGTATCGAATGCTTTTGAAAGGTCAAAACATACCGCTAATGTTCTATTTTACTTTCCTTGTTGTTTTCCAATTTGGGATAGATAATTATTAAATTGGTATGCAATTTCTCTTGCGTCGTTTATTTCCTTGTTGTCTATTACAGAAAATGTTGATAGTGCAGCAACATTCTTTAATTTTTCTGGAACATTATTATTTTCCAAGTTCTGCGTAGGTAGGTTTTGTTTTCTTCAGTATCTTTGAATAACGCATTGCTTTATTTTTTTTTATCTTATTAAATATTCTACAAGAGTTTTTGTAGTTTTTAATGCTATTTGCCGTTAGATATTTAAATTTTTTATTATAAAATTTTGATTTGTTCTTTGATGACACTAAGAGTCCTTTAGTCATCCACGGAATTCTTCTCACGAAGTTTTTTCTCAACCTACTAGATGTTGGGGGAAATAACTTTTCGTATGCCGACCGAAAAACATACATAAAGATATCATATACTGCATTTGAAGAGTTAGATTCGAACAATGCGGAAAAGTTCATTTCACACAGGAGCGTTTCAAACTGGGTTGTGCTATCTGAGTTTATTTTCCGCGTCAAGCTTACTGCTTTTATGTTTTTTTATTTTTCTTCCAATTGCTTATTTGGTGGGTAGGATTTTTAGGGTAAAAATGATGAAAAATAATGTTAAACTTGTTTGTAGTTGTATGTAAGCGCTGGTAAGCTCCTTGTGCTGCAGTTTTCAACCGTGTTTGATCATACTGATTCAACAGCGTTGATGGTTGAACCACAAGGAATTGTCAGTTTTCATTTCAATATTTTTACATCATTACCAGCATTCATTATTATCATTAAATTCAAAATTCACACGTTCTTAACTTTCATCATCGTTTGTGATATTTCGTAATTGTGCAGTGCTTGAATTATCGCCTTTTATCTGCACAGTGTCACTGTTATTTTGTACGCTTCGAGGTGCAAATTCTCCTAAAAATCCTTCTTGCCACACTTTCTTGTGGATGTGATCGTTTGTCCGATCGCCGGTAATTCCAAATCAATTAATATTCACCCGCTACAATTATTCTTTACTTGTAAAAGTTCGTTTATATTCCAAAATGAGTATGAACGATTTGTGTGTTATTGTATACAACCATCGCTTTTTTTGCAGTCACGTGGTATAGTTTTCACTTCAAGGACGTATTATGTAGTGACCGACTTTCTGTATTGGTAATGTACGGCCGACCAATACGACCAATCGCTCTTACGTTGGTCGCTTTGGTCGTCTTTGGTCGTAACCCTTTCTTTTCATTGGTCATTTATTTGGACCATTGGTCGCATGGTATATAAAGCGCCGTTGGTCGTTGGTCGGGGTCTTCCGTTCGTCAACAACCGCAGTTACCGTACGCAGCAGACGTCAGCGATAATCTCCATTGTAAACAAACTATTAATTTTATCAACACAGAAATTAAACCTGCAAAGGTACTTGTACACAGTTACTTATAGATAATAAAGACTTACACTACCATTTTATACCTACGCTGACGAAGTGAAGCAACCTATACCGCATAATGAAGTAGTACTAACGAGGCGAGAGACAAGTAAAGTAGACATTTAACTTTGAGGTCAAGTTCGAGGACACGAAGTACTAACCCTGCCAGTTATGTGTGCCATTAATTACATTGTACCTGAACATTACTGTCGTTAGTGATTAGAGACAGACTGCTTCACGACTAGAATTCAGAACCGTAATCCTTATACCGTTACGTGACTGCAAGTATGGCTCAGAAATTCATTATTTAGCTCTTGGTATCGGGGAACAACTATAGGGTTATTTTATCGAGAGAGGGTTTAATGGTATTGGTAGTATGTGTCATCATTCTACAAAGTAATCCATTACATGTATTGTAATACGTCCAACTGTTAATTCGTTATTTTCTGAGCAACTGTAAGTTATATATACCGGTATCACAGAACAACTTAATAAATTAAGGTTAACTATTTAACCCTTTCTTTGTAAATTTGTATCCTATTCCGCTTACTGCTGGCCAGGGCGTATTGTTGATTATTATTGTTGATCCAGGTACGCAATGTAAATGGAAATCCATACAATGGTTTTATTTGCTAGATGCTTGAAAAGGTAGTTACCCCCATTGTTCCTCACCGACTAGCACCTTTTGGCCTCACCCTAGGATCACCAGATAGACCCTGGAACTGCCATAGCTCCTGGGAGTGGCTCCAGTCTTCATGACTATTTAGAGAGCTTGGGATGCAGCACACCACAGACTCACGAATATACATTCACGCGCCTGTTGAAGATTAACATGTTGCCTAGTTAACCCTTCAAGAAGCAAGATAAAGCACGAGAATCAGAATTATCACTGCAGCTGGATTATGAATTAGCAGCTTTGACGGACAACTTAGTGAGAAGGTTAGAGAATTACAGAAAGAGAACTCACTATTCTTGTTAACCCAGCTAGTTGATATTAACCCATGGAATCGGCTACAGTATTTCAATTACCATGTGACCTATTTAGCCTTGCAAATCGAGTTCACAGGCCACACTCTACCTACATTTTTATTGCTTGCTCGGCTCATTTATAGTGGCCCTACCCCTGAGTTCGTTACACATTTTTGGTGGCAAGAGGTGGGATCCAACTAAATCGAGTGATTGTACAGGTCAGGCTGTCCAAGGAGTAATTGCTTAATGGTGCGTAGGTCTGGGAAGCAGGTAAACACACCCCCAACGGTCGTTGACGAAATGGAATTCCAATATGAGCAAACTGGGCACTCTGTTGGAGTCCTACAAGATGATGGTAATGCACTTCTGAATGGGATAAATAATTTTGATAGTGGAGAGGATCAGGCAACAGGAGGAGCAAGAGCATTAAACCCAAGGAAAATTTTGAAACTATTGTCTTTGCTTTAAAACAGTCCATTGATAACCTGACTGATGTCTCTAACCACCTAATAAATGCAGACTACAATAACTGTAATAGTAGGTCAACACACCAGATAAACAGCAATGACAGCAACCCTAAAGAAGAGAATAATGCATTGCTGGAAAGAGCAGAGGCTCTCACTGAAGGATTGCAACAGCGAGTTGGATATACTAAGCCCGAGATATATGATGGTAACAGTAACTGGACTGATTACCTGATGCATTTTGAGATGGTCAGCAAGCTAAATGGCTGGAATGATGAAATTAAGGTGAGGAAACTAGCAGCTAGCCTTAATGGAGTGGCCAGAAGTATTTTGGTAGACCTCAAACCACACCAAATGTGTGATTATCAGTTGCTTGTAGGAGCCATGGCTGCTGGATTTGAGCCAACTAATCAGAGTGATATGTATAGATCACAAATGAATTCTAGAATTAGAAAGAAAGATGAATCTCTATAAGACTTGGCTCAGGATATAAAGCGGCTTGTCAGGCTTGCTTATCCTACAGCTGCAAATGATGTGAGAGACAGCTTAGCTGATAAAGCATTTAGAGATGCATTGAATGACCACGAAATGGAGTGGGCACTCTGTCAGGCTTCTTCTAACAACATTGATGAAACACTCAGCCTCGCCCTTAAATTTGAAGCTTTCAAAGTGAGCAGGTATAGAAGGAGTAAACTAAATGTTAGAATGCAAACCTTGGCTGAGAAAAAAGACACTTCACTATCTTCACATACTAATGAGATACAGGCCCTAAAGGATACTGTTGATGGCCTTGTATGCACACTATCTGATACAAAAATAGAAACGAGAGAATGCTACTGTTGTAAAAAGAAAGGACATTTGAAGAGGGACTGCTGGAAGCGACAAGCAGCACTGCAGACTGGTGGGCCAAGTCCAATCTTCAACAAGTTTTCTTCACGTCACGCAGCCAGGAAACTTAATGCTTCTCAGCAAACCAACCCTGGGCAGGAAAACCATTAGCTGCTGAGTCTCAGGGTCAAGTCTCAGCAGAATTGGAAGAAAAATTTAGACCCCAAATGAAATGAGAGGATCACAGAATGAAGGACTGTTTATAAAATGTAGTATATATGGAGTACCAGTTAACTGTTTGGTTGATACAGGAGCATCAATTACAGTTATACACAGAAAAGTATATGAGAAAATACCAATAACGATGAGACCAGTACTCACAACTCCAAATGGAAAATTAAGAATGGCAGATGGAGAATTGGTCACACCATCAGGAGAAGTAAATCTGCCATTAGAAATTTGTGGAAAAATATATGATGTAAATATGATTGTAGCAGACATAGAGGCCCCAATCATTTTAGGTTTTGAGTTTTTGAGCCAAAATGATTGTGAAATACATATTGGTAAAAACAAGCTCAATTTAAATGGGAAGTCTGTTCCATGTTATTTACAGACCAGTTGAAGACTGTTTATCGAATAGTATTTGCTGAGAATATAACAGTGCCACCATGTAGTGAAATGCTTGCTCCTGTTAAATTTGATTCTGACACACCTTTTCACCGGTGTGCTTTAGTTGAAAATGGAAGTGCAAAACTAATGGAAAGAGGTACTGGTAGCAAAAAGTTTGGTCAATCCAAACCAAGATATAATGCCATTAAGGATAATTAATGTGATGAATGAGCCCCAGATAATATATAAGAAGACTTTTGCTGCCAGCTGTGAAAACCTTAATAATGATTGCATCTACAGCACTTGCCATAATTTTGACAACAAGTCTTCAAATGTCTGTACAATAGGATCCACCAGTGAAACAGAGTACAGGCACAGGGCCAGATACTACCCCATCATCTATGTACAATCATGGACTCTATTGAGGATGACATTGGGGAAGAGAATAAAGAGGCTGTTAAGAAATTATTGCTGAAACATGTCAAGGTGTTTGCTAAGTCAAAAGATGACATGGGCAGGACAAACCTGATATATCACAGAATAAACACAGATGATGCTCAACCAGTGAAACATCCACCAAGGAGGATACCTTTAATACAACGCTATGAAGTCAGGGAAGAGGTGCAGCACATGTTAGATACAGGTGTCATCAAACCCTCAAAATCCCCATGGGCCTCACCTATTGTACTAGTCCGCAAGAAAGATAACTCATTGAGAATATGTATTGATTACCGAAAGCTCAATGAGCTGACTATCAAAGACTCATATCCCTTACCAAGGATTGATGACTCGCTTGATGCTTTGCGGGGGTCAAAATGGTTTTCCACCTTTGATCTCCAAAGTGGATTTCGGCAAGTAGAAGTACAACCAGATGACAGGGAAAAGACTGCATTCATAACAACAAGCTGACTTTATGAATTTACATGCATGCCTTTCGGATTATCATTGGCTACAGCAACTTTCCAAAGGCTGATGGAATTTATCCTAAATGGATTGCAATGGAGGACATGTCTATGTACATTGATGACATAATTATATTCTCCCCCACACTTGATACTCACCTACAAAGACTTGATAATGTACTCACAAAAATTGAGGAAGCAGAGTTGAAAATGGCTCCAAAGAAATGTCACCTCTTAAAAAAGAAAGTTTCATTTCTTGGACATTTATTATCAGAAAATGGAATAGAAGCTGACCCCACAGAGATTGACGCTGCGCAAAATTGGGCACAACCTGTATGTGTAAACGATATAAGAAGTTTTCTGGGTACTTGCTCCTACTACCGTCGCTTTATAAAGGATTTTGCAAATATAGCCAGACCTTTGCACAATCACAGAAAAGAATAAACCATTTAATTGGGGGACAGAATGTCAAGAAGCCTTTTGCAAGCTTAAAACAGCTTTGACATCAAGCCCAATTTTGATTTATCCAGATATAAAAAGAAAAATTTTACTCGACACAGATGCTAGTGGGCATGGATTGGGAACAGTGCTCTCTCAAACATACGAAGACGGTGAACATGTTGTAGCCTATTTCAGCCAATCTTTGTCAAAAAGTAAAAGAACATATTGTATTACAAGAAAGGAGTTACTGGCGGTAGTATCATCAATCAGACACTTCCACCATTATTTGTTTGGTGTTGAGATCCTTGTAGGAACTGATCATGGAGCCTTGAGATGGTTGCGGCAGTTCAAGAATCCTGAAGGCCAACTAGCCAGATGGTTAGAAGTCATAGATATGTATAATTTTAAAATACAGCATAGGGCTGGAAGACAGTATAACAATGCAGATGGCCTATCAAGGAGACCATGTCAGCAGTGTGATCACCATGAAAGACAAGAAACAAAAATTTCTGGAGATCTTAGAGATAAATGCACAGAAGAATTTGAGGTGGCTGCACTAAGCAGCCAGCCTACATCACAACAAGAGGGTGAAAATGATATTGAAGAGTCTCAGGAATCTTTGAACTGGATCCAGGGTAGAACTCAAACAGAGATTAGAGATGCTCAGTTAAAATATGATTCGATTGCTCAGATACTCAGAACGAAGGCGACTAGGAAGGATCGTCCTTCATGGGAGGAAATATCCCATTTTTGCAGTGAGCTAAAGGCTTACTGGGCATTGTGGGAGCAGCTAACCATAGATAATGGTGTGCTCTACAGGGAGTGGCATGTTGAAAACATGGACCACAGGATAAAGCGATTAGTTCTACCAGGTTGTTGGAGAACGGAAGTAATATCGCTCTTGCATGGAGGGCCGGAAGGAGGGCACCTCGGGGTCACAAGGACCAGGGCAAGGTTTTGTCGACGTTTTTATTGGTACCAGATGAGTGAAAAAGTTGCTATGTACATAGCTAGATGTCCAGAGTGTCAATGTAGGCAAAGACCTGTTCGAGGAAGCAGGGGTGAAATGAAACAATATCTTGTAGGCGCGCCGTTGGAGCGAGTTGCAATAGATATTACAGGACCTTTACCCGAGACAGTGAGGGGTAATAAATATATACTGGTGATAAGTGACTATTTTACCAGGTGGGTGGAGGCCTATGCTATGAAAAACCAAGAGACCAAGACTATGACTGACATATTGATAAACGAGTTCATATGTAGATACAGGATTCCAAAACAAAAACACACTGACCAAGGACGTCAATTTCAATCTGAACTGTTCCACAGACTATGTGACTCACTGAAAGTTGACAAAACTCGGACAACTGCCTACCATCCAATGAGTGATGGGTTTGTTGAGCGTCTCAACCGCACTATGGGTGACATGTTGAGCAAGGTAGTGTCTAAAAGTCAGAGGGATTGGGACGCATATCTGTCTATGAGTATGCTAGCATATAGATCAGCATTGCACGAGACTACAGGGTTCACTCCTTCAATGATGATGCTGGGGCGAGAACCGACCCTTCCTACAGATCTTCTGTTTGGTAAACCTCCTGAGGAATTAAAGAATAGGGCAGCTGAGAAATCCTATTGTGAATATGTGGAAGAATTTGAGGGGAGGCTGGACAAAGTGCATAACTTGGCAAGGGATAAAATGGCTGCTGCTAGCATGAAACAGAAATTTTACTATGATATAAAGGCAGATAAATTTAAATTTCAACTGGGACCGGCAGTGTGGGTTCATTTTCCTATTATTAGGAAAGGTAAATGTAAAAAGCTCACTAGAAACTGGGAAGGACCATACATTGTAGTGGAGAGAATTTCAGATCTGTTGTACAAGGTTAAAGGGGACCTCACTCAATCCAAAATGTAATTCATCGTAACAGAATGGAAGTTTACCAAGGGTATGTCAAAAGGTGGTTCAACCCAAATCTAGGACCAGAAACTAGGGCCAAGAAACTAGTAGCTAATTAAAGGGGTGGAAGACTGGTTCATCTTTAGCAAGGTTTTAAGTAGTGGTCATCATTTACATTTTCAGATGCCAGCAGTGAAGTCTCAAGTGACAACGATTGTTATGGTAAATGGTGAGGCATGTTACCAATGTGAAAAATGTGACAGAGTGTTCTCTTCAAGAGATAAGAAGAGCCGGCACTACAGAGATCAGCATGGAGCCAAACTTTTCTGTAAGTACCCAGATTGTGATAAGGCAGTTCCTGTAGCTAGATCATATCTAATGGCACAGCATGAAGAGAGGCACCACAGAGGAAAGAGTCAAGTCAAGATAGGCATGGCAGATAAAAGGGAAGATACTATTCAAGGAAGTCACCTGCAGAAAGAGACCACAGGAATAGGAGATCTAGGCCCAGAAATCAAAGAGACAGTGGGGAGAAGCCAATGAAGAAGACACCAGTATCAGAACCACAGCCTGAACCAGTGCAGAAAAGTAATGCTGAAAACACCAGGGTCAGTAAACCCACAGAGAAAAAGGTGGCTGCAGCATCGCAGGCAAGCAACACATTAGACATGGACAAGCCTGCAACAGAATGGAGGAACTGGGAGGAGATGTTCCCTGAGAGTTTTTTAATGCATGCCCTGATTTGGACCTGAGTGAGCTGACTGCAGGCAATATCCCTGATGCCATACCTACATCCAATTCCACCATGACTTTTTCACCCAATCAAGTCCAGCCACCTAAAGAACCGCCTTCAAGTCTGTTCCAGCAGAAACCTGTGATCCTAGAGATTGTGAAAGAGAAAGCGGTAGCAGTGCAACAGAATTTAGAAATGCTTGTTACATCAGATGATATTGAACCTTTTGCAAATATTATGACACAGTATATCCGCACTACTACAAGCACAACAGCAACCAGCATGAATCAGCCGCAATCTGGCATTAGTGAATGTACAGCAGCTGGACCAATGCAGAAACAGGCAGTGTCAGCATGTAGTCAGAGCGAGCCATCTGCATCTATTATAAGGCCATCTATATGTTCATCTGCAGTTAAAACCAGTTCCTATACCAGACTAACTACTGCAACTACTACAACATCATCTAATCGCTATGTTATTTCCACTGCAACAAGTTCAGCGAGAGAGCCTGTTGAAGCAGATGAACCATCAAGTGTTGAACCATATGTTCCTATGGATATGAGCACAGAGAGAGTTGATCCCAATGCAGATTTGCCACCACCTTTCAAGTCCATCAACCAACTTGCAGCTGACCCTAGGTATTATTTTATAGGTGCACCCAGCTATTATATGGAAGGACAGATTGCTCAAATTTTACATGCAGCTAAACTCAGTGGGGAGACACATTTGAGCAATTACAAAAGGCGATTCATTCCATATGGCTATTTGGCAATAAACAAGGAAGAAACCCTGACCCTACCCAGTGGAAAAACCTATAAATTGGTAGATTTCTGGACAAAAGACCCACATACATTAAACACAAGGGAAATTGGCATCCAAACAGATATCCCCGTACAAACAGATGAATCCAGCAAGGAAGATACCAGAGGGCTGCCTCAATCTGCACCACTTCACTTAACCATATGAGAATGAACTGCAAGATTTCCAAAATTTAATAAATTACTGATACTGAGATGTAGAGTGAGCATGAAACAGTGTACTAAAGAACCACGCCCAATCTAAAGCGGAACCACTTTTAGTTTACTAAACTTTGTGAGATTGAGAGGCAACTAGATATCACGGAGATGGAATCCATCTCTGCGGGCCCCGCATAAACTAACTGATGTAAGGTATAAACTGATGTGAACCGTAATACCAAAATATTTCAAGCAATAGGTAAAATCTGATTAAAATCCCTTCCCGGACACAAACTTGTCAGAAAAAACCCCCAAATTCTGAATAATTTGACCTTGAGGTCAAACTTCAAGGTCAAAGCATGGCAACCTTGGTACGTGACACGTCATCTTGAGATAGTCTACCCACATACCACATATCAGAACCCTATCTATTAAGGGAAAAAAGTTACAGCCCGGACACGAACTTGTCAGAAAAAAACAAGAAAATCTGAATAATTTGACTTTGAGGTCAAACTTCAAGATCAAAGCATGGCACCCTTGGTACGCGACACGTCGTCTTGAGATAATCTATCCACATACCAAATATCAAAACCCTATCTATTAAGGGAAAAAAGTTACAGCCCGGTCACGAACTTGTCAGAAAAGAACCCCGAATTCGGAATAATTTGACCTTGAGGTAAAAGTTCAAGGTCAAAGCATGGCAACCGTGGTACGCGACACATCGTCTTGAGATATTCTACCCGCATACCGAATATCCAAACCCTATTTATTAAGGGAAAAAGTTACAGCCCGGACACGAACTTGTCAGAAAAGAACCCCGAATTCTGAATAATTTGACCTTGAGGTCAAAGCATGGCAACCTTGGTACGCGACACATCGTCTTGGGATAATCTACCCACATACCAAATATCAAAACCCTATCTATTAAGGGATAAAAGTTACAGCCCGGACACGAACTTGTCAGAACAAAAAATCTGAATAATTTGACCTTGAGGTCAAACGTCAAGATCAAAGCATGGCACCCTTGGTACGCGACACGTCGTCTTGAGATAATCTATCCACATACCAAATATCAAAACCCTATCTATTAAGGGAAAACAGTTACAGCCCGGACACGAACTTGTCAGAAAAGAACCCCGAAAACGGAATAATTTGACCTTCAGGTCAATGTTCAAGGTCAAAGCATGGCAACATTGGTACGCGACACATCGTCTTGAGATAATATACCCACATGTCAAATATCAAAACCGTATCTTTTAAGAGAGAAAGATTACAGCCCGGACGCACGGACGCACGGACAGAGCGATCACTATAGGGCGTCCGCCTCACGGCGGAGCCCTAATTAATACATTTGTATTATACACCACTAGTACTACAGCATGACTTTTCTCCTTCAATTGATCATTGAGTCAAAATAATTTGAGAGAAAATTGTAGATATTGGTAATGACTATCAATCCAGTAGAGATACTAGTGAACCACTTGACTTAGGTCTGTCAGACTACTTAATGAATTAAGTTTAATTTAACCCAGTAGAGAGAGATGACTGAAGAGTGATATCAGATTGCTGAATCCACTATTATATTAATGAACAAATGGAGTAATACGCTGAGGCCTAAAGTTAATGAGGAACTACACACCCATGATGAATTTTCCACCAGTTTACTGAAACTTCTAAAGAGACTCAGTGAGGGTGTACTGTATATACTGAACTATAAATTGGGGGGGGGGGGGGGGGGGGGGATCCAATTGAATACCAGATGATAAATCTGAATACCAGGTTATAGAGATTAAAGAACCCAAGAATTGTACATAATTGCCAAATTTGAATTTATTGTTTTGTAATTTGAAACTGAATGTTGAAATTTTATTTTATCACAGTTGTCCTGTCAAAAAAAAAATCGAAATTACATCACTTAAACAGCCAGTTCGGGACGAACTGTTTCATTAAGGAAGGGGCAGGTGTAGCATTTTTAGGGTAAAAATGATGAAAAATAATGTTAAACTTGTTTGTACAAGTTTGTAGTTGTATGTAAGCGCTGGTAAGCTCCTTGTGCTGCAGTTTTCAACCGTGTTTGATCATACTGATTCAACATCGTTGATGGTTGAACCACAAGGAATTGCCAATTTTCATTTCAATATTTTTACATCATTACCAGCATTCATTATTATCATTAAATTCAAAATTCACACGTTCTTAACTTCTTTCATCATCGTTTGTGATGTTTCGCAATTGTGCAGTGCTTGAATTATCGCCTTTTATCTGCACAGTGTCACTATTATTTTGTACTCTTCGAGGTGCAAATTCTCCTAAAAATCCTTCTTGCCACACTTTCTTGTGGATGTGATCGTTTGTACGATCGCCGGTGATTCGAAATCAATTAATATTCCCCCGCTACAATTATTCTTTACTTGTAAAAGTTCGTTTATATTCCAAAATGAGTATGAACGATTTGTGTATTATTTTATACAGCCATCGCTTGTTTTGCAGTCACGTGGTATAGTTTTCACTTTAAGGACGTATGACGTAGTGACCGACTTTCTGTATTGGTAATGTACGGCCGATCAATACGACCAATCGCTCTTACGTTGGTCGCTTTGGTCGTCTTTGGTCGTAACCCTTCCTTTTCATTGGTCGTTTATTTGGACCATTGGTCGCATGGTATATAAAGCGCCGTTGGTCGTTGGTCGGGGTCTTCCGTTCGTCAACAACCGCAGTTACCGTACGCAGCAGACGTCAGCGATAATCTCCATTGTAAACAAACTATTAATTTTATCAACGCAGAAATTGAACCTGCAAAGGTACTTGTACACAGTTACTTATAGATAATAAAGACTTACACTACCATTTTATACCTACGCTGACGAAGTGAAGCAACCTATACCGCTTAATGAAGTAGTACTAACGAGGCGAGAGACAAGTAAAGTAGACATTTAACTTTGAGGTCAAGTTCGAAGACACGAAGTACTAACCCTGCCAGTTATGCATGCCATTAATTACATTGTACCTGAACGTTACTGTCGTTCGTGATTAGAGACAGACTGCTTCATGACTAGAATTCAGAACCGTAATCCTTATACCGTTACGTGACTGCAGGTATGATTCAGAAATTCATTATTTAGCTCTTGGTATCGGGGAACAACTATAGGGTTATTTTATCGAAAGAGGGTTTAATGGTATTGGTAGTATGTGTCATCATTCTACAAAGTAATCCATTACATGTATTGTAATACGTCCAACTGTTACATCGTTATTTTCTGATCAACTGTAAGTTATATATACCGGTATCACAGAACGACTTAATAAATTAATGTTATCTATTTAACCCTTTCTTTGTAAATTTGTATCCTATTCCGCTTACTGCTGGCCAGGGCGTATTGTTGATTAAAACCAAGGATCCAGGTACGCAATGTAAATGGAAATCCATACAATGGTTTTATTTGCTAGATGCTTGAAAAGGTAGTTACCTCCGTTGTTCCTCACCGATTAGCACCTTTTGGCATCACCCTAGGATCACCAGATAGACCCTGGGACTGCCATAGCCCCTGGGAGTGGCTCCAGTCTTCATGACTATTTAGAGAGCTGGGGATGCAGCACACCACAGACTCACGAATATACATTCACGCGCCTGTTGAAGATTAGCGTGTTGCACAGTTAACCCTTTAAGAAGCAGGATAAAGCACGAGAATCAGAATTATCACTGCAGCTGGATTATGAATTAGCAGCTTTGACGGATAACTTAGTGAGAAGGTTAGAGAATTACAGAAAGAGAACTCACTATTCTTGTTAACCTAGCTAGTTGATATTAACCCTTGGAATCGGCTACAGTATTTCAATTACCATGTGACCTATTTAGCCTTGCAAATCGAGTTCACAGGCCATACTCTACCTACATTTTTATTGCTTGCTCGGCTCATTTATAGTGGCCCTACCCCTGAGTACGTTACAGGTGATATTCCACATAGGCCACGCTTTTACAATCCGCCGTACAATCCCACCTGGCTAGGAGATACTGGAGGATAACCAAAATATTACATATAATAGTACCAAATAGTTTACAGCAAAATATAGTAAAAATTGAAAAAAATGTTTTTGTGTGTACAGATATACATAGTAGGGTGTGTGTGGGGGGAGGGGGGCGTGTGTGTGTTTTAATGTGAGTGTATTTGTGCGCGTTGTGATGGAGGTGGGGTGTGGGCTTAGTGGGTTAGGTTGAGACTGCTACTAAGAAGAAGAGTGTGTGTGTGTGGGGGGGGGGGGGGTAGGTAATGTGAAATGACTTGCGACAATTCGTTATTCTTGCTTAATTGTGTATGCATGCATATATTGTCGATTAGCTCTGTTTGCAATCGCTTTAAGACAGGCGTCTCAGCGACTGGATGCAGTGATCCCGGGAACTTTGCGGCTCAAGGGAGAAAAGGAGCGTAACTCTAAGCAGTGTGCAATTGCAATAGTCTCAGACCTCTATTTCGTAAAATCGTTTTCGTCAGATTCTAAAGTTGGAGAGGCTAGGAGATATTTGTTGAAATTTAAAACAGCATATATGGTGTTCAGACACAATGTTGATACTATTGATTATGTCATTAGGGTCTTCTGTCTCGAGTAGAATATTCCATTTTGTCAAACATATGGATATGTCCCGTTCTTGAAAAATATTTGGCGTTCCTCCCAGAATTATTTGATTATGTTGCAATACCTATTTGCTTGCAAAAATTGCATAGAGGGGAATGAGGATTATTAAATTTAGCTATATATTTGTTTACTCCTAATATTCGGTTGATAATTTTGCATTGAATATATTTTAATTAGCTGTCCATAATTCCACAGTTAAATGGATTTTGGTATATTGTAGTCCAGTTTAAATCTAATTCAATTTCTGACTCCCATTTCAATTGTAATTTACATTTAATATGTTTTTGTGTATTTTGAAGCTTCAGCAATCTGTGACCTTTTTCTGATAAGATATTTTGATACAGGATGGGGATAATAGGTTGTTCGATTGATGCAATTGTTTCTTGGTCCAACTTAAACCTTTTCATTGCTTTTCTAATTCTCATTATAACGCCAGAGTAGCTTTTAAAATTTCCATATCTATCTTTAAAAGCATGAGACTCCCATCTGGATTAAAATATCTCTAATGCATCAGATTCCACGTTTGTTCCAGGCTGGAATACTGATTATATTTTCTATGTTATTTAATTCACTGCTATAACCAAAGGAAGACTTAATAAAATGTTGCTGTTCGTTTGAATTTTACTATATACTGCTGCAACGGTTGTAGGACTTCGAGCCAAAAGGGATGACGCATACTGCGCCTTTTTTTAGCTTTTCAGCAAATTTATGTTCCGTAAAGTTTTCGCCCGTTTGCGCAATATTAGCTATACTTGAAAAATAGCGTTGTGAAATTATTTTTTGTGAGGAGTCTTTTTATCCACTGGACATTCATAGTGCTTATATGTATCTCTAGATCTATCATTTTCAGGCATCCCTCTGCATACTCTGACATGAGACTGTTGGGGAGTTAAGGTTAATTTTCCTAGCTGATCTACAGTTGTAAAAGAGGACTGAGTTCGTTGTGTTAACTGACAGAACCAAGAAGACCCACCTGCCCGTGGCTTTTTGAGTCTCCTTCACGGATGATATTGAATACAGGTTCCAGACAGTTCTCAGCTTCCATCAACTTCACGAATCTTGTGCACTAATTAAGACAGTGACGTTACGAACACTTGTATCAAGTTTTCTAACCATTTAATTAAAACTGCCAATATATTTTAACCATCTCCGGCTCAATATTTATAAGTTACAAAGTTCAATCATACCCAAATTATATTATTCAACAGCGACACCCATTTAGAAGCAGGTACCAAGGTTCTTAATGCATTGGTGATGAGCTGGAGGCAACATGGCCCAACACCAAGAAATGGTGCTTATGTATACCATTTTCCGATGCAATACCTAATCACGTAACATACCACTCACAAGAAAATTATGGGGAAGTCCTATGATGTAGCATCCGCAATTGTAGGACTCTTCTAGGGCCAGCCAGTGTGCATGCAGCCTATGGAGTCTCCAAGTTAAAAACGCACTCAGCCTGGTGTCTGTTAACCGGCAGAATTGCGTGGAGGAGTTCACAATTCTGCAACTCGGCATCAGGTGATGCCTAGAGATGTTCCATACAGTGCACATTATAATTTGAGGACAGATAGAACAACATGCTGGAAACTACTGCCGAATGTTATTATAATATCTATAAACAAATCTTGTAATATCATTGATATTTGACAATACTGGTCTACAAGAGAATGCCTGGTGTTGTCATTATAACATCTGGCTTCCACTCTAGTGTGAGAAATCATAGTACTCTTGTACTCTGATCGACAGTTTGTATAATTTCATATAATTTCTAATTTTTCAGCTACTATTCTACTTCATTCAAAATATGATTTCTATCCCAAATAGAAATTGTCTGTTCAATATTCTGTGGCCGCAATAATCGGGTGGGTACAACGCTTCCACAGTGATTGGAATAGTAAAACACTAAAAACCTAAAGCTCTTCTTCCAAGCTTGATCAGTGCGCACTTCGCAACAAGACGCGGCCTCTTTATTTTATTTACAGTACTTCCCGAAATAAAATTGAACAACAGGCTGTTTATTTCTTTTTAAGAATTTTAGTGAGGGGTTGTGGATCGAAAGAAGTAAATAATTTAATTGGGGAACACCAGAAAGGTTTGAATTACTGTTATTTTCCCAGTGGTGGTATTTGACCTTTTTTCAGAGATTCGGGATTGTTTTGATTTTGTCCATTTTTGGTATAACGTTATCAGTCGGGGTTATTATCTGCCATATTGAAGTCCACACCGAGAAGCGTAAATTTAGAAGCGACATATTCATGTTCATCAGGGTACCCTAAGGGGGCCTATGCTCTGCCTTTTATCTTTCCTATCCCTATCAATTTTGTTTTCTTATAATTAAGTTTTAGCCCGGAGATTGTGGCAAATTTATTTAAGATCATTAATGATGTTGCAATTGATTTCTGAGAGCCGTTTAGTAGCAGACACAAGTCATCTGCGAATTGCCTTAATTTTTTTCCTTGAGCGGCATATACCTGTTTTATTTTCATTTTGTTTGATTAGCATTGCAAGGATTTCAGAAACTAGAATAAATAAAGATGGGGACAATGAGTCACTCTACTTATAGCCACGCTTCAAGTGGACAGGTTCTGACATAAAACCCGATTGGAGCACAGTCCAGAATGTATCGTTTTAGGTATCGCTGCATTAAATATTTGAAATAGAGTTACTCGCCTTGAAATGTTTAACTCGGAAATGATGCAGTCTCTAAAAATAAGCAGACTTGGAAAAATATATTGTTTCAACAAACATTTGAAACATTCTAATGACATCTTGCATTATTGTTGAATATTCCAGATGAATAAAGAGGGTGATTTGATGACTTTTGGACCCCCCAAAAAATACAAGTGGCTTTTAGTGTGGTTTTGTTGGGAATTCCCTGAAAAATATGTGCACGTGAACGGTACTTCTCTTACGGTCAGGTATTCTCTCTTATTTGTTGCATGATACCGTGTTTTCGGGTCAG